>BSUD01000006.1:72227948-72484687 GCA_033239045.1 Fagopyrum esculentum | reverse complement strand
GGAAGAATGCAAGAAGATGGAGGCAAGAACAAGGATGTAGAGCCAACCTATGTGGCACCGCCTCCATACAAGCCACCACTGCCGTTTCCACAATCAAGAGCAAGAGCTCGTTTGGACAATCACTTTGGTAAGTTCCTTGAACTAATGTCTAAGTTGCATATTAACATTCCGTTCATGGATGCCATTTTAGGAATGGCGGCATATGGCAAGTTCTTGAAGGAAATACTCTCCAACAAAAGGAAGTTGGAGGAGTATGGGGAGATAAGAATGACCAAGAGATCCCCTCATCAACACTTGATGAACTATGAGATTTTGATGGAGACTCTTAGACCGCCAAGATTGGAGAGCAATAACCATAAGCTTAGGGCTTTTTCCTTCTCTCTTAAGGATAAAGCCTTGGCTTGGTATCAATCTATTCCACAAGAGCGAGTTGGTACTTGGGAGGAGATGACAACCGAGTTTTTGACCAAGTTCTTCCCACCTTCCAAGACCACCGAATAAAGAGGGAAGATCAATGCCTTCGTGATGAAGGATCGAGAAAGTTTATTCAAGTCTTGGGAGAGGTTCAAAGATCTTCTCCTTGATTGTCCACACCATGGCATACCGAAAATTGAGCTATTGGAGATCTACTTCAAGGGACTTGATGAAGATAGCCAATTCAAGCTCCAATCCCTTTCCGGCGGGACTTTTATGGAGAAGCATGTAGATGATGCTTGGGAGTTTGTGGAGAAGCAAGCTGTAGTGATTGAGAAGTACTCCCATAGGAAGAGTGAAGGGAGAAAGGCGGGAGCATATGAGGTGAGTGAAGTCACCATGAACAATTTCAAGCTTGACGCCATCAACAATGAGTTGAAGTCCTTGAGGGAATTGTGTGCTACATCTTTGAAGAACCAAGCTACTCCTCAAGTGCTTCCACAAGCCAACTTGTCTTCCAAGGAGGAGGATGTGAATTATATGGGAAGGGGCAACTTCAACAATTAAGAAGGCCGAAGGAGTTTCAACAACAACCGGCAATTCAACAATTACCGGCCCAACCACAACCATCCCGGATTTTCTTACTCTAACCCGGATGGAGCCTTGAACCCTCCCGCCTCCACAAGCTCAACTCCACCACCAAGAGCTTCACAAGAACCTCCACCCGGATTCACCCAACCTTCCAAGGATAGAACTGAAATAATGTTTGAGCAATTGCTAGGAAGGTTGAGTGGTCTTGAGAGCACCGTGACTTCAATCTCTAAGGCTCAAAAGGTTTTGGAAGCACAAGTGTTCCACAAGGCGGGTGAAGCCCATAGAGACCCGGGAAAGCTTCCCGGAAGAACCGAAGACAACCCAAGAGGTCAAGTGTTGGCCATCACAACAAGGAGTGGGTTGAGTATGAAGGATCTCTTGCCCAAGGACCATGCTAAGGGAAAGCAAGTAGTGGTAGAAGATGGAAGAATGCAAGAAGATGGAGGCAAGAACAAGGATGTAGAGCCAACCTATGTGGCACCGCCTCCATACAAGCCACCACTGCCGTTTCCACAATCAAGAGCAAGAGCTCGTTTGGACAATCACTTTGGTAAGTTCCTTGAACTAATGTCTAAGTTGCATATTAACATTCCGTTCATGGATGCCATTTTAGGAATGGCGGCATATGGCAAGTTCTTGAAGGAAATACTCTCCAACAAAAGGAAGTTGGAGGAGTATGGGGAGATAAGAATGACCAAGAGATCCTCGGAATTGATCCAAACCATGAAAGAGGAGATGACTCCCAAGCTAAGGGATCCGGGCTCTTTTTGCGTCCCAATAGGAGTGGGAGATGTGAAGTACGAGGCCCTTTGTGATCTTGGAGCGAGTGTAAGCATCATACCGCTTGCCCTTTGCAACAAGGTCGGGTTAGGAGAGCCAAAGCCGGTCAAGATGACCCTCTATATGGCGGACCGTTCTATCACTCATCCGGTTGGGATTCTAGAGGACATTCCGGTGCAGCTAGGAGGATTCTATGTGTTAATTGACTTTGTCGTCTTGGATATTCCGGCGGATTATCCGGTTCCCATCATCCTAGGAAGACCCTTCCTAGCCACCTCGGGATGCCTAGTGGATTGCAAGAATGGGACTCTCTCCTTCAACATTGGAGAAGAGAACATCAAGTTCAAATTGTCCACAATGATGAAAGGGCCAGCCCTCGATGAGGATGTCTTCAACATAGTCGAGCAAGAAGAATCTAGAGAAGTTGTGAGCTCGATCTTAATCAAGGATCCCTTAGAGAAGGTTCTTACCTTGAGTATGATGAAAGAAGGTGTTGAGGAGGCTTGCAATGAAGAGGTCAAGGCCTTGGAAGCCTTGGAAAAGGAGCCAAGAGTTGGATTTGAGAGCCACGAAGAGGTGTTGAATAGCTGCAAGTTCCACGGTCGAGATTTATGTTCCACGGCCGTCAAACTTTCTGGACAACTCCGAGAAGCAAGCTTGGCAAGAACCACGGCCGTGGAAGATGAGCAACCCGTGATTTCAGCCGTGGTTTTCCCTGGATCAGCCCTTAATAGTGATCAAGCTTCTAGGAGCCTTGGAGGAGCTGCACTTGCTTTGGATTCATCTCATCCAACATTGTTTGGATCGTCTCCAATCGATAAAGGTCCTCCCTCACTTGAACTCAAACCCCTTGCCTCTCACTTGAAGTATGCTTTTCTTGGTGAAAATTCTACATATCCTGTGATTGTTAATGCATGCTTGAGTGATGATGAACTTGCTAAGTTGTTGCATGAACTAAGATTGCATAGGAAAGCCATTGGTTATACTATAGATGATTTGGTTGGCATTAAGCCGTCTTTGTGCATGCATAAGATAATGATGGAAGATAACCACAAACCCTCTATTGAACATCAAAGGAGATTGAATCCTATAATGAAAGAGGTAGTCAAAAAGGAAATCATTAAGTTGCTAGATGCGGGAATTATCTACCCTATCTCGGATAGTAAGTGGGTTAGTCCCGTTCATGTAGTTCCTAAAAAGGGTGGGATGACTGTAGTAACTAATGAGAACAATGAACTAATCCCGACTAGGACGGTTACGGGGTGGAGGATGTGCATTGATTATAGGAAATTGAACGTGGCCTCTAGGAAAGATCACTTCCCTCGCCCCTTCATTGACCAAATGCTAGAAAGGTTAGCTCAACACTCTCATTTTTGCTATTTAGATGGCTATAGTGGATTCTTCCAAATCCCTATCCACCCCGATGACCAAGAGAAAACAACTTTTACATGTCCATTGGGTACTTTTGCATATAGGAGAATGCCATTTGGGTTGTGTAATGCACCCGTCACCTTCCAAAGGTGTATGATGGCTATCTTTTCGGAATATATAGAAAATATCATGGAAGTCTTCATGGATGATTTCTCTGTTTATGGTTCTTCTTTCGATAATTGCTTGGCTAACTTGTCATTAGTATTGCAAAGATGTGAGGAGACAAATCTTGTCTTAAATTGGGAAAAATGCCACTTCATGGTAAGTGAAGGTATTGTGTTAGGACACTTGGTGTCTAACCGTGGCATTGAGGTTGATAGGGCCAAGATTGAGACGATAGAGAAGTTGCCACCACCTACCTCGGTAAAAGGGGTAAGGAGTTTCTTAGGGCACGCCGGTTTCTACCGGAGGTTTATTCAAGATTTCTCTAAAATCTCTAAGCCCCTCACTAACCTACTAATGAAGGATGTTGATTTTGTCTTTTCCAAAGATTGTCTTGAAGCTTTTTGTAGATTAAAAAACGCCTTGATCTCCGCACCTATCATGCAACCTCCGGATTGGAGTCTACCATTTGAGATCATGTGTGATGCAAGCGATGTAGCCGTTGGGGCTGTTTTGGGGCAAAGGAAAGAAGGGCGCACTCATGCTATTTATTATGCTAGCAAGACGCTAGATGACGCCCAACTCAATTATGCTACCACCGAGAAGGAGCTATTAGCGGTGGTTTATGCATTTGAGAAGTTCCGCTCATACCTTGTTGGAGCGAAGGTCATAGTCTATACGGATCATGCTGCGATCCGTTATCTACTTACAAAGAAGGATGCCAAACCAAGGTTGATTCGGTGGATCCTTCTCCTACAGGAATTTGATTTGGAAATACGAGATAAGAAGGGATCCGAGAACTCCGTGGCGGATAACCTTAGTAGATTGCCTCATTTAGAGCTTGGGAGAGATGACATTCCAATTGATGACTCATTCCGAGATGAGCAATTGCAAATGGTGGAGGAATGCTTATTCCAAGTGTCTAGAGGAAATGAGCCATGGTATGCCGACATCGTGAACTACTTAGTATGTGAGGAAGTGCCTCCCGGATTGACATATGCACAAAGAAAGAAGTTCTTCAACGATGTGAGGCACTACTATTGGAGTGAGTCACTCTTGTTCAAGAGAGGACCGGATGGGATGTTTAGAAGGTGCATACCGGAAGATGAGGTGGAGAGTGTGATCCGGCATTGTCACTCCTTACCATGTGGAGGCCATGCTAGCTCACACAAGACGTGTGCAAAGGTATTGCAATCCGGTTTTTATTGGCCTAACTTGTTTAGAGATGTGCAGGGTTTTGTAGCGGCATGTGATGCTTACCAAAGGACGGGCAACATCTCAAGGAGGAATGAGATGCCCTTGAACAACATCCAAGAAGTCGAGATTTTTGATGTGTGGGGTGTGGACTTCATGGGACCGTTCCCTTCTTCATGTGGCAATCTCTTCATCCTATTGGCGGTGGATTATGTGTCAAGATGGGTGGAGGCAATCGCCTCTCCTACAAATGATGCCAAGGTGGTGGTGCGGTTCTTCAACCGGGTGATTTTCCCTAGGTTTGGAACACCAAGGGTGATCATTAGTGATGGAGGGAAGCACTTCACAAATAGGAATTTTGGGGCACTTTTGGCTAAGTATGGGGTGACTCATAAGGTGGCAACACCTTACCATCCCCAAACTAGTGGCCAAGTGGAGATCTCTAACCGGGAGATCAAGACCATCCTTGAGAAGACGGTGTCTAGAACTAGAAAGGATTGGGCTATGAAGCTCAATGACGCATTGTGGGCATATAGAACCGCCTTCAAGACACCGATTGGCACCACTCCTTACAAGTTAGTCTATGGCAAGTCTTGCCACCTTCCGGTGGAAATGGAGCATAGAGCTTATTGGGCCATTAAGTGGCTAAATTTTGACCTCAAGGAGGCGGGAGAGAAGAGGTTGCTTGATCTAAACGCCCTTGAGGAGATCCGGTTGGACGCTTATGAGAATGCCCGGATTTACAAGGAAAGAACCAAAAGATGGCATGACAAGAAGATCATCCCCAAGGAGTTGAGTGAAGGAGATCTTGTCCTTCTCTTCAACTCAAGGCTAAGGCTCTTTCCCGGAAAGCTCAAATCAAGATGGACCGGGCCATATGTGGTAAAGAAGATCTTTTCCCATGGAGCTATTGAGATAGGAGGGGAGCATTGTGGGAATTTCAAAGTGAATGGGCACCGCTTGAAGAGATATATTCTGGGAGCTCCGGTGGACATGATTGCCCCACTTCACCTTGAATAAACTCCCCCGAGTTTGGTCAAGCTAATGACCTTAAAGAAGCGCTTGGTGGGAGGCAACCCATTGGTAACATTTTTCCTTTTTCACTTTGTTTTCGTTTTTTAGGATTTTTCTATCTTTGTGTGTGTTTTGTCTTCTTTGTGTGTGTGCTAGAACCTTAGTAGCATTGGAAGCCTTTCTTGACATATGAATGATGATGATGAACCCCTCACCAATTATGGGTGGAGCGGACGCGGAACTTGGTTGGCTAGCGGTGCCTAGCGCGGGTTCCGAAGCTTTGATGGATGCTTAGAGCTCTCTACCATGGTTGATAGGATCATCCAACATCAATTCACTTGAGAAATCCCAAATGCCATAGCAAACCACTTTTACATTGTGAGAACCTTCTTTCACTCTCTTAACTTCATTTACACATTGGGGACAATGTGTTTCTAAGTATGGGGTGGGGTTCGCATGATCCTTTGCATAATGAGCATCTAGGATAGTTTAATATTTGCACATGTCTTGCATTGTACATACTTAAATCGAAAATTCCATAAAAATCAGAAATTTAAAAAAAAAAAAAAATTTCTTGTGCTTTCTAGGCTTGGATATGATCCTAATGATGAAATCTTGTCTTATGAATTGGCTATGGATAGCCTTATGTGTTGAATTGATAAATGCATATGTGGACTTGAACTACTTCTCTTGAATTCTATGAATGATTTGTGATCATGATGATAGTTCTTGCATACCATCTAGGAATGGATTGAGTATTGAAAGTCGAAATTACATGATAGTTCTTGCATACCATCTAGGAATAAATGAGGCATTTTATCTTTCTCTACTTCTCATCTTCATCATGATTGCTCGAGCACCTCAATTAATACAAAATTGACCTCTTTTAACCCATCCGGGAATAGGAGCATGCTAGTGTGTTGAAGTGTGTGGAAAGCAAGTATGGAGTAAAGTTGTTGATGAAAGGAATGTCATGCATAAAATGCGGAAATTATTGTGGAAGTGTAGCCAAAATTAGGTTTGGGGGCGTTGGTTTAAATGACAAGTAACTCGGTACACTTCACATAATGGGGTGTTGGTGCCTTGCCAAAGTCAAATGAACCAATAGCCCTAACGAGCTTTGGTATGTGTGCCCGGTGTGGATGCACCTCGAAAAAGAGAAAAAGCCCGAGGACGGCTAATCACCGAGGTTTCGGCTATTGTACACCAATGCCATTGTCTCAAAAACAAGTCAAGAAAAAGAAAAGAAAGCCAGCTAAGGAAAAATATACACTTGGGGGAGGTTGATCGAGGACAAGGAAGTGAAGTTAGTTCCATTCCCGGATTAGCATCACATAACCTAGAGAATTCCCTCCCAATCACGACGTTTCTTGGCCTTTTATGTCACAAGACCTTATGACCTACTTGCATGTTTGTAAGACTTAGTAATCTAGATTGGATATACTCTTGATCTTCTTGACTTCTTCATCCTTACATCTCATGCATGCTTTTGAGACAAGTACGATTGTCTTTCCATGCCTTCATTTGTTTGATACATAATTGCTTGTCCAATTTCCATGAAACATGACTATGAAGGTGATCCAATAGTAGAAGCACAAAACACAAAAAGATTTTACCATTTTTCTGCATACATAAATCATGTCATCTCTTAGTCTATAGTTGGGAATTTGCTCGGGGACGAGCAAACCTTAAGTATGGGGTATTTTGATAACACGATTTATGATCTAGATTTAGACACTCATTTAGATAGATTTCCCGCTCATTCATGCATGGTTTAGCATCGGTTCGAGACGATTTGCACTTAATTCATGTATTTTGTCGAGATAGACGTCTACACGGACTTGTGCGTGTTTTGTAGGTAATTCGGGAAATTTAGGAGCTAAAACGATGCGTTTGAGGATCGTTCATCTAGACAACATACTCTCGGACTCATTAGGACACAAGCTAAAGGCTAAGGAGGACTCATGGAACCTTGCCAACACTAGCCATGCACCAAATCACAGCTTAATGATCCAAGGCAAAGTTTCTGCACAGAATCACGGTTCTCTGACAGACCACGGCCGTGGAATCAACCGTGGTTTTTGCCAGATTCTTGTGACAGCTGTGCCACGACTCTCATGGCCAGCTCATGCAAGTTTGTTATAAAAGTGGTCCTTCATGGTTGTGAGAGGCAGCTGGGGGTAGTTTGGAGCAGCTCATCCATTATCCATTTCTCTCTAACAAATATATTCCCTCAACAAGAAGTTTTTCTAGGAAGGAAAGTGTCAAAGAGAAGAAGGAGAGTTCCATTGAAGAGAGGAGAAGAACACACACCATAGTTTTCTTGCATTTCGGATATTGATTTTAGAATTGTAAGAATCATTTGAACCTTCCCTTGGAAGGATTGTAAGTCATCCTAATCCTATTTTCAGCTTGGTTTTGTTCTAAGATTATTTGTTCATCTCTTTACCCTCATTATCTTGAAATAAATGTTATGATTTCGTGTTTGTTTGTTTCAATTTCCATTATGAATGTTGTAGGCTAAATTGATGTGGTTCTAGGGTAAGGAAAGGATGGTTATGGCTAGGGCTATGATAGGAAAGACATAGATTTACCTTTGGATGACTTTTGTTTATGAACGTAGTTGCTGTTAGAAATCACGGGTAGTTCTTGTCTGACCACGGCCGTGGTTTAGATAGAACAAACCGTGATTTTCCCTGGTTCGAAGGATCTTGCCTTAGATCTATAGAATGTTGAAATCCTAAGTGTTTGTTGAGATTAACCTACCCTAGGGCAACCTAATGTAGTGACTAAGTGTTAGGAAAAACTTAACCGGTAATCCTTGCCCTTAGATTTTAAAGATAACAACCCTTAGGTAGTGGTGAGCCTAATAAGTCGCCATTGGATTCGATGTGCTAGGATAGTTGTTTAGGACTTCCCTTTCCAAGACTTACCCGGTAAGGATAGGTTAGACTCCTAATTAACAATCCGGTTTGTGTAGAATTCCTATCCTTAGGTTCTTAAAGACTTACCCGGTAATGAGACCTTAGGAATGGACTAGTTGGACCATGAGACCTAACCGGTAATTGATCCCAATTTAGATACACTTAATCCCAACATATCATAGTTAATCCCAAGGATGAATAGATGACTTGAGTCCTATGCCATAACCGGAACTTCCAACCCCTAGAATCCGTCTTTTCTTTCTTTGATCATTATCTTGTTGGTTGTTTATTTGTGTCGATTTATAGTTTAGTTGATCGATTTATTGCGTGTATTGTGATCTTTGATTGATCATCGAAAAGCAACCAAAAACATTTTAGACTTTCGTTCCTCTATTTTGTCCCCTTTTCTTGACTTAGATTTTCACTATTATTTAATCATAAATTGAATCAATCTCACCTCAGTCTTTGTGTTCGACCTCGGAATACTATCCCTACTATGAACGTCCCGTACACTGCGGGTTCGCTAGGAGTTAGGAGAAATATAACGAGTATAAATTTAAAACCCAATTGCGCATCACACAATCTTAGCGTAACAGGCATACATGGATTTCATAGCTAGATGGTGAATGAAAGCATATAAAAGCAAGAAATATTAGCTGAATATGAGTTTAAAAAAGACTTACAATCCTTCAACACCCCACACTTGCTTTTCACACACTCAACACACTAGCATGCTCCTATTCCCGGATGGGTCAAAAGAGGTCAAATTTTTTTATCAATTGAGGTGCTTCAAATAACATGATCCAGATGAGTAGAAGAGAGATGAATTGTCTATATCATTCCTATATGGTGTAAGAACTAGCACACGATTTCGATAATCAATTCTCAATCCAACCTAGACAACAGTCTTCATCACAATTCATACATGGAATTCAAGAGAAGTATTAAAGTCCACATATGCATAAATTCTTTTAACACACAAGGCCATCCATAGCCAATTTACAAAACAAACTTTTCATAAGGGTCATATCTAAACTAAGAAGCACAAAAAAATATTTTAAATTTTCTAATTTTTTGGAATTTTTGATATGAATATGTACAATGCAAAACATATTGAAACATATGACAATATAATGAAACTATCCTAGATGCGATCGTGCAAAGATATTGTGAATACCCCACCCCATACTTAAATTCACATTGTCCCCAATGTGCAAATTAAAAAAGGAAGAGTGAAAGAAGTCCTCACAATGTAAAAATGTTATTTTCGGTATTTTCATTCACTCAGATGGAGTGATGGTGGATGATCAATCAAATATGGTAGAGAGCTCTTGATGTTCATTATGGCGTCGGGACCCGCGCTAAGCACCGCAAGCCGTCCAAGTCCCACGTCCGTTCCACCCACGTTTGATGTGGGATCATCATCATCACCACCATGCCTTGAAAGTCTTCTTTGTTACCTTGACTCTAGCATACAAACACGAGATAAACAAACACACCAAAACAAACACACCAAAACAAACACAAGTCCCACGTCCGCTCCACCCACGTTTGATGTGGGTTTCCTCTCATTAAGCGCTTCTTTAAGTTCATTCGCTTGACCAAATCCGGGAGCGTTGCACTCAAGGTGAACTGGGGCAGTCATATCCACCGGAGCTTCCGGGATGTACTTCTTCAAACGGTGCCCATTCACCTTGAAATCTACACAATGCTCCCCACCTATCTCAACCACTCCTTGGGGGAACACCTTCCTCACCACATAAGGACCCGTCCATCTTGACTTGAGCTTTCCAGGGAAGAGTCGCCACCTTGAATTGAAGAGAAGGACTAAGTCACATTCACTCAATTCCTTTGGGATTAGATGTTTGTCATGCCAACGCTTGGTCCTTTCTTTGTAAATCTGGGCGAGTTGGGATTTGAAAGAACCCACTTTCTCGGTTGGATGTGATTCATATAGCTCCATATTAGATGAATCCAAAGACATTGAAGACTCTCTAAGACTCCTTGAAGCTTTATCAACAACTAAGGGACTTTCTGGAGAAACCACGGGTGATCCCACGGCCCCTTGCATAACCACGGGCGTGGTTCTGGAACAATTAGCTAAGACATGATTTTCCACGGGTCTATTTATTGAAACCACAGGCGTGGAAACTGCTTCTGGGCTGTGTTTGTTACAACTCTTCAGCCCTCCTTCGGTCACTTCAAATTCAACACTTATCTCCTTTTCTAATGCATCCAAAGCTTGGATTTCTTCATTGCAATCTTCCCCAACTCCTTCCTCCATGATACTCATGCTAAGAACTTTCTCTACTGGATCCTTGATTACGATTGAGCTCACAACTTCCCTAGACACTTCTTCCTCGACAATGTTGAAGACGTCTTCACCAAGGATTTTCCCCTTCATCATTGAGGACAACTTGAACTTGATATTTTCTTCTTGAAGGAGAGGATCCCATTTTTGCAATCCAATGAGCATCCGGATGTGGCCAAGAATGGCCTCCCTAAAATGATAGAAACCGGGTAGTCCCCCGGGATTTCCAAAACAACGAAATCGATTGGCACATAGAACTTCCCAAGCTGAACCGGTATGCCCTCTAGGATCCCCACGGGGTGAGTGATGGATAGGTCCGCCATGTTGAGGGTCATCTTGACCGGCTTCGGTTCTCCTATCCCAACCTTTTTGCAAAGTGCAAGCGGGATAATGCTTACACTTGCTCCAAGGTCACATAGGGCGTCATATTGCACTTCTCCAACTCCTATTGGCACACAAAAAGTAAAGGTACAACTTGGAAACTTAGCGGAGTACTCAAAACGACACAACTCCAATACAATAATCAGAAAGCGTACAACATAACCCATAATCAAACATCATAATGAAATAACCAAAAGAGTCCCTATCCTATAATGTACGGAGACCCCGGTTGTCCACTCCATCACCTCACTCGGAGGCATCCCTAAACTGCAGGGCATCTACACAAACGGTATAAAACCATTAGCTAATATTCGAAAGATTAGAAACAAGGTGAAGGCACAACACACATACATCAAAATCACACATACCTTAATCCAAATCACACAAATCCGGTTTATTATCTTTTTATTATTAAGTCGTATCTCATTCTAATTCAACTTAGGTTTGTGACACGAGAGTCCCCGAAACTCGCCTCGGTCCCTACTTACCGGCATGGAATGGTGCTGATGCATCTAACCGTCTATAAACCCGGCATAGTCGCCAAGAACCTTCTAGCTCTCGTGAGTGTTAGACAAGTTGTCACCGTCCGTTATCATACACTTGGTCTAAAAAAATATATAAAGGTCGGTGGTCCCATTACCGGTATAATTATTATAGTATTAACGATAAACACACACAACCACACACACATCGAAACTAATACAAAGAATACGAGTTAAGTAAGTTCGGTGACTTACCTCACCTCAACACTCAACACACAACACTCTCGCTTCATGTTACGCTAGAAATGTACCACATAAAAGCCTTACAATTTATAACTCGATACATTCTCCTAACTCCTAGCGAACCCACAGTGTATGGGTCATTTTGTAGAATGGATAGTACTCTGAGGTCGAGCACGAAGACTAAGGTGAAATCAAATCAAACGAGTGATCATGGATAGTGCAAATCTAGTCTAAAAAACGAGAAAGGAATAAAGAAATGAAAATCATGATATTTTGGTTGGGTTTTTATGGTGATCAATCAAGGATCATAATCATGGAATATTGTCAATCAAATAAACAACACAACTAAGCAACACAAACACAAGGTATGAAATCAAAGTAAGAAAAGCGGATTCTAGAGATCAAGATTTCCGGTAATGGCATTGGGCTCAAGCTTCTAAAGATCTAAGGAGAAGGCTGCGGTGTTGGGAAAGGGTGTTTCTCTAATGGAAACAATTACTGGGTAAGTCTCATGCTCCACTAATCCCGCACCAAACTCCTATTACCCGGTAAGTCTCAAGGAGCTAAGGTTGGGAATTCTACACAAAGCGGACACTACTTAAGGGGCAAAGCTTTCCTTACCGGGTAAGTCTCGGAAAAGGAAAATCTCAAGCAAAAATCCTAGCACACTCATCCAATAGCTGCTTGTGAGGCTCACTACTAGCTAGAGTTCATCATCTTCGGTATCTCAGATCTGAAATCACCGGGTAAGTCTCTTTCCTCACTTAGTTTGCTAGCTTTAGGTCACCCTAAGCTAGATTATGCTTAACAAACACTAAGATTTCAACAACCTAACATCCTAACATACAAATTCATCAATTAAAGAGCAATAGAGAGAAAAATCGGGTGGATCATGAAGTAAATCGGTCGATCTGGCTTATGAACATGTCGATTTTTCTGTCTAGGTTTTGTTTTGTGCATACAAATCATCCTAAACTAACATGCAAGTCCATTCTATCATCATCCAAGCCATAACCATCAATCCATCACCCTAGAATCACAATAACTTAGCCAATAACATGCATTTCAAGGTCTAAAATCATCATACAGGCATACATGGATTTCATATCTAGATGGTGAATGAAAGCAGATAAAAGCAAGAAATCTTAGCTGAATATGAGTTTAAACAAGACTTCCAATCCTTCAAAAGAAGCTCCAAATCATTCCTTACAACACTTCCAAAGCTTTCTCCACAAAAGTCACTCAAAATAACTCAAAGTCTTACTCCAGATCTAAGTTAAGATGATGTTCTTTTCCTCTCAAATGAGAATGTTTTTCCTCCCTTCCAATGTCTCCCAACAACAATGGATCCCCCCTGCAAAAGTAATAGGCTTCATATCAAAAGGAACTCAACCAAGCAAAAGAAAAAGAAAAGGTCGGACATAGAAGAAATGAGACAAGTGTAAATGCTGTCAGGGGCCAAAAATCGACAAAACTGTGAAGGAAATCGACCGATTTTCGTGAGTGATGATCCGATTTTCTTCAACAGGAGGTTGTTATGATCATCTAGTAATGAGTTACTCCATGGCTTTTACTAATAAGGGTCCTTGTGTCCTTCTTTCCTCCAAGTATCTTCCCCTAAAGCTTTGGATATGTACCACCATGAGGCTTGACCCTCAAATGTATCGATTAATGTCCAAAAGATCCCTGAAATACCTACAAAACCGACAAAAGCTCGTGTAGACGTCTTTTCTAACAATATGACTCAATTACGCAAAAACGTCACGAACTAACGCCATATCATGCATGAATGAAGGGAAAAACTACCTAAAAGAATGCTTAAACTAGTGTCATAAATCATGTCATCAAAATACCCCATACTTCCCACTTAATTATCTCCAAGCAAGGTTCAAACCTAAGCTACAACATGGCATGAGTTATGAATACGGAAAAACGGAAAATATTTTTTCAATTGTGCTTTTAGTCATATATCATCTTGATAGTGATGTTTCATGGAAAAGGATGAGCAAATGTGTATCAAGAGAAAAAATGCACGGAAAGACAATCACACTTAACTTGAAATCATATATGCAAAGTAAATCCAAAATGTGTAGATGATCACGAAGATATCAAATCTAAATCACTTAACTCAAAACACATGTGCATAGAGGTCTTAAGGATTTAGAAAAGAAGACGCCAAGATATGTGTAAAAGGTGGGAATTTTTAGGTCATGTGATGCTAATCCGGGAATGGAACTAACTCCACAACTTCATTTTTGTTCAACTCCACCATAAGTGTATATTTTCTCCATCTTTTTCTTTTCTTTCTTTTCTTTTTCTTCATTTTATTTCATTTATTTTCGAGACAATGGCATTGGTGTACAAAAGCCTAAACTTTGGTGATTAGCGGTCCCAGAGATTTTTCCGAGGTGCCTCACACCGGGCACACATACCAAGACTCGTTAGGACTATCGATAAATCCGACTTTGACAAGACACAAACACCCGATTATGTGAATGGAGCCGAGTTACTCATCATCAAAACCAACGTTACCAAACCTATATTTTTTTCTACACTTTCACAACACATTCAGCATTTCATTCATAACATTCATACACTTCCTTCAACACCCCACACTTGCTTTTCACACACTCAACACACTAGCATGCTCCTATTCCCGGATGGGTCAAAAGAGGTCAAATTTTTTATCAATTGAGGTGCTTCAAAAAACATGATCAAGATGAGAAGAAGAGAGATGAATTGTCTTAATCATTCCTATATGGTAGGTAAGAACTAGCACGCGATTTCGATAATCAATTCTCAATCCAACCTAGACAACAATCTTCATCACAATTCATACATGGAATTGAAGAGAAGTATTCAAGTGCACATATGCATAAATTCTTTCAACACACAAGACCATCTATAGCCAATTTACAAAACAAACTCATCATAAGGGTCATATCCCAACTAAGAAGCACAAAAAAAATATTTTAAATTTTCTGATTTTTTGGAATTATTGATATGAATATGCACAATGCAAAACATAATTAAACATGTGACAATAGAATGAAACTATCCTAGATGCGGTCATGCAAAGATATTGTGAATACCCCACCCCATACTTAAACTCACATTGTCCCCAATGTGCAAATTAAATAAGGAAGAGTGAAAGAAGTCCTCACAATGTAAAAATGTTATTTTCGGTATTTTCGTTCACTCATCATAAGGGTCCCCAATGTGCAAATTAAATAAGGAAGAGTGATGGTGGATGATCAATCAAAGATGGTAGAGAGCTCTTGATGTTCATTATGGCGCCGGGACCCACGTTAAGCACCGCAAGCCGTCCAAGTTCCACGTCCGCTCCACCCACGTTTGATGTGGGATCATCATTACCACCACCATGCCTTGCTAGACTTCTTTGTTACCTAGACTCTAGCATACAAACACGAGACATACAAACACACCAAAACAAAAACAAAAGCAAAAAAACAAAAACGAAAAATAAAAATGATAAGGGAAAGATATGTACCAATGGGGTGCCTCCCATTAAGCGGTTCTTTAAGGTCATTAGCTTGACCAAATCCGGGAGCGTCCATCTTGACTTCAGCATTCCGGAGAAGAGCCGCCACCTTGAATTGAAGAGAAGGACTAAGTCACCTTCACTCAATTCCTTTGGGATTAGACGTTTGTCATGCCAACGCTTGGTCCTTTCTTTGTAAATCCGGGCGAGTTGGTATTTGAAAGAACCCACTTTCTTGGTTGGATGTGATTCATATAGCCCCACATTAGATGAATCTAATGCCATTGAAGACTCTCCAAGACTCCTTGAAGCTTTATCAACAACTAAGGGACTTTCTAGAGAAACCACAGGTGAACCCACGGCCCCTTGCATAACCAGGGGCGTGGTTCTTGAACAATTAGATAAGACATGATTTTCTACGGGTCTATTTTTGAAACCACGGGCATGGAAACGGCCTCTGGGCCGTGGTTCTTACAACTCTTCAGCCCTCCTTCGTGCACTTCAAACTCAACACATGTCTCATTTTCTAATGCATCCAAAGCTTGGATTTCTTCATTTCAATCTTCCCCAACCCCTTCCTCCATGATACTCATGCTAAGAACTTTGTTACGCTAAAAAGGTAGCACAAAAAGCTTTACATTTATAAACTCGAACTAAATCCTAAACTACCTAGCGAAACCCGCAGTGTACGGGTCGTTTTGTAGAAAGGAAAGTATTCCGAGGTCGAACACAAGGACTGAGGTGAAACTAAGTCATTCAATGATCGAAAATAGTGTGAATCTAGACTAAGATAAGATGAGGAATAAAGAAAATGGAAAACACAATGTTTTTGGAGGTTTTTCGGTGATCAAACAAAGATCACAAGTATATGAACACAATCAAGCAACGCAAACACACACTAACACAAAAGATTTGAGAATGGAAGTAACAAAGCGGATTCTAGAGTTTGGAAGTCCGGGTATGGCATAGACTCAAGCTATCTATTCAATTCTCGGGTTAACTATGATATGTTGGGATTAAACGTTTCTAGATTGGGATCAATTACCGGGTAGGTCTCATGGTCCACTAGTCCATTCCTAAGGTCTCATCACCGGGTAAGTCTCTAAGAACCTAAGGATAGGAATTCTACACAAACCGGATTTTTACCTAGGGGTCTAACCTATCCTTACCGGGTAAGTCTCGGAAAGGGAAGTCCTAATCAACTATCCTAGCACACTTAGTCCAATGGCGGCTTGTGAGGCTCACCACTACCTAGGGTTTGTCATCTTAGGTATCTAAGATCGGAAATCATCGGGTAGATCTCTTCCCTCACTTAGGTTGATAGCATTAGGTGATCCTAAGCTATATTAAACTCAACAAACACTAGGATTTCAACAACACAAGTCATCCAAGGGTAAAAATCTAAGTTCATCCTATCATGCTTCTAGCCATAGCCCTTCTTTCCTTACTCTAGAATCGCAACCTATCTAGCCAACAACATTCATTTCAAGATCAATCTCAACAAATAAATCATGCTTGCAAGTCATGGTCAAATGATGAAGAACAATCCAAAGAAAAGACATTAAAAGCATAGAATAGAAATTACCAAATCCTTACAAGGCTCCAAGAGCTAATCCAACTTGACAACAATCGAAACTTCACTCGAATCCAATCTAATCTCACTCTAAAACGAGAATCTACACTAATCTCTTCCAAGAACACCCCTAATGGGTGCTTGGAAAAGAGGCAACAATGGCCAAATGTTTTGGGGAAGAAAGGTAGGTCAAAAGAGAGGAGAAGGATCCCCAATTACAGCCTGCAAAATCCTTTAAATACCCACTAAAATGCAAGAGCAATGGAAGAGATCGTGGCCAGCTGTCAACGTGGTCCTGGCAAGAATTACGGGCATAACCACGGCCGTGGTTTCTGTCAGAAGCTTCTCCTAGGCTCGTTAAGCCATGATTTGGTGCATGGTTTGTGTTGGCAAGGTTCCATGAGTCCTCCTTAGCCCTTAGCTTGCATTCCAATGAGTCCGGAAGTGTGTCATCTCGAGGAATGATCCTCGGATGTATCGATTAGGCTCTTAAATCTCCCAAATTACCTACAAAGCAAGCAAAAGTCCGAGTAGACGTCTCTCTCGACAAAATACGTGAATTGAGTGCAAAACGTCATGAACTAGTGCTAAACCGTGCATGAATGAGTGAGAAATCTATCTAAATGACTACCTAAAAGTAGCTCATAAATCGTGTTATCAAACTTTCTCTACTGGATCCTTGATTACGATTGAGCTCACAACTTCCCTAGAAACTTCTTCCTCGACAATGTTGAAGACGTCTTCAGCAAGGATTTGCCCCTTCATCATTGTGGACAGCTTGAAGTTGATATTTGCATCTCCTATGTTGAAGGAGAGGATCCCATTTTTGCAATCTACTGAGCATCCGGATGTGGCCAAGAATGACCACCCTAAAATGATAGGAACCGGGTAGTCCCCCGGGATGTCCAAAACAACGAAATCGATTGGCACATATAACTTCCCAAGCTGAACCGGTATGTCCTCTAGGATCCCCACAGGGTGAGTGATGGATCGGTCCGCCATGTTGAGGGTCATCGTGACCGGCTTCGGTTCTCCTAGCCCAATCTTATTGCAAAGTGCAAGCAGGATAATGCTTACACTTGCTCCAAGGTCATATAGGGCCTCATATTGCACTTCTCCAACTCCTATTGGCACACAAAAAGTAAAGGTACAACTTGGAAACTTACCGGAGTAATCAAAACGACACAACTCCAAAACAATAATCCGAAAGCGTATAACATAACCCATAATCCGACATCATAATGAAATAACCAAAAGCGTCCCCATCCGATAATGTACGGAGACCCCGGTTGTCCACTCCTCCACCTCACTCAACGGCATCCCTAAACTGCAAGTCATCTACACAAACGGTATAAAACTGTTAACTAATATTCAAAAGATTAGAAACAAGGTGAAGGCACAACACACATACATCAAAATCACACATACCATAATCCAAATCACACAAATCCGGTTTATTATCTTTTTATTATTAAGTCGTATCTCATTCTAGATCAACTTAGGTTTGTGACACGAGAGTCCCCGAAACTTGCCTCGTTCCCTACTTACCAGCATGGAATGGTGCTGATGCATCTTACCGTCTATAAACCCGGCATAGTCGCCAAGAACCTTCTAGCTCTCGTGAGTGCTAGACAAGTTGTCACCGTCCGTTATCATACACTTGGGCCAAAAAATATATATAAAGGTCGGTCGTCCTATTACTGGTATAGTTATTATAGCATAAACAATAAACACACACCACCACACACACATCGAAACTAATACAAAGAATACGAGCTAAGTAAGTTCGGAGACTTACCTCGCCTCAACACTCAACACAGAACACTCTCACTTCTTCTTACGCTAGAAATGTAGCACACAAAAGCCTTAGAATTTATAACTCGATATATTCGCCTAACTCCTTGCGAACCCACAATGTATGGGTCATTTTGTAGAAAGGATAGTACTCTAAGGTCGAGCACGAAGACTAAGGTGAAATCAAATCAAACGAGTGATCATGGATAGTGCAAATCTAGTCTAAGAAAAGAGAAAGGAATAAAGAAATTAAAATCATGATATTTTGGTTGGGTTTTTATGGTGATCAATCAAGGATCACAATAATGCAAGATTATCAATCAAACAAACAACACAACTAAGCAACACAAACACAAGGTATGAGATCAAAGTAAGAAAAGTGGATTCTAGAGATCCAGATTTCCGGTATTGGCAAATGACTCAAGCTTCTAAAGATCTAAGGACATGGCTGCGGTGTTGGGAAAGGGTGTTTCTATAATGGAAGAAATTACTGGGTATGTCTCATGCTCCACTAATCCCGCACCAAACTCCTATTACCGGGTAAGTCTCAAAGAGCTAATTAAGGTTGGGAATTCTACACAAACCGGACACTACTTGAGGGGCAAACCTTTCCTTACCGGGTAAGTCTCGGAAAAGGCATATCTCAAGAAACAATCCTAGCACACTTAGTCCAATAGCTGCTTGTAAGGCTCGCTACAAGCTAGAGTTTAGCATCTTCGGTATCTAGGATCTGAAATCACCGGGTAAGTCTCTTTCCTCACTTAGTTTGCTAGCTTTAGGTCACCCTAAGCTAGATTATGCTTAACAAACACTAGGATTTCAACAACCTAACATCCTAACGTACAAATTCATTAATGAAAGAGAAATAGAGAGAAGAATCGGGTGGATCATGAAGTAAATCGGTCGATCTGGCTTATGAACATGTCGATTTTTCTGTCTAGGTTTGGTTTTGTGCATACAAATCATCCTAAACTAACATGCAACTCGATTATATCATCGCCCAAGCCATAACCATCAATCCATCACCCTAGAATTACAATAACTTAGCCAATAACATGCATTCCAAGGTCTAAAATCTTCATAATGGCATACATGAATTTCATAGCTAGATGGTGAATGAAAGCAGATAAAAGCAAGAAATCTTAGCTGAATATGTGTTTAAACAAGACTTAAAACCCTTCAAAAGAAGCTCCAAATCGTTCCTTACAACACTTCCAACGGTTTCTCCAAAAAGTTACTCAAAATAACTCAAAGTCTTACTCTAGATCTAAGTTTAGATGATGTTCTTCTCCTCTAAAATGAGAGTGTTTTTCCTCCCTTCCAAAGTCTCCCAACAACAATGGATCCCCCCTGTAACAGTCACAGGCTTCATATCAAAAGGCACACTCAAACAAGCAAAAGCAAAGGTCGGACATAGAAGAAATGAGACAAGTGTAAATGCTGTCAGGGGTCAAAAATCGACCAAACTGTGAAGGAAATCGACTGATTTTCGTGAGTGATGATCGGATTTTCTTCAACAGGCGGTTGTTATGATCATCTAGTCATGAGTTACTCCATGGCTTTTACTAATAAGGGTCCTTGTGTCCTTCTTTCCTCCAAGTATGTTCCTTCAAACTTTGGATATGTACCACCATGAGGCTTGACCCTCAATTGTATAGATTAATGTCCAAAAGATCCCCGAAATACCTACAAAACCGACAAAAGCTCGTGTAGACGTCTTTTCTAACAGTATGACTCGATTACACAAAAACGAAACGAACTAACGCCATATCATGCATGAATGAAGGGAAAAACTACCTAAAAGAATGCTTAAACTATTGTCATAAATCATTTCATCAAAATACCCCATACTTGCAACTTAATTATCTCTAAGCAAGGTTCAAACCTATGCTACAAGATGGCATGAGTTATGAATGCGGAAAAACGGAAAATATTTTTTCAATTGTGCTTTTAGTCATAGATCACCTTCATAGTGATGTTTCATGACAAAGGATGAGCAAATGTGTATCAAGAGAACAAATGCACGGAAAGACAATCACACTTAACTTGAAATCATATATGCAAAGTAAATCGAGAATGTCTAGATGATCACGAAGATATCTAATCTAAATCACTTAAGTCAAAACGCATGTGCATAGAGGTCTTAAGGACTTAGGAAAGAAGCCGCCAAGAAATGTGTAAAAGGTGGGAATTTTTAGGTCATGTGATGCTGATACGGGAATGGAACTAACTCCAAAACTTCATTTTTGTTCAACATCACCATAAGTGTATATTTTCTCCATCTTTTTCTATTCTTTCTTTTCTTTTTCATCGTTTTATTTCATTTATTTTTGAGACAATGGCATTGGTGTACAAAAGCCTAAACTTTGATGATTAGCGATCCCCAAGATTTTTCCGAGGTGCCTCACACCGGGCACGCATACCAAGACTCGTTAGGACTATCGGTAAATCCGACTTTGGCAAGACACAAACACTCGATTATGTGAATGGTGCCGAGTCACTCATCATCAAAACCAACGTCCCCAAACCTATATTTTTTTCTACACTTTCACAACACTTTCACAACACATTCAGCACTTCATTCATAACATTCATACACTTTCTTCAACACCCCACACTTGCTTTTCACACACTCAACACACTAGCATGCTCCTATTCCTGGATGGGTCAAAAGAGGTGAAATTTTTTTATCAATTGAGGTGCTTCAAATAACATGATCAAGATGAGAAGAAGAGAGATGAATTGTCTTTATCATTCCTATATGGTATAAGAACTAGCACGCGATTTCGATAATTAATTCTCAATCCAACCTAGACAACAATCTTCATCACAATTCATACATGGAATTCAAGAGAAGTATTCAAGTCCACATATGCATAAATTCTTTTAACACACAAGGCCATCCATACTCAATTTACAAAACAAACTCATCATAAGGGTCATATCCAAACTACGAAGCACAAAAAAAATATTTTAAATTTTCTGATTTTTTGGAATTTTTTATATGAATATGTACAATGAAAAACATAATGAAATATGTGACAATGGAATGAAACTATCCTAGATGCGATCATGCAAAGATATTGTGAATACCCCACCCCATACTTAAATTCACATTGTCCCCAATGTGCAAATTAAAAAAGGAAGAGTGAAAGAAGTCCTCACAATTTTTAAAAATGTTATTTTCGGTATTTTCGTTCACTTAGGTGGAATGATGGTGGATGATCAATCAAAGATGGTAGAGAGCTCTTGATGTTCATTATGGCGTCGGGACCCGCGCTAAGCACCGCAAGCCGTCCAAGTCCCACGTCGGCTCCAGCAACGTTTGATGTGGGATCATCATCATCACCACCATGCCTTGCAAGACTTCTTTGTTACCTTGACTCTAGCATACAAACACGAGACAGACAAACACACTGATGACATGAATTATGACCTATTTTTAGGCATGTATTTATATAGATTTTCCCTTTATTTTGCATGCATAGACATAAGTTCATGGCATTTATGGTTATATTCACCTACTTTGCAAGAATAGAGGTCTACACAGAGTTTTATTGCATTTGTAGGTAATTTGGCGAATTATGGAGCAAAAATGGCACATTTAAGGATTAAGCCTTGAAGCGGGACAAAAAGGAGCATAAAAGGAATTTAGGATGCGCCAAAGTATCTTCTGATACCGTCCGACGCGCCAAAGTATTCTCTGATACCGTCTGACGCGGCCCAAAGTATTTTTTGATACCGTCGGATGCGGGCCAAAGTATTCACTGATACCGTCTGACGCGCCAGAGTATTTTCTAATACCTTATGACGCGGCCCAGAGTATCTTCTGATACCATCAGATTCGACTTCTTTTTCAGCCCAAATATTTAGGGTTTTATCTTTAAATCCTAGATAGATCCCTACATATATTCGATAGCCTTCAACATTGAAAGGCGGACGGTGACAGCCCCAGGATTTGGATCCCCGACGTTAGGAGGCCGCAGCGGGAAATATTTACACGTTTGAGAGAGATTGGAGATTCTTGGAGAAGGATTGAAGGACTTTTGCCGGGAAGCCAATCTTGATTCTTGTTTGTGAGATTTCTTTATCCATTGAAGCAATTGTGATTTTTGAACACGTAATTGAGTTACTTAAGAGATACATTGATCAGTTTTGACGATTATTTACAGATTTGAAGGTTATTGAGTTTTTATTCAAGAATCGGGTTTATTTGCATTATTTCACTCAACCCTTGATTTGATTTGATTATGAAAATGGTTGGCTAAAACTCTTGTGATTCTGGGGAGAATAGTTGATGATTAAGGCTTTGATGATGATAGACTGAACTCATTCAAACATTAGGACCCTGAGAGTTTAGATTTTAGTTTTGCGATACAGGAAAATCGGACTGTTCTTGGGTAAATCGGCCGATTTCCTTATGAACAGCACGATTTATTGTTCTGACGAACTTTAATTGAATCAATCTTTAACCAAAACTAATCCTTGCCTAAATCCCAACATTGATTAACCTTTTTAACCTCTAATAGAGTGTATGAAGAGATTTCAAACTTGATTCTACATTTAATAGATTAAGGTTATAAGATTTGGGTAATAAAGAGACTCAATATCCTTTATTAAGATTCTAAGTGTGCTTTCTAATCTTTACTTTGGAGAGTCATATCCTGGAGTTTTAGATAGTTAGTTTGAACATAATTCTTGTCTTTAGATCTTTCTATATTGCAGCCTCAACAACCCTTATAGAGAGAACCTTTAGATTAGTTATATAGGTTTCGGAACTTCACCGTACGATATCTACCTTTGAACATTTAATCTTGGCAATATAAACTCTGTCCTATATCTATAAAAGTGTCTTGAATCAAAAGCCGAAATCGGATACTTGAATCCTTGGAATCATTTTACCCTTATTTGATCACAAAAGCTTTTCGCACTTGTCGCTAGATAATTGAAATTGAATTTACTCTCACCAAATCCCTGAGTTCGACTCTGGAATTCTTACCTCACTACAGCCAATCCGTACACTGCGGGTTCGCTTTGCTTTGAGTTCTAGATATAAATATTAAGACTTTGACGCACACACCTTTTGGGCGAACACACACCAAACCAAGACAAAAGAAAAAAAACCGAAAACGAAAAATAAAAATGTAAAGGGAAATATATGTACAAATGAGTTGCCTCCCATTAAGCGCTTCTTTAAGGTCATTAGCTTGACCATATCCGGGAGCGTTTCACTCAAGGTGAAGTGGGGCACTCATATCCACCGGAGCTTCCGGAATGTACTTCTTCAAACGGTGCCCATTCACCTTGAAATCTCCACAATGCTCCCCACCTATCATAACCACTCCTTGGGGGAAGACCTTCCTCACCACATAAGGACCCGTCCATCTTGACTTGAGCTTTCCGGGGAAGAGCCGCCACCTTGAATTTAAGAGAAGGACTAAGTCACCTTCACTCAATTTCTTTGGGATTAGACGTTTATCATGCCAACGCTTGGTCATTTCTTTGTAAATCCGGGCTAGTTGCGATTTGAAAGAACCCACTTTCTCGATTGGATGTGATTCATATAGCTCAACATTAGATGAATCCAAAGCCATTGAAGACTCTCCAAGACTTCTTGAACCTTTATCAACAACTAAGGGACTTTCTGGAGGAACCACGAGTGATCCCATGGCCCCTTGCATAACCAGTGGCGTGGTTCTGGAAGAATTAGCTAAGACATGATTTTCCATGGGTCTATTTATTGAAACCACGGGCGTGGAAACGGCCTCGGGGCCGTGGTTCTTACAACTCTTTAGCCCTCCTTCGTGCACTTCAAATTCAACACTTGTCTCCTTTTCTAATGCATCCAAAGCTTGGATTTCTTCATTGCAATCTTCCCCAACTCCTTCCTCCATGATACTCATGCTAAGAACTTTCTCTACTGGATCCTTGATTACGATTGAGCTGAAAACTTCCCTAGACACTTCTTCCTCGACAATGTTGAAGACGTCTTCACCAAGGATTTGCCCCTTCATCATTGTCGACAACTTGAACTTGATAATTGCTTCTCCTATGTTGAAGGAGAGGATCCCATTTTTGCAATCCACTGAGCATCCGGATGTTGCCAAGAATGGCCTCCCTAAAATGATATGAACAGGGTAATCCGCCGCGAGGTCCAAAACAACGAAATCGATTGGCACATAGAACTTCCCAAGCTGAACCGGTATGTCCTCTAGGATCCCCACGGGGTGAGTGATGGCTCGGTCCGCCATGTAGAGGGTCATCGTGACCGGCTTCGGTTCTCCTAGCCCAATCTTATTGCAAAGTGCAAGCAGGATAATGCTTACATTTGCTCCAAGGTCACATAGGGCCTCATATTGCACTTCTCTAACTCCTATTGGCACACAAAAAGTAAAGGTACAACTTGGAAACTTAGCGGAGTACTCAAAACGACACAACTCCAAAACAATAATCCGAAAGCGTATAACATAACCAATAATCCAACATCATAATAAAATAACCAAAAGCGTCCCCATCCTATAATGTACGGAGACCCCGGTTGTCCACTCCTCCACCTCACTCGACGGCATCCCTAAACTGCAAGGCATCTACACAAACGGTATAAAACCGTTAACTAATATTCGAAAGATTAGAAACAAGGTGAAGACACAACACACATACATCAAAATCACACATACCATAATCCAAATCACACAAATCCGGTTTATTATCTTTTTATTATTAAGTCGTATCTCATTCTAATTCAACTTAGGTTTGTCACACGAGAGTCCCCGAAACTTGCCTCGTTCCCTACTTACCAGCATGGAATGGTGCTGATGCATCTGACCGTCTATAAACCCGGCATAGTCGCCAAGAACCTTCTAGCTCTCGTGAGTGCTAGACAACTTGTCACCGTCCGTTATCATACACTTGGGCCAAAAAAATATATAAAGGTCGGTGGTCCTATTACCGGTATAGCTATTATAGCATAAATAATAAACACACACCACCACACACACATCGAAACTAATACAAAGAATACGAGCTAAGTAAGTTCGGAGACTTACCTCCCCTCAACACTCAACACAGAACACTCTCGCTTCTTGTTATGCTAGAAATGTAGCACACAAAAGCCTTACAATTTATAAGTCGATATATTCGCCTAACTCCTAGCGAACCCACAGTGTATGGGTCGTTTTGTACAAAGGATAGTACTCTGAGGTCGAGCACGAAGGCTAAGGTGAAATCAAATCAAACGAGTGATCATGGATAGTGCAAATCTAGTCTAAGAAAAGAGAAAGGAATAAAGAAATGAAAATCATGATATTTTGGTTGGGTTTTTACGGTGATCAATCAAGGATCACAATCATGCAAGATTATCGATCAAACAAACGACACAACTGAGCAACACAAACACAAGGTATGAGATCAAAGTAAGAAAATTGGATTCTAGAGATCAAGATTTCCGGTTATGGCATTGGACTCAAGCTGCTAAAGATCTAAGGACAAGAATGCGGTGTTGGGAAAGGGTGTTTCTCTAATGGAAGCAATTACTGGGTATGTCTCATGCTCCACTAATCCCGCACCAAACTCCTATTACCGGGTAAGTCTCAAAGAGCTAATTAAGGTTGGGAATTCTACACAAACCGGACAGTACTTAAGGGGCAAACCTTTCCTTACCTGATAAGTCTCGGAAAAGGCAAATCTCAAGCAATAATCCTAGCACACTTAGTCCAATAGCTGCTTGTGAGGCTCGCTACAAGCTAGAGTTTATCATCTTCGGTATCTAAGATCTGAAATCACCGGGTAAGTATCTTTCCTCACTTAGTTTGCTAGCTTTAGGTCACCCTAAGCTAGATTATGCTTGATAGCATGAATTATAGTCTATATTTTTTGACTTGTTTAGACGTTTTATCTTCAATAATATGCATGTTTGGATGTATATTATGTGATTATATTGTCATTTCATCTACCTTTGCGGAAATCGAGGTCTACACCAAGTTTCGTTGTAATCGTAGGTAAAATGGCACGTTTTACATCAAAATGAAGCTAAAGGAGCTAAGGAGTCATTGGAGCTACATTCGGGAGCTTAAGGAAAAATCCAGGAAGCATGGAAATGGATTAAAGATTCACTTTGGACCAGATTTGAGAGATTTCACATTCAGTTTAGAGTCACCTCGGTCAGCTACAGTGTCACCTCGACCGAAGTGATCTAGAGGAGCGTCTCGACCGAGGCGAGTACCCTGACGCTGCGAGATCATTTATTCTTGGCTGAGATCTTTTATTTTTGGAAGGAGAGATCTTATATTTTTGGGCTGGATTTCTGGAAGGAAGATTATATATTTTGGAAATCTATTTTAGAGATTAAGATATATTTTATTAGGATAATATCTTTTCAAGATATTTTATCTTAGGAAGACAAAGGGTTGGATTTTCTACAATTCACCCATCTTCGGATAACCATGCTTATACGTGCTGATAGCATCCAGCAATTGAAGGTTGAAGGAAGATTGAAGGAAGAAAGTTGATAGCTTTTATAGCTTTTGTGAAGGGTTTTGTAACATTCTCTTTGATTCCCTTCTTGTTAATTGTCTGATTGGGTTGTGATCCAAGGAACGCTTGTTTGTTTGATAATTGATTCAGTTACTGTAGCCTTGTTCTTAAGGTTTTTGTGTTCAATTATTCACTTTCTTCCCTTATATTTGATTATTGCTTTCATGATGATGATTGGCTAATTTCTTTGTATGATTCTAGGGTGATTGGCTGAAGGTTGTGGGAAAAACAATGATAGAATAATCTTAAATTCCAGTAGGACCCTAAAAGCTCGAGTCTTTATCCTTAACCCTAGAGTATCTCGTTCAGTCGATGAACATCTCGGCCGGGGTGGAATTCGTCTAACCGAAGTGACCTTTCTGATCCATAACTGAGAAGGTAAGTGTTAGAGTTTGCCAAATCCTATTCCTATTACACCTTTCCTGGTTCAACGCAAGCCTAGGATGAGACTTACCCGGTAATTCCTTTGTTTGTTTACCAAAGATCATAAGTGTAGGTAATAAAGGTTTATAATTTATTGGGGTTTGAGTGTGCTTTCATCCCATCTTTGTGAGTTAGCCTGAGACTTACCCGGTAAAGGTTGATTCTATTCCCTTAGGTGGTATGTTGGTTTGAGGTTATAGTTCTTTTCCTTAATTCCTTGAGACTTACCCGGTAATAGGAGTTACGGTTTGGGATTAGTGAGTAGTGAGACTTACCCGGTGATCTATTCCACTTTAGTAACACCTTCCCTTTGCAAAAATCTCAACTTTGTCCGCTTTATCTTTAGATCTTGAGTTGGAACCACAACTAGATGCTTTAATCCCTATAATTGCATATTCATTTAATTGCCTTTTTATCATTTTTGATTGTTTTAATCGCTTTTGTGGTTATTAGTTGCATTGAAAACCTATACTTGCTTTGTTTCACCTAAGTCCCTGAGATCAACACCCCGAAATTTCTTGCTTTTAATACGATTGACCCGTACACTGCGGGTTCGCATCCTTGTTTTAAGCATATTTCTTGGGTTATAAATTTAAAGCTTGCACACACCATTTGGAGCGAACAAGTTTTTGGCGCCGTTGCCGGAGACTTGGTCTATACCGAGCCGGTTGCTATTAACCATTCTACTTGAGTGTTCTTGCAGATTTGTGTTCTTAGGTACATACGAAGTTCTCAACGGAATAGAGTTTCGCCAAAGAATAAGTTTTCCTATGAGTTTTGCAGTTTTCAGGATATCCGATGACTACATTTGATCCAGTCTGGATAGCAAGACAAAGTGCTAGGGCCGACCATTATGAATACTTGGAAGAAAAATACTCCTTTTATTGGTTTAACAATGAAAGGGAAAGAGAAAAAGCCATTGAGAAGGAGCTTGCGTTATGGGATGAGATGAATTTCCCTAGAAACATTTATGAGCAACCTCTTGAAGATTCTCTTGAATCAAGATTGGAGAAGTTGATGAAGAAGGTGCAGGAGCTCAAGGAAAGCATCCTATCCTATGCTAAGCCGAAAGAGGAGCATAAGGAAGTACTGCAAGTTTCAAGCATTCCTCCAATCGAACCAGAAGTTTCTCCTGAAGCTTTTGAGGAAGAGGAAGATGTGGAAGATCTCGATCCAACTGTTGAGACTTCGGCCGAGGTAAAAGAGAGATCGGCTGAGGTGGAAGAGAGATCGGCCGAGATGGAAGAGGAATCTGTAGAACTGGAAGTGGAAGATGTAGAGAACCTTGACCAAATTACTGAGACTGTGGACAAGGTGGAAGAAAGATCAGTTGAGTTGGGAAAGATTTCATGTGTGGATTATCAAACTAACATGAAACTTGTCCCGAGCTTTGGAAAACTTTATAAGGTGCCTTCTCTTACTCCCTTTGAAATTCCTACTAAATTTCTAGATTTCTTCAGGGATGCACCGAAGAGTTGGAGGTCTCTTCCGAAAGAACAACCTAAGATCAATATGAAACCTCCCTTGAAATTGTTGGAAGAAGATGCTCCTTGGATTATAAGGAGTGAAGTTAACAAGCACTTCACCGCTAAGGCAATAAAGTGTTATTTGTTCAAGTATTGGGTCACTCACGTGACAAAGACCTTGTACTATCCCCAAGCTGAAGATGGGGAAGCTACTAGGATCCTCGAGAAGCTGTTTTCTCGATCCAGGAAAGGATGGGACGCAAGGCTATATGTCCCATTGAAGTGCAGGAAAGCTAGAAGGATTCCGGTGAGAATCAAACCGTACAAGCTTGTACGTGGGAGATCTTACCATTTGCCGGTGAAATTAGGAACCGGAACCTTTTTGGAAGAGTTTTGTGATGAATGTGATGAGCACTCCAAGGTGTTTGAGGAACATTGAGTAATTCTATGGAGAAAGGTTCATCTAGCGACCTTAAACCAAGCACTTCTTGGGAGGCAACTCAAGGTATTGCTTTCTTTTCCCTTTTCTAGCCTATTTTTAGATAGTTTGTTTTGCTTTTCTTTTGCCGTCCTCTAGACAGGAACCAGGTACTTTCTAAGGAATGATTACAACTCAAGAGCTACACTACAAGGACAGAAGTTCGAGAAATTGAGAGGACGGAGCTTGACTGAGACACATCTCGGGTTCAGTCACAGGACCTCGACCGAGATGTTCTTCGCCAACCGAGATGGTATTATCTGGGAGCTGTTTCTTATTTATTTATTCAGTTCAGCTATGTCCGGTGAGTTGTTCGCCACTTAGCGTGCGTGCAAATAAGTCTTAAATTTATAAAACTAGAATCAAGCAAGCGAACCCGCAGTGTACGGATCGATATAGTTAAGCAAGAATTCCAGAGTATCGAACACAGGGATTTGGGGGGTTAAATCCAATTATAGATTATCAAGCAAGTAAATGTATGAAGCTTTTCAAATTATTGGGAAAACAACAACCCTAAAGATCCAGGTATCTAATTGTGGCAATCGATTCAAGATATACTAAAGATATAAGGACAGAGTTGAGGTTTGCAAAGGTATACGAATGTAAAGTAATTGTACGGTGAAGTTCCAAAAACCTTATATGATCCACCTAAAGACGCTCTCTATAAAGGTTGTTGAGGCTTCAGTATAGAAAGGATCTAAAGGCAAGATTTAACGTCAAATACCCAAACTTGTAATCCAAGAATCAAGACTAACTAAACCGGTTAAGGTTATGACACTCGAAATCGAGGTAGAGGTTGTTGAGGCTTCACTACCACCTAGAAAAGGCAAGCCAAGACTAAGTTAAAACAAATCTTTAACTTTGGATTAAAGTAAAAGCAAGGTTCGTAACTGACACAAAATTACGGGTAGTTCTTGAGTTCCACGACCGTGGAAGCTCAAGAACAGACCGTGGATTAGGTTCGTCGGCGATTCTCTCTAACTCTCAGGGTCCAATCTGTTTACGATCGATCTATCATCATCTAAGCCACAACTATCAATACTTCACCTTAGAATTGGTAAAGGGTTTTAGCCAACAACAGTCATATTGATATTAAATTGAAGATTTAAAGGAATGAAAGATGAAAACCTTCGAAAACCTTTAATAAATCTCAAATCAATCTCAAATCCGCAAATCAAGAACAATGATGTAAGTAGATTCTGAATAACACAAACAATCACAATCCTAGATAAGAACGAAGAACGGGATGTCAATCCGTCTTCTAATCAAACCTAAGGATAAAGCGTAATCTCCTTACGAACAATCTTCCAAATCTTCACTCTTTCCGTAAGCCTTTCCGTCGATTCGAAAATCTCAATAGGGTAAAGAGCAATCTCCCAACGGAAGTCTAAGCCAAGGTGCAAAACTAGGGTAAGCAGAGATGACGGAATCTCCTTCCTTCCGTCCTTATATAGGCCCAAATAAAATGCGTCTTCGGCCCATGTGCGTAGAAGATCGTGGCTTAAAATATTGCGTAAAAGATCGTCAAGATCACGTTCGTGGAAGGGTTCCACGCCCGTAATTTAGAGCGTGGAGTTGGATCACGATTTCTCAAATCCTCCACGGCCGTGTAAGTTGCTGGAATGCACCACGCTTATGTTGCCAAGGTTCCACGGCCGTGGATTAGAGCGTGGACTCTAATACGGTCGTACTTTAGAGCGTGGAACGTACATAGCTCGTAACTTCCTTTTTTTTGTGTCATTCTTCATCCTAGCATCATCCTTAGCTCCTTGTGATGTCCTCAATCCTTGGACATGCTCAATCTATCTCCATTCTCTCTCAATCCGTTCGGAATTAGCTTTTAATTGCCTACAATCAACACAAAGCTTATGTAGACCTCTATATCGACAAAATAGATAAACTAACTCACAAATGCTTCAATGCTTTATCAATGAATACCAATACAGATGAAATACACTTAGAAAACGTGCCTAAAATATCACAATATTTCATTCTAACAAATAACCCCATACTTGCCACTTGCTTGTCCCTAAGCAAGGTCTTTTAAAAACTTTAAAACTCAAGTTAGGATGAAATATGGATATACTCTCAAAAGCAAAACTTCTTTAGATGAATGTGCTTCTTAATCAATAGATCATTCTCAAATCTTATTTCATTCGCTTATAAGACTTTCATACACATAATCAAAGAGTAAAGAGTAAAGAAAGCTCATGAATTAATCAAACTTCCATGTAAACATCATAACCTTCAAACATTATCAAAATTAATCATAAGAAACTTCAATTTAGATCACCAAGTCATATATCATTTTCTTGATCTTAAGGACTTTCAAACAAGGTCTAGAATGCGGAAAGGGAAGGAAAACTTTAAGGAACGTGGTGCATGAATCCGGGAAAGTGGATAACTACTCCTTTCTTTTTCTCTTGCGGTTTCCGCAACACTTTCAACTTAGAGCTTCGCTCTCTTCTTTTCAATTCATTTTTCGACTTTACTTTTGGAGTTATGGATAGAGGTGCACAAAGACCGAAGCCTAGGAGATTGACGTTTCTCAATTTTGCGAGATGCCTCAAACCCTTAGCGCACATACCATAATCCGCTAGGAATATCGCTCAATCCGACTTTGGCAAGACACAAACACCCGGCTATGTGAATGGTGCCGAGTTACTCATCGTCATGATTGACTTCCCCAAACCTATAATTTCTTTCTATTCTTTTGAATGCAAAATATTGCTTTCATGGCCCTCCCACATCAAACATGCCTTTTTCATCCAACTCCTCCAAATTCCCGGATAGGTAAAGGAGGTCATTATTTCAATGAGGGGCTAAATGATCAAAGAAAGAAGAAAGAAAATCGAATTGCCTTAATCATCTCAAAAGAAGCATAAGAACTTATTATGTGATTTCAACCTTGATTTCTCAATCATGATTTAAGTAACATTCATCACATTATGAAATTTGCAAAAGAGGGATAATAAACTCATTCAATTTCTTTTCAATTCACTATTTGTTTAAGCATGCGATTGTCATAAAAACTCAATTCACAAGTGGTGATTATCATAGAAATCATCTCTATCCTTAGAAGCACAAAATTTTCAAAATTTTTCAATTTTTATGGGTTTTTCAAACTCTTTTTCATGCAATGCAATAATGAAACATGTAGCAATAGAATGAAACATGCAAGATAGTCTCGATAAAGCATACGAAGTGAGTAAGAGTTATTACAAACTATTAGTCACACCCCACCCCATACTTGGAACAAACATTGTCCCTAATGTTCAAAAAGAAAAAGAAGAAAAGAAAGAAAGAAAAAGAACTCACAAAACAGTGGTGGAGCGGCTAAAACGTCGATCATCAAAGTCATCACTGCGGTGGAGGCGGTGGTTGAAACGGAGAGAAGCTGGGATCATAGTACCGCCCGAACTGCTGGCGGTAAATGTCTCTCATCATGTGGTCCAGATCATCAGCTCGTGCATCTCTAGCATCAGCACGTATCTCCAAAGCTCCAACCCAGTCGGAAAGGTCGGTAGCCCACTCTAGCAGCTGCTCGTACCAACCAGGCGGTTGGCTGTACCAGGCCGGTGCATCTGAAGGTTCTGGTGCTGGTGGTGGCTGCGAATGCCAAGGCGGTGGAGCTCCCATCCAATCCGGCTGCGTCCTATACCAAGTAGGAGGATCTGCCATCCAAGTCAGCCTCTCGCTCACACTAGCACGGCGAGAGGAAGAGCCACATGCTCTAGCAGAGCGGGGGGAACGTCTGGGCATGTCGGGAACTACATCCGGCGGATCCGAGAATGTACCAAAGTCCTGATCAGCTCCTCCTCCTCCCTCATAATCATCTCCTCCTCTCATCTCCTCCTCCTCCTCTACAACTGGTGGTGGGGGAACATAAAGAGGGGCTACCAATCTGTTCGCATGCATAGCAGCGAACGTCGCCTTCCAGTTATGGCGTCCATCCATAATGGAATACTCAGGGAGCCACTCAATCCCTCTCCCGATCCTACTCTCCCACGGCATAGCAGCATATGGTGGACCTCTATGGGTGGGGAAGATGATGCCTCTAGTCATGAGGCTATGTAGTCCTAGGGGTGTAGCAGCAATACGTTTGCAAGCAGAGAAATCTACCCCTAACTGTCGAGCAAGGTGGGTGACCATCCCACCGTATCCAATGTTACCAGCCCTCTTGTTCTTTAGCTTGCTCATAGTAGCAGCTAAGAGGGTGGCACAGTCTACAGGTCTCCCGTATAGCATACAGTAGAGAAGGAAAAGCTCATCTGTCTTGATTTTCTAAGGCGTCTCCGTCCTAGGAAAGAGACACTCAGAAAGTACCCTGTGAGCAATCTTCAAGGCTAGGTGATACATCAACCTAGCCTTGGTATCAGCTGGCTGCCAGCGGTCCTCACTGGCGTAGATCATCGCGATCTCTTCCCAGAAATCCTTGACGTATACGCCACTGGGGAAACGACCATTGAAGGTCTCGTGGAACCCAAAGAAGGCTCCAAACTCCCTGATAGAGAACTCATAATCTCTTTCCATCAGCCGGAAAGAGACAGTCCTATCTACGTGACTGTGCTGGAGGGAAACCACAAACTCTCTCGTGATCTCCTCATAAGCATCTTCCCGAATAGCAAAGAAGATGACTAGACTGGCTCTATCTAAAAGCCAAGTAATGTCTCCTACCACATGTAGAGGCTCTAACTCCTCAAGCAATAGGTATCTAGGTCCTATGACCGCTCTCTTATGGATTCTCTCTAAAGCATCGAGATGATCCTCATGGATGGTAGGGATCCTAGGGCGAGGTGGTGATGGTGATGATGGAGGTGAAGGAGATGAAGGGGATGAAGGAGGTGGTGCTCTAGAAGAGGAGGAGCGGTTGCCCTTCCTCTTTTTGTTCTTATCATTGTCCTTGTTCTTATACTTGTTCCTACCGGACACTCTCCTCACAAAATCCATAATCTATCAAAAACCACGGTTTGTTCTTCAATTTCCACGGCCGTGGAACGTCCAGTAACCGTGGTTTCTCTCGAAAATTCTCAAATTCCAACAGAACTTCACCAAATTCAGCAACAAGAAGCCCTAGACTAATTTTCTTCCAATTCCAATCAGTTCTCCTACAAATTCTATCAAAAACAAAGCCGAATCGACAAAGAGAGAAAGAACCAAAAACCTAGGTTTTCGGATTTTGTAATCCGAATTGTGGCTTCTCCGATAATTTGCGCCTCGAATTGTTGCTTGGATCTTGTCGGTGATTGGATTTGCTTCCGTTTTGGTCAAAGAATCGTCGAAAACGATTAACGAATGAAGATTTTAGAGAAGGGGCGTGGATTCGGCGTTCTTGGGCGTGGAATGGGTGTTTGTGTTGTGTTTTGTGAAGAAACGTGGTTTATATAGTGGCCGTAAAAATTTTTGAAAATCACGGTCTATCGGGGGGTTCCACGGCCGTGGAAATGTACGGAACTGTGGTTTTGGTGATTTTTCTCAAGCTTTTGAAAATTACGGTCACTGTAGTTGTCACGGCCGTGGTTTAGGCCGTGGAACTCTTTGTAATGCTCCAAAGTCCAAGTTTCGTCACTTTTCTTCAAACTTTATTTTCCCCTTTCCTTTTCCACTATTCCTACATCCAAAAACACGAACACACCGGAAGGTATCAAAGGAAAAACAAAGCAAAAACGTCTAAACTAAACTAATCTATCAATCAAAGACAAAAACGTAAATGCAATACCTTGGGTTGCCTCCCAAGAAGCGCTTTGTTTAAGGTCCGTAGCTAGACCAAATTCGCACTTATTCGAGTGCGGTGGGCGCGAACTCTTCAGCTTGGAGTTTCGGGGTATACTTCTTGAGTCGTTGATAGTTCACCTTAAAGTTTCCGCCCATTTCACCCCATACTTCAACTGCACCATGGGGAAAAATACGTTTGATTAGAAAAGGTCCGGTCCAACAAGATTTAAGCTTACCTGGAAAGAGACGAAGCCTTGAATTGAAGAGGAGAACTTGATCTCCTTCTTTGAAGTCCTTTGGAATGATATGCTTATCAAGCCAGCGCTTTGCTCTTTCTTTGTAAATCTTGGCATTTTCGTAGGCGTTCAAGCGGAGTTCTTCAAGCTCATTCAGGTCCAAGAGACGCTTCACTCCCGCTTCCTTCATGCTGAAATTCAACCACTTGATTGCCCAAAACGCCTTGTGCTCCAACTCTACCGGTAAGTGACAAGACTTCCCATACACAAGGTTGTATGGTGTAGTTCCGATGGGAGTCTTGTATGCAGTCCGGTACGCCCACAATGCATCATCTAGCTTCAAGCACCAATCCTTCCTTGTCCTTGAAACCGTCTTCTCTAAGATTCCTTTGATCTCCCGGTTTGAGATCTCAACTTGTCCACTAGTTTGTGGATGATAAGGGGTGGCGATCTTGTGAGTCACCCCATACATAGCTAAGAGAGCTTCAAAGCGTCGGGCAATGAAGTGAGAGCCTCCATCACTAATGATGGTCCGTGGTATCCAAAATCGCGGGAAAATGGTCTTGTTAAAGAACTTAACCACTACCATGGCATCATTGGTGGGAGAGGCAATCGCTTCAACCCATCTTGAAACATAATCAACCACTAAAAGTATGTATTGGTTACCACAAGATGATGGGAAATGTCCCATGAAGTCTACTCCCCAAACGTCAAAGATATCCACCTCTTGGATGTTGTTGAGAGGCATCTCATTCCTCCTAGATATATTTCCTGTTCTTTGACAAGCATCGCAACAAGAAACAAAGGTTTGCACATCTTTAAATAGAGTAGGCCAAAAGAATCCGGATTGCAATACCTTAGCGCTAGTCTTGTTCGAACTAGCGTGTCCTCCACAAGGTAGAGAATGACAATGGCGGATGACGCTTTGCATCTCATCTTCCGGCACACATCGCCGAATAATGCCATCCGGACCTCTATTAAAGAGGAGAGGTTCATTGCAAAAGTATTCCCGAACATCCTTAAAGAACTTCTTCCTTTGTGCGTAGGATAATCCGGGCGGTATTTCCTGACAAACCAAATAGTTAACAAAATCAGCAAACCATGGTTCGTTACCTTTGGAGATCACATCGATGCACTCCTCTATGATGTGTAAATGCTCGTCCGGAAAGGAGTCATCTATAGGTAGATGGTCGTCTTCTTGATGTGTTAGACGACTCAAATGATCCGCAACAGAATTTTCCGAACCCTTCTTGTCGCGGATCTCTATATCGAATTCTTGTAGGAGAAGAATCCACCTAATAAGCCATGGCTTCGCATCCTTCTTTGCAAGGAGATACCGGATCGCAGCATGATCTACGTACACAATCACCTTTGCACCTACAAGATAAGAGCGAAATTTGTCAATTGCATAAACAGTGGCTATAAATTCCTTTCCCATAGTGGCGTAGTTGAGCTGCGCTTCATCTAGCGTTTTGCTAGCATAGTAGATAGCATGGGTTCGCCCTTCATTTCTTTGTCCAAGAACAGCTCCTATAGCTACGTCACTTGCATCGCACATAACCTCAAAGGGAAGATTCTAATCCGGAGGTTGGATAATAGGGGATGAAATTAGAGCTTCCCGAATCATGTTAAACGCATCTAAGCATTCATGCGAAAAATCAAAAACTGCATCCTTTATCAAGAGATTAGTTAGCGGCTTTGATATTTTAGAGAAATCCTTTATGAAACGCCTATAAAATCCAGCATGTCCTAGAAAACTTCTTATCCCTTTCACCGAAGTTGGGGGAGGAAGCTTTTCTATTGTCTCTATTTTAGCTTTATCCACCTCAATCCCTCTACTAGAGATTTAGTGTCCTAATACAATGCCTTCCTTCACCATGAATTGACACTTCTCCCAATTAAGAACTAGGTTAGTGTCTTCACACCTTTGTAACACAAGAGCAAGGTTAGAAAGACAATTGTCAAAAGAGGAACCATAAACGGAGAAGTCATCCATAAAAACCTCCATGATTTCCACTATATATTCGGAGAAGATGGCCATCATGCACCTTTGAAAGGTGGCTGGGGCGTTGCAAAGCCCAAACGGCATCCTCCTATAGGCAAACGTACCCCACGGGCACGTGAACGTGGTCTTCTCCTGATCGTCTAGGTGTATCGGAATCTGAAATAAACCACTATAACCGTCAAGATAGCAAAAGTGCGAATGTTGTGCTAACCTTTCAAGCATTTGATCGATGAAGGGTAGTGGGAAGTGATCCTTCCTCGTCGCGTTGTTTAGCTTGCGGTAGTCTATGCACATCCGTCATCCTGTTACGGTTCGGGTAGGAATGAGTTCGTTATTTTTGTTGGTGATGACCGTCATTCCTCCCTTCTTCGGAACCACTTGTATCAGACTCACCCACTTGCTATCGGAGATAGGGTAGAAGATACCTGCATCAAGAAGTTTAATAATTTCCTTCTTGACAACCTCCTTCATGGTCGGATTCAACCGCCTTTGAGGTTGTCGCGAAGTCCTAAAGTCCTCTTCCATTAAGATCTTATGCATGCATAGGGAAGGTTTGATTCCTACTAAGTCCTCTATAGTATATCCTAAAGCTTTTCTATGTTTCTTAAGGACAACCATAAGCTTACTATGTTCATCTATGGTTAAGTCGGAACTAACAATTACCGGATAGGTAGAATTAGGTCCAAGAAATGCGTACCTTAGATGAGTAGGAAGTGGCTTTAGTTCCATCACTATCGGAGTCTCCAATGGCTCTTGAGGAGCATCCGATGCTTCCATAGAAGTGTCTAAGGATGTAGAAGGTGTTGGAGGAGAATCAAGAGAAGTTGAGGAAGAGACACAATTGCCTTCGGAGTCACCCAAAATTACGGCCTCTCTGCATCCTCCACGGCCGTGATTTTGGGCGTGGAAATTAAATACAGTTGCTCTGTTCTCTCCACGACCGTGTAAGCCTCTGGAATGCTCCACGCTTTTGTTGGTGAAATCCACGGCCGTGGAATATAGTGTATGACCGTGGATCCGTACGTTTTCTGCCTCGTCGTGGAGTTTTTCAAACTCCTCGTCGTGGAGTTTTTCAAATTGCCTCATTACAATCTTCTTCATCCCCTACATTCATTAGGCTCATAGAAATAACCTTTTGCAAAGGATCTTTGAAGAGAATAGCACTTACCTCCTCGCTAGATAGCCCTTCTTCATCTTGGATATTGAATATATCCTCATCAAAGATTGGTCCGTTCACTAGAGTGGAAAGAACGAACTCTACCTTCTCTTCTCCTATGTCAAAGGCGAGTCTAGCATTCTTGCAAACGACTATGCAGCCTGATGTTGCAAGAAACGGTCTTCCGAGAATGATCGGGACCGGACTATCTGCAGGAATGTCAAGCACAACAAAATCTATAGGGACATATAATTTACCTAGCTTGACCGGGACGTCTTCCACAATACCGACGGGACGAGTTATAGATCGATCTGCCATGTACAACGACATCCTTACCGGTTTAGGGTTGCCTAAACCGATCTTCCTACATAATGCAAGTGGGATGATGCTCACACTTGCTCCCAAATCACATAATGCATCATATGTGACATCTCCCACTCCTATGGGAATACAAAATGACCCCGGATCCTTTAGCTTTGGGGGCATCTTCTCTTTCATGGTCTTGATGAGATCCGAAGAATCTGAACTCATCTTAACCTCTCCAAAATCCTCTAACTTTCTCTTGTTAGAGAGGATCTCCTTTAAGAACTTACCATAAGCTGGCATACCTACAATAGCATCAATGAAAGGTATATTAATATGCAATTTGCTCATGAGTTCTATAAACTTACCGAATTGTTTATCTAGACGCGCTCTCGCTCTAGATTGAGGGAATGGTAGGGGAGGTTTGTAAGCTGGAGGAGGAACATAGACATCTTCCTTCTCCTTCCCCTTTTCTTTCTCTTTCTCAACGGGGACTTCTATAAACTTGGGATGCGGGTCGGTAGTTGTCACCCCACTCCTAGTTGTGATTGCCATCACCCTTCCTTTTGGGTTGTCCTCCATTTTTCCTAGAAGTTTACCTTGATTCCTGGGAACTTCCTCCGCATGGCTAAACATTTGGTTTTCTATAACCTTTTGGGCTTTATCAACCTTAGTAATGTGATCATCAACCTTGATGATGCGAGTCTCCAACCCTTGAAGCTTGCCCAAAATTGTATCCAACATGGGATCGGGCTTCTCTTTCCCCGAAGTACTTCCACCATTAGATGTTTGCCCCTGGCTTTTCAAAGGAGTGGAAGAAGAGGAAGGTGGAGTTAGTGAATTTCCTGAATTGGAAGGATAAGAATTACCGGAATTTTGTTGATTGGGACGCCAATTGTTGTTGTTTGAACCCCTATTGTTGTTCCAATTGTTGTTCCGGTTGTTGTTGTTCCAATTATTCCGGTTGTTGTTCCGGTTGTTGCGATTGGTATTCTCATTACCGTTGTGGTTATTGTTGTTACCTAAATAACCCACATCTTGCTCCTTGTGCTTCGGAAAGTTGGTTTTGATGGCTTCCTTCAACTCTTTAATCTCCGTGTTGAAAGAAAAGATTTGAGTTTCAGCTGCTTGTGATAGCTTTGCTCCTTGATCTACTTGATTCGCCTCCACTTTCCGATGAGAATACTTCTCTATAACTCGCGCTTGCTTCGCAATGAAGTCCCAAGCGTCATCTTCCCTCATGTCCATGAATGTACCACATGAAAGGGATTGGAGCTTGAATTGTGTTTCCACATCCAGCCCCTTATAGTATATCTCCAATAATGCAAGCTTGGATATGCCATGATGAGGGCAATCCAATAGCAAATCCTGAAATCTTTCCCAAGATTGAAACAAACTTTCGTTAGATCTCATAGAAAATGCATTAATCTTACCTCTTAGCTCCGCCGTTTTGGATGGCGGAAAGAACTTAGTGAGGAACTCCGCAGAAAGGTCCTCCCATGTTTCAAGCTTTCCACTTGGAAGAGCTTGATACCAAGACAATGCTTTCCCCTTCTAGGACAAGAAGAAAGGCTTGAGTTTGTAGCTGTTGGTAGTTGCATTCTTCGGCTTCATTGTCTCCATCATAATCTCAAAGTTTTGTAGATGTTGGTGTGGAGATTCAACGCTTGTCCCACCAAATTGGTTTTGGCGGACAATAGTAATAACTTGAGGGTTGAAGCTAAACCCTTGTGCATCGTCAGCATCGAAGTTCACACCTAAACGGCGTGGTTGCTGCGTTGGATCCATCCTTTGGCCAAGAGTTCTTGGATCCTCATCCACACGTTTGACCCTCGCATTCCTAGGTGGAACACGGCAATTTGCAGCTGGCCGTGGAAAGAATGGATTCACATTGATCGTGGGATCAATTTCCTCTAGCGGTGGCATGGAGGAGTCGCTATCCTCATTGGATGAGTTGGCGCTAACCGATCTTCCCGGTCTCCTACTTTTCTTTTTCTCCTTAAGGTTGTTTATTTCCAACCTCATTTGAAACATCATGTCCGTTAGATCATCAATCTTCATTTGATGACGATCCGTTTCTTCCCTACGAGTCTTCTCACTCCATTGGAGTTAAGCTTCCTTTTCCGCTAACTCCGATTGGAGATCACGTTCTCTTTCTTCAGCCATTTTTCTTTCCTTAAGCTTTCTTCTCAAAGTCCTCTCAAGCTCTTGATCAAGAGGTAAGAGGTCTTCGTTGTTCCTAGAGCTGCGCATACACTAAAAGAGATATCAAATAACAAGGAGAAGCTCCCAAGCTTGACAACCGATAACCGAATTCGGCCTAAACCAAATCCCCGGCAACGGCGCCAAAAACTTGTTCGCCACTTAGCGTGCGTGCAAATAAGTCTTAAATTTATAAAACTAGAATCAAGCAAGCGAACCCGCAGTGTACGGATCGATATAGTTAAGCAAGAATTCCAGAGTATCGAACACAGGGATTTGGGGGGTTAAATCCAATTATAGATTATCAAGCAAGTAAATGTATGAAGCTTTTCAAATTATTGGGAAAACAACAACCCTAAAGATCCAGGTATCTAATTGTGGCAATCGATTCAAGATATACTAAAGATATAAGGACAGAGTTGAGGTTTGCAAAGGTATACGAATGTAAAGTAATTGTACGGTGAAGTTCCAAAAACCTTATATGATCCACCTAAAGAAGCTCTCTATAAAGGTTGTTGAGGCTTCAGTATAGAAAGGATCTAAAGGCAAGATTTAACGTCAAATAACCAAACTTGTAATCCAAGAATCAAGACTAACTAAACCGATTAAGGTTATGACACTCGAAATCGAGGTAGAGGTTATTGAGGCTTCACTACCACCTAGAAAAGGCAAGCCAAGACTAAGTTAAAACAAATCTTTAACTTTGGATTAAAGTAAAAGCAAGGTTCGTAACTGACACAAAATTACGGGTAGTTCTTGAGTTCCACGACCGTGGAAGCTCAAGAACAGACCGTGGATTAGGTTCGTTGGCGATTCTCTCTAAATCTCAGGGTCCAATCTGTTTACGATCGATCTATCATCATCTAAGCCACAACTATCAACCCTTCACCTTAGAATTGCTAAAGGGTTTTAGCCAACAACAGTCATATTGATATCAAATTCAAGATTTAAAGGAATGAAAGATGAAAACCTTCGAAAACCTTGAATAAATCTCAAATCAATCTCAAATCCGCAAATCAAGAACAATGATGTAAGTAGATTCAAAATAACACAAACAATCACAATCTTAGATAAGAACGAAGAACGGGATGTCAATCCGTCTTCTAATCAAACCTAAGGATAAAGCGTAATCTCCTTACGAACAATCTTCCAAATCTTCACTCTTTCCGTAAGCCTTTCCGTCGATTCGAAAATCTCAATAGGGTAAAGCGCAATCTCTCAACGGAAGTCTAAGCGAAGGTGCAAAACTAGGGTAAGCGGAGGTGACGGAATCTCCTTCCTTCCGTCCTTATATAGGCCCAAATAAAATGCGTCTTCGGCCCATGTGCGTAGAAGATCGTGGCTTAAAATGTTGCGTAAAAGATCGTCAAGATCACGGTCGTGGAAGGGTTCCACGCCCGTAATTTAGAGCGTGGAGTTGGATCACGGTTTCTCAAATCCTCCACGGCCGTGTAAGTTACTGGAATGCACCACGCTTATGTTGCCAAGGTTCCACGGCCGTGGATTAGAGCGTGGACTCTAATACGGTCTTACTTTAGAGCGTGGAACGTACATAGCTCGTAATTTCTTTTGTTTTTGTGTCATTCTTCATCCTAGCATCATCCTTAGCTCCTAGTGATGTCCTCAATCCTTGGACATGCTCAATCTATCTCCACTCTCTCTCAATCCGTTCGGAATTAGCTTTTAATTGCCTACAATCAACACAAAGCTTATGTAGACCTCTATATCGACAAAATAGATAAACTAACTCACAAATGCTTCAATGCTTTATCAATGAATACCAATATAGATGAAATACACTTAGAAAACGTGCCTAAAATATCACAATATTTCATGCTAACATGAGTCCTCTATTTTCTAGACTTATTTTGACCCATTGGGACAATGTGTCCAGAGTATGTGGTATTTGGATGTATTTATATGACTTTTGTGTATGCTTGGATGACTCTACCAGATATTATTGTTTTATCTTGCTCTATGTGCTTATCTAAAACTACATGCATGCATACAGGTTATTTGATTTAGAAAAACGTCAAAAACTGGTTAAAGGAAAAAAAAATTTTGACCTCGACCGAAGTGATTCTGACCTGACGAGGTGCAGCACCTCGGATGACTTAGAACATCTCGACCGAGGTGGTTTAACTGGAACAGTTTTCGAAACGATTTTTGTGCTTCTTATCTGGATATGAACTCAGTGAAGATTTTGTTTGCAGATTGGTTTTGAAATCTTTATATGTTTGGAAGATTTTATGACATGTTTAAGTTGCAAAATGCTTTGTTTGAATTTTGTGGCATGTTTAATACTTTGTTTTTATCCAAATTATGTTGAATGTGAAGGTTGACACCACATAATAAGTTCTCTCACTTTCTTCCTAGGATGATTAAGGCAATTCATTCTCTTCTCTTCTTCTTCTTGATCATGCTTGGCCCTTCATATACATATTTGCCTCCCTTTACCTATCCGGGAATTTGGAAGCAAGCAAGTGAAAAGCAAGTGAAAGAAAAGTTGAGATGTTGGCTGAAAGTTAGAAAGAAACAAATAGGTTTGGGGAAGTCAATCGTGATGATGAGTAACTCAGCACCATTCACATAGCCGGGTGTTTGTGTCTTGCCAAAGTCGGATTGAGCGATATTCCTAACGGGTCATGGTATGTGCATCAAGGGTTTGAGGCATCTCGAGAAACTGATGATTGCTGATTTCCTAGGCTTCGGTTATTGTGCACCTCTGTCCATGCATCCCAAAAAGTAAAGTAAAAAGTAAATAAGCAAAGCTTATTGGTGGAAGATGTTGAAGTTCAAAGGAAGTGAAGTAAAGATCCTTTTCCCGGATTCTAGCACCACATTCCCTATATACATCTCACCCTCACACGTTTCTTGACCTTCTCTTGAAAAGCCCTTGAGACCTCGAGCTTGTTGATTGACTTGGTGGTTTAAACTTGATTATACATGATTAATTTCGATAATTATAATTTATTATGCATTCTATGATTTTATGCAAAGATGAACAACTTTTGTATATTTATAAAATGTTTTGATCATATTTTGATTTTAATTACCATGAAGCATTCTCTTAGAGTGATCTATGAGTGGAGCACACCACCAAAAATGTTTTGAAATACTTTTCATTGATCTTTTTGACTTATAATCCATTCTATCTTGTACTTAAGATTTGGAACTTGCTTGGGGACAAGCAAGGGACAAGTATAGGGTATTTTGATAGCATGAATTATAGTCTATATTTTGGCACTTGTTTAGACGTTTTATGTTCAACAACCTGCATGTTTGGATGTATATTATGTGATTATATTGTCATTTCATCTACCTTTGCGGAAATCGAGGTCTGCACCAAGTTTCGTTGTACTTGTAGGTAAAATGGCACGCTTTACATCAAAATGGAGCTAAAGGAGCTAAGGAGTCATTGGAGCTACATTCGGGAGCTTAAGGAAGAATCCAGGAAGCATGGTAATGGATTAAAGATTCATTTTGGACCAGATTTGAGAGATTTCACATTCAGTTTAGAGTCACCCCGGTCAGCTACAGTGTCACCTCAACCGAGGTGATCTAGAGGAGCGTCTCGACCGAGGCGAATACCTTGACGCGGCGAGATCATATATTCTTGGCTGAGATCTTTTATTTTTGGAAAGAGAGATTTTATATTTTTGGGATGGATTTCTGGAAGGAAGATTATATATTTTGGAAATCTATTTTAGAGATTAAAATATATTTTATTAGGATAATATCTTTTCAAGATATTTTATCTTTGGAAGATAATTCTCCTATATAAAGGGTTGGATTTTCTACAATTCACCCATCTTCGGATAACCATGCTTATACGTGCTGATAGCATCCAACAATTGAAGGTTGAAGGAAGATTGAAGGAAGAAAGTTGATAGCTTTTATAGTTTTTGTGAAGGGTTTTGTAAGATTCTCTTAGATTTCCTTCTTATTGATTGTCTTATTGGGTTGTGACCCAAGGAACGCTTGCTTGTTTGATAATTGATTCAGTTATTGAAGCCTTGTTCTTAAAGTTTTTGTGTTCAATTATTCACTTTCTTCCCTTATATTTGATTATTGCTTTCATGATGATGATTGGCTAATTTCTTTGTGTGATTCTAGGGTGATTGGCTGAAGGTTGTGGGAAAAACAATGATAGAATAATCTTAAATTCCAGTAGGACCCGTAAAGCTCGAGTCTTTATCCTTAACCCTAGAGTATCTCGTTCAGTCGATGAACATCTCGGCCGGGGTGGTATTCGTCTGACCGAGGTGACCTTTCTGCTCCATAACTTAGAAGTTAAGTGTTAGAGTTTGCCAAATCCTATTCTTATTACACCTTTCCTGGTTCAACGCAAGCCTAGGATGAGACTTACCCGGTAATTCCTTTGTTTGTTTACCAAAGATCATAAGTGTAGGTAATAAAGGTTTATCCTTTATTGGGGTTTTGTTAGCATGAAATATTGCGATATTCTAGGCACTTTTTCTAGTTGTTTTTCATCCATTATAGTGTTCATTGATAAGGCATTGAAGCAATTCTTAGCTAGTTTGTCTATATTGTCGATATAGAGGTCTACATAAGCTAAAACCGAACCAATTGAGAGAGAAAGGAGAAGATTTCAGCACATCCAGCGATTAAGGACACATCAAAGAAGCCAAGGGAGATGTTAGGATGAGGAATGGCACGACACAAAGGAAACCACAAGCAATTTACACTTCCACGCTCTAAAATACGGTCGTAGAGAAGTCCACGCCCAAAACCACGGCCGTGGATCTTGGCAACATGAACATGGAGTATTCCAGAGAGTTACACGGTATAAAGTACGGTCGTGGAAATCATGAAGAACCGTAATCCACTTCCACGCTCTAAACCACGGTCGTGGAACTCCAGGAGACCGTGATTTAGGCGATCTTTTGACGAATAAAATATTGACACATCATTTACGCATATGGGCCGAACGGTTATTTTACCCTTCCTTATAAAAGGGCTGGAGGAGAGAGATTTCGGCACTTCGGCTTACACGCGCTTAGGGCTGCATTGGACGTCCGGAGATTTTGCATTGGCAAACGGAGATTCACGAGGGTTGAAGATTTGGAAGTTGTGTGTGGCGGAATTTACGCCTTTTGTCCTAGGTTTGATTAGAAGACGGATTGACATCCCGTTCTTCGTTCTTATCGAGGATTGTTATTGGTTTGTGTTTATTCCAAATCTGATATACATTATTATCCTTGTTGTGAGTTTGAGATTGAATTGAGATTTATTGAAGGTTTTCGAAGGTTTTCATCTTTCATTCTTCTTAATCTTGAATTTGATATTATAATGACAGTTATTGGCTAAAACCCTTTAGCTATTCTAAGGTGAAGGGTTGATAGTTGTGGCTTAGATGATGATAGATCGATCGTAAACAAATTGGACCATGAGAGTTGGAGAGATTTGCCGACGAACCAAAATCACGGTCTGTTCTTGAGGTTCCACGGCCGTGGAACTCAAGATTTGCCCGTAATTTGTACCAGTTTAAGAACTTTGCTTTTACTTTGATCCAAGGTTAAAGATTAGCTTTAATCTAGTCTCGGCTTGCCCTTTTCTTGGTAGTAGTGAAGCCTCAACAACCTCTACTTCGATTTCGAGTGTCACAACCTTAATCGGTTTAGTTAGTTTTGATCCTTGGGTTACAAGTTTGGGTATTTAAAATCAATTCTTATCCATAGATCCTTTCTATACGGAAGCCTCAACAACCTTTATAGAGAGTGTCTTTAGATAAGTCATATAAAGCCTTGGAACTTCACCGTACATTGCTTTACCTTAGCATACCTTTGCAAAACTCAACTCTGTCCTTAATTCTTTAGTATATCTTGAATTGATTTCCACAATTAGACACATGGATCTTTAGGGTTGCTGTTTTCCCAATATTTGCAAAGCTTCATACTTTTACTTGCTTGAAAATTTAAAAACTGAATTTGTTCCCCCCAAATCCCTGTGTTCGCTACTCTGGAATTCTTGCTTAACTACGTCGATCCGTACACTGCGGGTTCGCTTGCTTGATTCTAGTTTTATAAATTTAAGACTTATTTGCACGCACGCTAAGTGGCGAACAAGTTTTTGGCGCCGTTGCCGGGGATTTGGTTTAGGCCAAATTCGGTTTCCGGTTGTCAAGCTTGGGAGCTTGCTCTTGTTATTTGATATCTCCTTTGAGTGAAATTTGCAGGTTACTTTAGGTATATGCGCAGGTCTAGGAACAACAAGGACCTCTTACCTCTTGATCAAGAACTTGAGAAGACTTTGAGGAAGAAACTCAAAGAAAGAAAGATGGCTGAAGATAAGGTGCGGGATTATCAAACAGAGTTAGCGGAATCCGAAGCTCAACTTAGATGGAGCGAGAAGACTCGCAAGGAAGAATCGGACCGTCATCAATTGCAAATTGATGAGCTAAGGGATATGATGTTTCAAATGAGGCTGGAATTGAGCGATTCCAAGAAGAAGGAGAAGAGGAAACCAGCAAGATCGGTTAGAGCCAACTCTTTTGATTAGGATAGCGACTCTTCCATGCCATCTCTTGAGGATCTTAATCCGACCGTCAACATGAATCAATTTTAGTCCAAGACAAAGACCGGCTGCCAACTATCGTATCCCGGCTGGGGGTGCGAGAGCCGCTCGTGTAGATGAAGAGCCAATAACTCTTGACCAAAGGATGGATCCAATTCAGCAACCACGCCGTCTAGGTGTGAACTTTGATGCTGATGATATGCAGGGGTTTAGCTTCAACCCACAAGTCATTACCATCGTTCGCCAAAGTCAGTTAGGAGGAACGAGTAGAAAATCTCCACATCAACATTTACAAAATTTTGAGATCTTGATGAAGACAATGAAGTCAAAGAATGCAACCACCAACAACTACAAGATCAAGCCATTCTTCTTCTCTTTGAAAGGGAAAGCTTTATCTTGGTATCAAGCTCTTCCAAATGGAAGACTCAACACATGGGAGGATCTTTCTTCGGAGTTCCTCACCAAATTCTTTCCGCCATCTAAAACGGCGGAGTTGAGAGATAAGATTAATGCATTTTCTATGAGGTCTAACGAAAGTTTGTTTCAATCTTGGGAAAGATTTCAGGATTTACTATTGGATTGTCCACACCATGGCATTTCCCAGTTGGAGCTATTGGACATATACTATAAGGGGATGGATATGGAAACACAATTCAAGCTCCAATCCCTTTCATGTGGTACATTCATGGACATGAGAGAAGATGACGCTTGGGACTTCATTGAGAAGCAAGCCCGAGTCATTGAGAAGTATTCTCACCGGAAAGTAGAAGCAAATCGAGTGGAGCAAGGACAAAGCTAACACAAGCCGCTCAAACTCAAATCTTTTCTCTCAACTCCGAGATTAAAGAATTGAAGGAAGTCATCAAAAGAGGCAAGATGTGGGTTATTTAGGAAACAACAATAACCACAATGGGAATGAGAATACAAACCGCAACAACCGGAATAACAACCGGAACAATTGGAACAACAACAACAACCGAAATAACAATTGGAACAACAATAGAGGTTCAAACAACAACAATTGGCGTTCCAACCAACAACACAATTCCGGTAATTCTTATCCCAATTCAGGAAATTCACTAACTCCACCTTCTTCTTCTTCCATTCCTTTGAAAATCCAGGAACAAGCATCTAATAGTGGAAGCACTTCGGGGAAAGAGAAGCCCGATCCCATGTTGGAAACAATTTTGGGAAAGCTTCATTGGAGAGTCACATCACCAAAGTTGATAATCACATTACTAAGGTTGATAAAGCTCAAAAGGTTTTAGAAAACCAAATGTTTAGCAATGCTTAGGAAGTTCCTAGGAATCAAGGAAAACTTCCAGGAAAGACGGAGGATAACCCAAAAGGAAGGGTGATGGCTATCACAACTAGGAACGGAGCAACAACCACCGACCCGCAGCCTAAGTTTGTGGAAGTTCCCGTTGAGAAGGAGAAAGAGAAGGGGAAGGAGAAGGAAGACATCTACATTCCTCCTCCAGCTTACAAACCTCCCCTACCATTCCCGCAATCTAGAGCAAGAGCGCGTCTAGACAAACAATTCGGTAAGTTTATTGAACTCATGAGCAAACTACATATTAATATACCTTTCATCGATGCAATTGTAGGTATGCCAGCTTATAGAAAGTTCTTAAAAGAGATCATCTCTAACAAGAGGAAATTAGGGGATTTTGGAGAGGTCAAAATGAGTTCGGATTTGTCGGACTTCATTACGACAATGTAGGAAAAGATGCCCCCAAAGCTGAAGGATCCGGGATCGTTTTGTATTCCCATAGGAGTAGGAGATGTCACATATGATGCATTATGTGATTTAGGAGCAAGCGTGAGCATCATTCCGCTTGCCTTATGCATGAAGATCGGTTTAAGCGAACCTAAACCGGTGAAGATGACGTTATACATGGCGGATTGATCCATAACTCGTCCCGTCGGCATAGTTAAAGACGTCCCGGTCAAGCTGGGTAAGTTCTATGTTCCTATAGATTTTGTTGTGCTTGACATTCCTGCAGATAGTCCGGTCCCGATCATACTCGGAAGACCGTTTCTTGCAACATCTGGTTGTATAGTTGATTGCAAGAATGCTAGACTCGCCTTCGACATAGGAGAGGAAAAGGTAGAGTTAGTTCTCTCTACTTTGGTGAAGGAACCAGCTTTTGAAGATGATATATTCAACATCCATGACGAAGAGCTATCTCGAGAGGAGGTAAGTTCGATTCTCTTCAAAGATCCCTTGCAAAAGGTGATCTCTATGAGCATTATGGACATAGGGGAAGAAGAGGAATGCAATGAGGAAATTGAAGCTTTAGACAAGTAAAAGGACGTGTATGAAGATGAATTTGAGAAACTCTACGATGGGTCAAAGAACGTGAGAAATCACGGCCAGTCATGCTATTCCACGGCCGTGGAATCCACCAACATGACCGTAATCAGCTATTCAGAGGACTCTAGTAAGTTACACGGCCAAAACCACGGCCGTGGAACAAACAGAGGCACCGTAATTGATTTCCACGCCCCAAACCACGGCCGTGGAGGGAACAGGGGAGCCGTAATTTTGGGTGAATCTGAAGGCAATTGTGTTCCTTCCGCCACTTTTTTTGATTCTTCTCCAACAACTTCTACATCCTTATAGGCTTCTAAGGAAGCATTGGACACTCCTCAAGAGCCATTAGAGAGTCCTATAATAATGGAATTGAAGCCACCTCCCGCACATCTAAGGTATGCATTTCTACGACCTAATTCTACCTTTCCGGTAATTGTTAGTTCCGATTTGAGTATAGATGATCATAGTAAGCTTATGGTTGTTCTTAAGAAACATAGGAAAGCCTTAGGGTATACTATAGAGGATCTAGTAGGAATCAAACTTTCACTATGCATGCATAAGATCCTAATGGAAGAAGACTTTAGAACTTCGCGACAACCTCAAAGGCGGTTAAATCCGACCATGAAGGAGTTTGTCAAGAAGAAAATTCTTAAACTACTTGATGCAGGTATCATCTACCCTATCTCCGATAGCAAGTGGGTGAGTCCCGTACAGGTGGTTTCAAAGAAAGGAGGAATGACGGTCATCACCAACAAGAACAATGAGCTCATTCCTACACGAACCGTGACAGGATGGAGGATGTGCATAGATTACCGCAAGCTAAACAACGCAACGAGGAAGGATCACTTCCCACTACCTTTCATCGGCCAAATGCTTGAGAGGTTAGCATAACACTCACACTTTTGCTATCTTGACAGTTATAGTGGTTTCTTTCAGATCCCGATACATCTGGACGATCAAGAGAAGACCACATTCACGTGCCCGTGGGGTACGTTTGCTTATAGGAGAATGCTGTTTGGGCTTTGTAACGCCCCAACCACCTTTCAAAGGTGCATGATGGCTATCTTCTCGGAGTACATAGAGGAAATCATGGAGGTTTTTATGGATGACTTTTCTGTTTATGATTCCTCTTTTGATAATTGTCTTTCTAACCTTGCTCTTATGCTACAAAGGTGTGAAGACACTAACCTAGTTCTTAATTGGGAAAAGTGACAATTCATGGTGAAAGAAGGCATTGTATTAGAACACTTAATCTATAGTAGAGGGATTGAAGTAGATAAGGCTAAGATACAAACTATAGAAAAGCTTCCCCCTCCATCTTCGGTGAAAGGGATAAGAAGTTTCCTAGGACATGCTGGATTTTATAGACGTTTTATAAAGGATTTATCTAAGATATCAAAGCCGCTTACTAATCTATTGATGAAGGATGCAGTTTTTGATTTTTTGCAGGAATGTTTAGATGCGTTTAATAAGATTCGGGAATCTCTAATCTCAGGCCCAATTATTCAACCTTCGGACTGGAATCTTCCATTCGAGGTTATGTGTGACGCAAGTGACGTAGCTATAGGAGTTGTGCTTGGGAAAAAGAAGGAAGGACGAACCCACGCTAACTACTACGCTAGCAAGACGCTAGATGAAGCGCATCTCAACTACGCCACTACCGAGAAAGAATTTTTAGCAAAATTGTATATGGATTTGAAAAGTTTCGCTCTTATCATGTAGGTGCAAAGGTGATTGTATACACGGATCATATTGCGATCCGGTATTTGCTTGCAAAGAAGGATGCGAAGCCAATGCTAATTAGATGGATTCTTCTCCTACAAGAATTCAATCTAGAGATCCGTGACAAAAAGGGTTCGGAAAATTCTGTTGCGGATCATTTGAGTCGTCTACCACATCTAGAGGACGACAATCTACCCATAGATGACTCCTTTCCGGACGAGCATTTACATTTCATAGAGGAGTGCATCGACAAGATTAGTAAAGGTAATGAGCCATGGTTTGCTGATTTTGTTAACTATTTGGTTTGCCAAGAATTACCACCCGGATTATCCTATGCACAAAGAAAGAAGTTCTTTAAGGATGTTCGGGAATACTTTTGGAATGAACCTCTCCTCTTTAAGAGAGGTCCTGACGGCATCATTCGACGATGTGTGCCGGAAGACGAGATGCAAAGCGTCATCCGTCATTGTCATTCACTACCTTGTGGAGGACACGCTAGTTCGAACAAGACTAGCGCTAAGGTATTGCAATCTGGATTCTTTTGGCTTACTTTATTTAAAGATGTGGAAACCTTTGTTTCCTGCTGCGATGCTTGTCAAAGAATAGGGAACTTATCTAGGAGAAATGAGATGCCTCTTAACAACATTCAAGAGGTGGAGATCTTTCACGTTTGGGGAGTAGACTCATGGGACCTTTCCCATCATCCTGTGGAAACCATACATACTTTTAGCTGTAGATTATGTTTCGAGATGGGTTGAAGCGATTGCCTCTCCTACTAATGATGCCATGGTTGTGGTTAAGTTCTTTAACAAGACCATTTTCCCACGATTTGGGACACCACGGACCATCATTAGTGATGTAGGCTCTCATTTCATTGCCCGACGGTTCGAAGCTCTATTAGCTAAGTATGGGGTGACTGACAAGATCGCCACCCCTTACCATCCACAAACAAGTGGACAAGTTGAGATTTCAAACCGGGAGATTAAAGGAATCTTAGAGAAGACGGTTTCAAGGACAAGGAAGGATTGGTCTTTGAAGCTAGATGATGCATTATGGGCATATCGGACTGCATATAAGACTCCCATAGGTACGACGCCATACAACCTTGTGTATGGGAAGTCTTGTCACTTGCCGGTAGAGTTGGAGCATAAAGCGTATTGGGAAATAAAGTGGTTGAACTTCGGCATGAAGGAGGCGGGAGAGAAGCGTCTCTTGGACCTTAACGAGCTTGAAGAACTCCGCTTGAACGCCTACGAAAACGCCAAGATATATAAAGAAAGAGCGAAGCGTTGGCATGATAAGCATATCATTCCAAAAGACCTCAAAGAAGGAGATCAAGTTCTCCTCTTCAATTCAAGACTTCGTCTCTTTCCAGGTAAGCTTAACTCGTTGGACTGGACCTTATCTAATCAAACGTGTTTTGCCCCATGGTGTAGTTGAAGTATGGGGTGAAAAGGGCGGAAGCTTTAAGGTGAACGGTCAACGACTCAAGAAGTACTCACCGGAACTCCAAGCTGAAGAGTTCGCACCTACCGCACTTGAATAGGTGCAAGTACGGTCTAGCTACGGACCTTAAACAAGCGCTTCTTGGGAGGCAACCCAAGGTATTGCACTTATGTTTTTGTGTTTGAGTCGTACATTAGAGTAGTTTAGACGTTTTTGTTTTGTTTTGCCTTCGATACCTTCCGGTATGTTCGTGTTTTTGGATGTAGGATCAATGGAAGAGGCAAGGGAGAAGGAAAAGTTAGAAGAAATTGACGAAACTTGGACTTTGGCACATTACTGAGAGTTCCACGGCCAAAACCACGGTCGTGACAGCTACAGTGACCGTAATTTGCAAAAGCCTGAGAAAAATCACCAAAACCAGGGTTCCGTACATTTCCACGGCCGTGGAAACCCCCTAGTGACCGTAATTTTCCAAACATTTTACGGCCACTATATAAACCACGTTTCTTCACAAAGAACACAAAAAATACCCAATTCCACCCCTCAAAATCGCCGAAAACGACCCCTCATCTCAATTCCTTGTTCGTTAATCATTTCGAACGATTCTTGAACCCAAAGTGAAGCAAAATCAACCATCTACGAGATCCAAGCAACAAATCGAGTGGACAATCACTGGAAAAGACGGAATTTGGATTTTAAAATCCAAAAACCTAGGTTTTCTTCTTTCTCCTTCACTTTGTCGATTTGAGTCAATTTCGCAAGAATTTTTAGGAGAACTGATTGGAACTGGATTGGAATTAGTATAGGGCTGTTGTCTGTTGATTTTGGTGTTGATTGAGTGGATTTTGAGAAATTACGAGCCGAACCACTGTCACTGGGCATTCCACGACCGTGGAAACCAAGAACAGGCCGTAATTTTGGACAGAAAATGGATTTGGTTAGGAGAATGTCTTGTAGAACCAAGAAGAGGAAAGGGGATGCTTCCTCCTCCTCCCAAGTACCTCCTAGTGAGCCACCATCACCCCCCACCCCCTAGAATTCCAAAGATCCATAATGATTACCTCGATGCCTTAGAAAGGATCGAGAAGAGACCGGTCATAGGACCACGATATTTGTTGCTTGAGGAGTTAGAGCCACTGAATGTGGTAGGTGACCTTACTTGGTTTCTATATAGAGCTGGGTTGATCATCTTCTCCGCCATTCGGGAAGATGCATATGAGGAGATCACTAGAGATTTTGTGATCTCTTTTTAGCACAGTCACGTAGATAGGACAGTTTCTTTTCGGCTGATGGAGAGGAACTATGAATTTTCGATCCTAGAGTTTGGAGCCTTCTTTGGGTTCCATGAGACCTTCAATGGTCGTTTCCCTAGCGGTGTATACGCTAAGGATTTCTGGGAGGACATTGCCATGATTTACGCCAGCGAGGACCGCTGGCAACCTGCTGGTACCAAGGCTAAGCTCATCTACCACTTAGCCTTGAAGATAGCCCACCGAGTACTTTCTGAGTGTCTCTTCCCTAGGACTGAGGCTCCTCAGAAGATCAAGATTGATGAGTTGTTTTTGTGGTATTGCATGCTGCACGGTAGACTTGTTGACTGTGCCACCCTATTAGCTTCTACCATAAGTAAGCTAAGGAACAAGAGGGCTGGCAATATCGGATATGGTGGGATGGTCACCCACATTGCTAGGCAGTTGGGGATTGATTTTTCTGCATGTACTAGGATAGCAGCTAGACCATTAGGACTTCAGAGCCTCATCACTAGAGGTTTGATCTTTCTTAGGCATAGAGGTTCACCTACCGCGGCCATGCCTTGGGAGGGTAGAGGAGGTAGAGGTGTTACATGGCTTCCCGAGTATTCCATTATGGCTGGACGCCATAACATGAAGGAGACATTCGCTGCTATGCATGCGAATAGAATGGTAGCACCTCCGTACGTTCCCCTTGAGATGCCAGCTGCAAATGAGGAGGAGATGAGAGGAGATGACGGTTTTGAGGGAGGAGGTGAGGAGCACGACTTTGGTACTTTTCCGGATAAGCCGGACATATTTCCCGACCTCCCTAGACAGTCTCCCCGCCCTGCTGGACCTTCTAGTTCTTCCTCTCTCCGTGCCAACGTGAGTGAGAGGCCGACATGGATGGAGACCCCTCCCGATTGGTATAGGACACAACCGGAGTGGATGGGAGCTCCACCGACTTGGCATGCACAGCCACCGACTGCACCAACACCATCGGATGCACCAGCTTAGTACAGCCAGGCGCCGGGATGGTACGAGCAGCTTCCAGATTGGGCTACCAACCTTTCCAGGAGAGTAGGAGCTTTGGAGGTCCGACAGGATGCTAGAGATGTCCGAGCCGATGAGCACGATAGGATGATGAGGGACATCTACCGCCAACAGTTTGGGCGGAACTTCAACTCCAGCTTCTTCCCGTTTCCATCACCACCAGCTCCTCAGTGATGACAATGGATGATTGTTAGCATTAACCGCTCCACCGCCGTCTTGTGAGTTCATTTTCTTTCTTTCTTTTCTTTATTTCTTTTTGAACATTAGGGACAATGTTTGTCTCAAGTATGGGGTGGGGTGTGACTATCGTTTGTAATAACTCTACTCACTTTACTTGTCTTGATCGAGAACACTTTGCATGTTTCATTCCATTGTCACACGTTTCATTATCGCATTGTATGAAAAAGCTTTTGAAAAACCCATAAAAATTGAAAATTTTTTGAAAATTTTGTGCTTCTAAGAATTGAGATGATTTCTATGATAATCACTACTTGTGAATTGAGTTTTTGATGACAATTGTATGCCTAAACGAATAATGAATTGAAAAGAAATTGAATGTGTTGATTATTCCTTTCATGCAAGTTTCATAATGTGAAGAGTTTTATCTAAATCATATTGAGAAATCAAGGTTGAAATCGCATGATAAGTTCTTATACTTCTTTTTGAAATGATTAAGGCAATTCGATTTTCTTTCTTCTTTCTTTGATAATTTAGCCCCTCAATGAAATAATTGCCTTCCTTACCTATCCGGGAATTTGGAGGAGTTGAATTTTGGCATGTTTGATGTGGGAGGGCCATGAAAGCAAAATTTTGCATTTAAAGAATAGAAAAAAAGTTGTAGGTTTGGGGAAGTCAATCATGACGATGAGTAAGTCGGCACCATTCACATAGCCGGGTGTTTGTGTCTTGCCAAAGTCAGATTGAGCGATATTCCTAACGGACTATGGTATGTGCATCAAGGGTTTGAGGCATCTCGCAAAATTGAGAAACGCCAATCTCCTAGGCTTCGGTTTTTGTGCACCTCTGTCCATAACTCCAAAAGTAAAGATGAAAAAATGATGTAAAAAGAGAAGAGCAAAGCTCTAAGTTGAAAGTGTTGTAAGACCACAAGAGAAAAAGAAAAGATTTAGTTGTCCACTATCCCGGATTCAAGCACCACATTCCTTATAGTTTCCCCTTCCTTTCCGCATTCTAGACCTTATTTGAAAGTCCTTAAGATCGAGAGAGTGTTATTTGGCTTGGTGTTCTAAATTGAAGTTTCTTATGATCGATTTTGATAATGTTTGAAGGTTATGATGCTTACATTGAAGTTTGATCAATTCATGATGTTTCTTTCCTCTTTATTCTTTGGTTATGTATATGAGCGTCTCATGAATGAATGAAGCAAGGTTTGAGAATGATCTATTGACTAGACGCACATTTACCTAAAAATTGTTTTGTTTTGAGATTGCATGCATATTTCATCCTAACTTAAGTTCTAAAGCTTTTGAAAGACCTTGCTTGGGGACAAGCAAGTGGCAAGTATGGGGTATTTTGTTAGCATGAAATATTGCGATATTCTAGGCACTTTTTCTAGTTGTTTTTCATCCATTATAGTGTTCATTGATAAGGCATTGAAGCAATTGTTAGCTAGTGTTGATTATAGGTGAATAAGAGCTAAAACTGAACCAATTGAGAGAGAAAGGAGAAGATTTGAGCACATCCAAGGATTAAGGACACATCAAAGAAGCCAAGGGAGATGTTAGGATGAGGAATGACACGACACAAATGACGTTAAGTTGAGGCATTCAGTTTGATAGTTTTTCCTGTTATTCGTGCATTGTTTGACATTAGTACGTGACGTGTACGCTTAATTCATCCACATTGTCGAAATAGACGTCTACACGAGCTTTTGTCGGTTTTGTAGGTATTTTGGGGAGCTCTTGGACTTAATCGATACATTCGAGGATCATTCCTCGTGATGGCACACTTCTGGACTCCTTAAAGAGCAAGTTAGGAGCAAAGAAGAACACAAAAGACCTTATTGGTGCATCCCTTTCACCAACTCATGACTTAGTGATCCAAGGATGGCTGGACTGTAGGAACCACGGCCCAGAGGCCATTTCCACGCCTGTGGAATCATGTTTTTGCCCGTAGTTTCCGTCTGGACAACCTTGACACTTGTCACACGATTTCTTTGCCCGACCTTTGCTTTTCTTGGTTGAGTGTGGACTTGGGAAAGTCTGCAGGCTGGCGTTTGGTCTCCCTCTCATCATCCATTGATGGGGAGGAAGACTTGGAAGAAGAATAAACCACTCTCATTTGGAAGAAGAAGAACATCATCAAAACTTAGATCTAGAGTGAGACTTTGAGTGGTTTTTAGTGATTTTTGTTGAGAAGCTTTTGGAAGTGTTGTAAGGAACGATTTGAAGCTGCATTTGAATGGTTGTAAGTCTTGTTTAAACTCATATTCAGCCAATATTTCTTGCTCTTACTTGCTTTCATTCACCATCTAGCTATGAAACCAATGTATGCTTGTATGATGATTCTAGATCTTGAGATGCATGTTATTGGATAAGTAATTGTGATCCTAGGGTGATGGACAGAAGGTTATGGCTTGGATAATGATAGAATAGACTTGAATGTACTATTTGATGACTTGCATGCTTGAAGCCTAACCCCCGATCAAAACCACGGCTTGTTCCTCCTAAACCACGGCCATGGTTGTGTATGATCAGCCCGTGGTTTTGCTCTGTTGTGCTTATATTGATAAATCTGAATGTTAGGATATTTTATTGTTGAAATCCTAGTGTTTGTTAACCTTATCTAGCTTTGGGTGACCTAATGCTAGCAAACTAAGATAGGGAGGAGACTTACCCGACAATTCCCGATCTTAGATATAGTAGTGAGCCTCGCAAGCCGCTTTTGGATTGAGTGTGCTAGGATTGTTGCTTAGGACTTACCTTCCCGAAACTTACCCGGTAAGGAGAGGTTTGACTCCTAGATAGTAATCCGGTTTGTGTATAATTCACGTCCTTAGGTTCCTAGAGACTAACCCGGTAATAGGACCTTAGGTACGGGATTAGTGGACCATGAGACATACCCGATGATTGATCCCATTTGAGAAATACCCTTTCCTAACATACCGCAGCTTGTCCAAGGTTGATTAGAAGCTTGAGTCCAATCCCATAACCGGAAGTCCTAATCTCGAGAATCCACTTTTCTCTCTTTGATCACATATCTTGGACATGTGTTGTTTGTTTGTGTTGCTTGATTGATTGATAAATCTTGCATGATTGTGATCTTTGTTTGATCACCATAAAAACACAACCAAAATATCGTGATTTTCATTTCTTTATTCCTTTATCTTTTCTTAGACTAGATTTGCACTATCCATGATCACTTGTATGATTTGATTTCACCTTAGTCTTCGTGATCGACCTCGGAGTACTATCCTTGCTACAAAACCACCCATACATTGTGCGTTCTCTAGGAGTTAGGAGAATATATCGAGTTATAAATTGTAAGACTTTTGCGCGGTACATTTTTAGCGTAACACAAAGCCTTGATCACTTCATTGCTACTTTCCTCAACTCCCTCCTCCATCAAACTCAAGCTAAGAACGTTCTCAAGTGGATCCTTGATCAAGATCAAGCTCATAACTTTTCTAGACTTTTCTTCCTCAACAATGTTTAAGACATCTTCACCTAGGGCTGGCCCCTTCACCATTGTGGACAAATTAAATTTGATGTTCTCCTTTGATAGCATGAAATATGACCATATTTTAGGGACTTGTTTTTGTTATTTTTCCCCTTTTGCTGTGCACATGGATATGAGTTTGATGCATTGGAGAAGCTAAGGAAGGGGCATGATTAGGGATCTTTACGAAACAAAGGCTTTTACAAAGAAATTGTAGTTTCCACGGTCAAACAAAGAGAACCACGACCGTGGTTTAGGCACTGAGCTCGTGGAAAACAAGGTCGAGAGCAACAGAAAGGTTCCACGACCCATTCCACGCCCGTGGAAATTTGTACTTGGCCGTGATTTCTATAACGGTCGCCACGTGTCATATTTGCCACGTTAGTAGCGGTTATTGGGCTTTCGAAATCCTATTTTTCCTTTATAAGAAGGCTGAAGAAAGGAGGAAAACAGATGTCTTGCATCCAGGGCATTTCAAGAGCATTGTTTAGGAGATTTAGGAAGATCTTATTGCGTACAGGGAAGATTCAGAGAAGGACGCATTTTGAGATTGCGTACTTGGACAAGATCTTAGGATTCCTTTTGAAGACGGATTGAAATCCCATTCTTAATTGTTCCTAGAGATTTTTGTGAGGTTTTCTGTTCTTTGATTCTACTTTCATTAGAACACAAACACGCTTTGATTATCTTTGAGATTGACTGTTCGGTTATTATTGAGACTTTGAAGTTTCACCCTTTTTCTCTTTTATATTTGATTATTGATTTGATTATGACGATTCTTGGCTAAAACCCTTAAGCGATTCTAAGGTGAAGGGTTGATAGTTGTGGCATAGATGATGATAGATTGAACCAAAACAGATTGGACCGTGAGAGTTGCGAGAAACCTCGTCCTCGAGGCTTTCCATGGCCTGTTCTTGAGTTCCACGTCCGTGGTTCTTCAAGATCCGACCGTGGTTTCCTCTGTCATAGGTCTTTGCTTTTGCTTTGATCCAAAGTTAAAGTTTTGCTTTAACCTAGCCTTGACTTATGATGACATGATATATGACACTAGTTTAGGCACTCTTTTAGATAGTTTTCCTTTCCATTCATGCATGTTTCCGCATTAGTTCTTGACATTTACGCTTAATTCGTGCATATTTTCGAAATAGACGTCTACACGGGCTTTTGTCGGTTTTTTAGGTATTTTGGGGAGCTTTTGGAACTTAATCAATACATTCGAGGATCATTCCTCGTTATGGCACACTTCCGGACTTTAAGGAGCAAGCTAGGAGCAAAGGAGAACACAAAAGACCTTGTTGGTGCATGCCTTGCACCAAGAAGGTCTTAGGATCGTTGCCTAAGACTTACCTTTTCCGAGACTTACCCGGTAAGGAGGGGTTTGACCCTCTGGTAGTGGCCAGTTTGTGTACAATTCCCGTCCTTAGGTTCCTTGAGACTTACCCGGTAATAGGACCTTAGGTTCGAGACTAGTGGAGCATGAGACTTACCCGGTAATTTCTCCCATTAGAGAAACACCCAACTCCGAACAACCGCAACTTTCCTTTCATGTTTAGAGAGCATGAGTCCAATGCCATAACTGGAAGTCCTAACCCCTAGAATCCGCTTTTCTCTCTTTGATTACATATCTTATTCTTGTGTTGTTTATTCGTGTTGCTAGTTTGATTTATAATATTGCATGATTTGTGATCTTTGCTTGATCACAACAAAAACCAAACCCAAAAATATCATGATTTTCATTTCTTTATTTCCTTCTCTTTACTTAGACTAGATTTTCACTATCCATGATCACCTGTTTGATTTGATTTCACCTTAGTCTACGTGTTCGACCTCGGAATACTATCCTTGCTACAAAACGACCCATACATTGTGGGTTCTCTAGGATTTAGGAAATTATATTGAGTTATAAACTGTAAGACTTTTGCGTGGTACCTTTCTAGCATAACAAGTTTTTGGCGCCGTTGCCGGGGAACTAGGTCTAGATTAAGCCATTTGATTTTGATTGTTTATAGTGTTTATCTTTCTTGTTACTTTTGATTTTGTGTTGTTTTTGTCTTTGCCTTTTGATGTTTTCCATGGACGGATTGTACTTCCAAGACGACCTTCACAACATGGAGTATGAAGAGTGGATGGAAAGCCAAGATCTAGGACCTCTCCATGATGAGTTTGAGTATTGGGAGGAGTTTAATGCCTATCATGAGTCTCATGATCAAGCTCACATGATTATTATGCCTCATGCGGAACCTCACCATCAACCTTACGATGACCGAGTGGAATCAGTGCTAGAAGAAATGTTGAGGAAGATGGATGATCTAGAGAGTAACCTTGCTTCCATTTTGAGTTCCCACATGGTGTTTGAAGCGGAAGTATTTCAACAAGAGGAGGTGCGCCATGAGGAGATCCAAGAAGTGCCCGATTCAACCATAACCATTAGAGACGTTGAAGAAGAGTTGAATGAAGCTCAGGAGCAATTGTGGCTAAGGGATTTGGCCTTGGAGGATGCAAGAAGATTGAATTGTAACACCCCGAATCCGCAGGACTCGGAGCGCTACGGGTTGGGACCTCACAATGGGTCCCGACCCTTAGCTTGACAACAATTTCACCAGCTCTTGCAACAAGGCACAAATAAAGGCCAAAACTTAAATACATTTTTATGCAATGAAAGAAAACCCGAAAGAAACAACAAAAGACTTCAGCCGATATGCAACACCAAGGGCTAAATGCCACCACGCGACATACAATATATAATGAATAAAAAACTCAAACACGACTCCAACCAAAACCCATTCCTAAAATGTATGGAACCCCGGCAGCCCACTCTTCCGGATCTCTCGGCCGCATTCTTAACCTGCAAGGCAATCTACAACAATCGGTATAAAAGCGTTAGCTAATATTCGAGGCATTAGAATCAAGGTAAATCAACATAACACACAATATACACCAAAGCACGCACGCAAGTCCGGTTTATTATCTTTTTATTATTAAGTCATATCCCGTTCTAATTCAACTTAGGTTGTGACACGAGAGTCACCGAAACTCGCCTCGGTCCCTACTTACCGGCATGGAATGGTACTGATGCATCTGACCGTCTACCAGCACGGGATAGTCGCCGAGAACCTCCTAGCTCTCGCGGGAGCCAGGCAAGTTGTCACCGCCCGTTATCATACACTTGGGCCAAAATAATATAATGGTCGGTAATCCTAATTCCGGTTTAGTTGTTATAAACAATAAACAATAAACACACACCACCAAACACACATCAATGCTAATACAAGGAATACGAGCTAAGTAAGTCCGGAGACTTACCTCGTCACCACACTCAACTGACAACACTCTCGCTTCCTTAGAGAGGAAGCCCATAACCTGCTCACAAGAAGATAACTATATCAACAACAACCCACTCACAATAGAAGTCTTAGACTTCTATAGAAATGATCTACGCAAGATCATTTGACTCTCAATTCTAGGACCGCATCCTAGAATCCCTCATGCTCACATTACACTCAACACAAGCTAGAAGTCCTAAGACTTCTAAACCCTCAGATCTCGCAAGGTCATAACCCATAACACAAAATTGGATAAACAGGCCTAGCCCAAACCAACTTAACGGTAACATCACCATGCTAGGATAATCATATCCTAGCTCATAATCTCAACAACAATATAACAAAATAACAACAACCTCAAGCCTCAGATACGCACAAGATCACCCAAACACACAACGTCTTACAACAATCGACAATCCTCAAAACTCACCTAAGGTTCATAACCACTATTTGGTATTCTCTCTAAGTTATGCTAGATCCAACCTAGCATCATACTGATACTAAACATAACTAAATCGAGTAAGATCATAAACTCGGGGAAGAGGGTACTCACATGACGTCAAAAGACGGAAGTCGATCTACGGATGTTGATATTGGAATCGTTGGCCTTTATCGGGGCACTTCCGGTCCTAACACCAAAGCTAAACAAATTTAGCTTATATGCTAAATTTGAACGGAATATATAACTTACGTAAAATCTAAGGTAAAACTCGTTTTTAAAACCAAGGTTAAAAACCGCTTAAATACTTTCTAGGCAAATTATACACATTCCGCATATGGGTCATATTCCATAAATAAATCTGCAGAGATATATATATATATATATATTCAGATTTATAAAAATTTAGGTCAAATCTGCAAATTAGAAATATGGGCCAAAATCGTAATTATATTCCTGCGGGGAATAAATATCAAATTCCAGAAGTTGGGTTATAAACTGAAAATACATACAGTGGGTCAAAATTTGCCTATAGCATAAAAGGGTGGGGACCAAATTAAAAGCCCTAAAAGGTTCTTCAACCTTCACCACAAAACGCGCAAGGTAAAGTTTCCTGTGAACCAGCAACTAGGCGGCGTGGAGGAGCGGGCATTGGTTCGGCATGACGAGGTAGCTCCGGTATGGGCCAAGGCAAGGCGACGGCGGAGCATCAGATGGGCTCCCTCCGGTGGTGTGCAGGTGGCAAGGGGGAGGCTGCAGAGGTTGAGGAGAAGCCTCTCCCGCTTCGACAGGGAGAGGACATCGGTGGTGTACTAGTATGTCTTGCTCCGATCATCAGGAAGGGCAGCAGGAGGCAGAGCATCGCTGAAATCCTCCGGCGATGGCAACGACGATGGTCCCCGGCGACAACAGAAGAGAAGGAGAGGAGAGGAGAGGCCTTCTCTTTTTTATTTTGTTCGCGCTGGTGGCGCAAAGGGGAAGAAGGGAACAAGCCGGCGGTCTTGGTTGGCTCCAGTAGGCGCCGAAGGTGGCGCGAGGGGCTGCGCACAGGAGGCGGAGGTGTTTGATTTCAAATGGCAGAGAGTTGTACAGGTACTTGATTTCGAGAGGAAGAGAGCAGAAGGGAGGCGGAGGGCTCCTGGTATCTGGTGGCAGGCGAGGCGAGACAATGTAGTGAGGCGCAGGTTGAGTGAGAGAGGAGAAGAATAGGGAGATGGCGTGTGAGAGGGTCGAGAGGTCAAGGACGGTAGGTAGTATCTGCGCACATATAGATGGGCGGCAGGGCTAGGGTCCGAAGGCAGGCATCAAAGAACAAGAAAATAAATAGGGAAAAGGAAAAATAAAAAAATAAAATATGAACCGGATAGAAATTATTTGGATCGGGATTTCTTATTTGGAAAATATTATTTTTCGTAGAATAATATACGGAATATATATATCTAATAAATATATTTCCGTAAAATATAATTTTTGATAAAGGAATTATACTCATAAAATATTTACGAGATTGAAATAATATTTTATATACGGATAATGCATAAATATAAAATATATAGATACGTAGGTGTAAACTCGTAACATTTTAATTTACGACGTAAAAACACTCATAAAACCATTTAAGCTATAAAAGTACAGATAAAAGCCGCAAGAATAAAAAGGCAAACGCGCCTAAAATTGGGGTGTTACAATAGATCCCCCTAAAAACAAGTTTCGTCCCGAAACTTACCACACGCCGAACTTCTCGGTCCCAAAGGCCGAGGTATAAACTGACAAATATGAAGGCTTAGACCTTCTAATCTATATGCACAAACTGCTCAAACCACTATATATATATGTATATATATATATAACCAGTTATACAACACATTCCAATACTGGGCACAAACTACACATAATATCACACATGTACATAACTCAACTAAGGGAAGAACTAGGTCTAACTTTTCGATTCTATCGATGCTACTAGCTCAGCGTGAAACACAACCAAAGATACTATCATTCGTCTTCCAGGTAGCCTCATCGGTCCCTCGTCTGCCACTAGATCATTGCGACTAACATCATAACCTGAGTAATGTATATACTCCAATGACTCGACACTAGAAATATCAAAAAACACTCTCTACTCTTGGTGGCAACACCAATCTGTAAACATAACCTACTTGTTTTCATCTCTCAAAAAGGTCTGTTAAACGGAACTTAACTTCCTTCTCGGGTTTTTCTCTATACATCATCTCCATATATTTCTTCTTTACTTGTCTCTAACAAAGAAAATCAAACTTTCAATTTACACTGTTGGCTTTGGTTCTTGTCAAACCAAACTTTGGTGTTACGTTTCCTCAATTCTTGAAGTAAGTTCCCAATAATGGAGAAAGTACTTCACTTCCCACTGATTCACTAACGAGTCACGCATGCTACTACTTTTACATCGTTCCTCAATGCTCGATCAAGACCTGGTCTTAAAGAATAACTCGTACAAGTCAAATCCATCATACCTCGAGGCGATGTAAAAACAGTTGCCCTAATGAATCTCCTCTTAACTCTCAACAACTCCATTGTCAATTTTTGTCCCACTCTAACTTGTTTGTCTTCCGAAGTAGGTTATCCATAGATGGTGCTACTCGGAGAATCTCTCCACAAATCCGGTAATGAACAGAACGTCTAAGAAAACTTGTAACTTCTTTCACATCCTTTGGGGGTTACCATCCCGAGACAACTTGTCATACAATTTCCCTCTTCTTTTTCAAGAGCAAACCCAAAATATCGCATCCGGGGATTACTAAGCCTATATGGAATCACTACAACTCGTAATGACCATGGTTTGTCCAGAATGCCGTATTTGTAATATTCGAGTCCCAAAATCTCAACTGGCGGCAATCAGACCTTATATCATTGTTTAGAAGATACTACCGACCCTTGCAACCGGTCGAGTAGATCCCTATCAGTGGTGAGGGATACTTGGTTCTCCATTGTTATCTTGCTCGGCTCACTTTAAGCGATGTACAAACGGAGATAACCGCCTCTATTTTCGCAACCCGGTGTTCTTCATAAAAACTTCAAACCAAGATTTTAAGATATACTCCAATATGAACTTCAAATCAAGAGTTTCAAGATATATTCCAATATGAACTTCAAATCAAGAGTTTCAAGATAACATTTGGAGTTCTCCATAACATTTCACTAATTCCAATGTACTCTTCTCAATAAGTTGTTGCAAATGCTCTTTCACTTGCTTCGACAACTCGTGTCTCTGCACAAGTGTCATTCCATACGGCACCTTGGATATCGAAATTGAGTCAAGCTTGATAGTAGTGGAAATATCCACATTCTAATGTATTGGAATCCGTGATATCTCGGTTTTTTTTTCTTATTCCGTCTCATAACATAAGACCGACACAACCTTGTCTTAACACTTGACAGGTAGTCATGGTATTAATGATCTCCCCCAAACTGTTGGGGTGACGTCTTTCAAACACGTGTATTGCTCCATCTTTAGCTACAATGTTGACCATCCTCTTTCAAATATTCGTCTTTTCTTGAATTCAAAAGATTTGCTTGCGTCTTCTGACTCTTTTGTTTTTATATAAGTATCCTTTCAACTTAATCCCATCTTCCCTTTTAAATGGCATGATTGTAAAAATCTTCTAAGGTTTCTCAGTTATGTGCAACCATAAGGGTCCATACTGCAGGACTAAGCCGTGATTCAAAACAATTGACCTTATCTTCTTCGCTTTCCACTATATTCCCCTGCATATGGGAAACTCTCCTTGCATTTTACGTAAACTTACACTATAAACATCCTTTCTTTAAGTAGGTGTAGAGCTCACTTCATTTCCTTTTACAACATCAATCCGACCATAGAGGCTCTAACCTCAATCTTTCATGTACTTCTTGTACGTCTCATATCGTCATCAAAATTCAAAACTTCAGTGTTCTCTTACTCTTGTTGACCACCTTATGTATCTCTTGGTATCCACGAACAACTTCGCAACCGTATCAGTATGTCTTTAGGCAACATTTCTCAACCACAATCACTCATAGATCCACTCATTACTCCATCAAGCACTAACATCATAATTCTAAGCTTGTCGTGTTTCCGTAATCTAGATTCTTCGTTTCACGTCATAGTCACTATGACCTTTCCATGTGAGTCACAAAAACATTGACTTAGCTTTCGCTCGCGAAAACATGGCATCCATTACCTTAGAACAACATACCATACATCCCCTTATATATTCTCCATTTATCCACAAAACTATAGAGGACTCACCTTCGTCTTAGTCCTTCCAGTTCCCTTCACCTTGATCCGTGTCATTCCCCCCAAATGACAATCCCATGACCTAAGAAGGTCGCACCAGATCGTTACAATCCCTCCCCACAAGGTACGTTACCATCACTTGCTCGAATAGATAAATTGCTACATGATTAATATATTTGCACTTTCTTTGATATACCTCTTTATTGCCGACATTCAACCACCACGAATGTTCCAAGTTCTTGTTACCCCTCTTCAAGATCCCATCTTCAGGGTTACTCTTCCCACCTACCATCACTAGTATACAACCTGCACCTGTGCATTCTCGGCGGTCACCTATTAACTTATAACTGACCTTCTCCAATGTCAATGACTTACCATTCTTCTTACCCTCCATGTTACCATACTCGTGAAGGCTACCCTCTCAAGGTACTCTGTCTTAAACTTCACTTGCTCATTTCACTCTTCACACCCTTCCTTCCCTTTTCTACGTTCAATGCTTCCTTCCACTTCTCTAAGATAACTATATCTTCTTTGCCTCGTTGTTTCATATAACTCCCTTTCATAAACTTAACCACTCTTCCTTGATGTCTTTAAAGTGCACCTTCCCAAATATTATAGCCTAAGCTAGATCCACCCGCATTCTTATTGGTTGGTATCTTAAGTCTTTCGATCAAAGCTCCTTGTTTCTCTTTCATCTTCTTAAACCATCATCTATATGCACTTCCTTCTTCTTGACGTTGCTTTGCCTTCTCACCATAATGAAAAACGGTTGCCCCTGTTAAGGACATTCTACTATGTGAACCTTCACCACATGATCCTTCTCGTAGCCTCACATATCCGAAGAAAGTCACCCACTTGGGATCTCGTAAAATACACGCTTCGCCTTCTGATACCTTTGTAAGCTTAACTTACGGGTCTCTTAAATCTTTTATGATTGGTTCATCCACACCTCTCATCTCGACTCCCATGCCTAGGAGCGTCTAAGGAAAGCTGCACTTCTCGTAATGGAACACCGCCTTTAACCTTGTTAGAATGCACTCATCTCCTCCTCGATTCACATCTTTAGTTGTCCACACGTCTTCTTGAAGAACTTAAGTTCGTTATCCCTATTGGTCTCGTTGTTTTTCCAATAGCGACTTCTTTGTAACCACTTCCACACCTTTGTGTTTACTTTTTCTTGTATGGTCTCCATCTCGATTTCTCTTAAGTCGTCTCAGATTTTCCTTCCACTTGTCCGTCCTTTGGTTATGTCATCTCTACTCCTCCTCAACATCCTTTTAAAGGAGCACAAGAACTCCAAGGTGTTCGCCCAAACGTAGCTATCAACTCGATACTTGAGCATATTCGTCCTCGTATGTACACTATACTAAGTCAAACGACGTCGTCCAAGGATGTTGATATCATACGGTCATCTTAGTTAAAAGGTCCCATAACTTCATATGCTACCATATATATAAGAATACTTATACATAACTATATAAGTCCTAAGTCCATATCACAGCCAACATAACACATCCAGCAATCCATTATAACAATACAAGGTCCAAACATGTACTAGTCCACATATATAACTATACGTATAAATCATATCTATCATGCAACTACAATCAACAAAGATACACATCAATTCCATCATGCTTAACTACAAACCTCATATCCATATCTATATACACATATATATACATATCAAATTCCAATAAACTAAGCTGCCGAGATCCGCGGAAGGAGTGCTGGTCCGTACATTCTACCCCGACTCATGCATGTGATTTTGAAAACAAAAACTCAGAACCCACGGGGTTCTGTTTATTCCTTATTCGGCCTTTAGAACATTGTGAGTGCCATTGTTGTCAACCTAGGGCTCTGATACCACATTTGTAACACCCCGTATCCGCGGGACACGGAACGCTACGGGTTGGGACCTCACAATGGGTCTCAGCCCTTAGCTTGACAACAATTTCACCGGATCTTGCAACAAGGCACAAATAAAGGCCAAAACATAAATACATTTTTATGCAATGAAAGAAAACCCGAAAGAAACAACAAAAGACTTCAGCCGATATGCAACACCAAGGGCTAAATGCCACCATGCGACATACAATATATAATGAATACAAAACTCAAACACGACTCCAACCAAAACCCATTCCTAAAATGAACGGAACCCCGGCTGCCCACTCTTCCGGATCTCTCGGCCGCATTCTTAACCTGCAAGGCAATCTACAACAATTGGTATAAAACCGTTAGCTAATATTCGAAGCATTAGAATCAAGGTGAAAGGCATAAACACAAGTAAATCAACATAACACACAATATACACCAAAGCACGCACGCAAGTCCGGTTTGTTATCTTTTTATTATTAAGTCATATCCCGTTCTAATTCAACTTAGGTTGTGACACGAGAGTCACCGAAACTCGCCTCGGTCCCTACTTACTGGCATGGAATGGTACTGATGCATCCGACCGTCTACCAGCACGCGATAGTCGCCGAGAACCTCCTAGCTCTCGCGGGAGCCAAGCAAGTTGTCACCGCCCGTTATCATACACTTGGGCCAAAATAATATAATGGTCGGTAATCCTAATTCCGGTTTAGTTGTTATAAACAATAAACAATAAACACACACCACCAAACACACATCAATGCTAATACAAGGAATACGAGCTAAGTAAGTCCGGAGACTTACCTCGTCACCACACTCAACTCACAACACTCTCGCTTCCTTAGGGAGGAAGCCCATAACCTGCTCACAAGAAGATAACTATATCAACAACAACCCACTCACAATAGAAGTCTTAGACTTCTACAGAAATGATCTACGCAAGATCATTTGACTCTCAATTCTAGGACCGCATCCTAGAATCCCTCATGCTCACATTACACTCAACACAAGCTAGAAGTCCTAAGACTTCTAAACCCTCAGATCTCGTAAGGTCATAACCCATAACACAAAATAGGATAAACAGGCCTAGCCCAAACCAACTTAACGGTAACATCACAATGCTAGGATAAGCATATCCTAGCTCATAATCTCATCAACAATATAACATAATAACAACAACCTCAAGCCTCAGATACTCACAAGATCACCCAAACACACAACGTCTTACAACAATCGACAATCCTCAAAACTCACCTAAGGTTCATAACCACTATTTGGTATTCTCTCTAAGTTATGCTAGATCCAACCTAGCATCATACTAATACTAAACATAACTAAATCGACTAAGATCATAAACTCGGGGAAGAGGGTACTCACATGACGTTAAAAGACGGAAGTCGATCTACTGATGTTGATATTGGAATCGTTGGCCTTTATCGGGGCGCTTCCGGTCCTAACACCAAAGCTAAACAAATTTAGCTTATATGCTAAATTTGAACGGAATATATAACTTACGTAAAATCTAAGGTAAAACTCGTTTTTAAAACCAAGGTTAAAAACCGCTTAAATACTTTCTAGGCAAATTATACACATTCCGCATATGGGTCATATTCCATAAATAAATCTGCAGATATATATATATATATATATATATATATATATATATTCAGATTTATAAAAATTTAGGTCAAATCTGCAAATTAGAAATATGGGCCAAAATCGTAATTAAATTCCTGCGGGGCCATAAATATCAAATTCCAGAAGTTGGGTTATAAACTGCAAATACATACAGCGGGTCAAAATTTGCAAAAAGCATAAAAGGGAGGGGTCCAAATTAAAAGCCCTAAAAGGTTCTTCAACCTTCACCACAAAACGCGCAAGGTAAAGTTTCCTGTGAACCAACAACTGGGCGGCGGGGAGGAGTGGGCATTGGTTCGACATGACGAGGTAGCTCCGGTATGGGCCAAGGCGAGGCGACGGCGGAGCATCAGATGGGCTCCCTCCGGTGGTGTGCAGGTGGCAAGGGGGAGGCTGCAGAGGTTGAGGAGAAGCCTCTCCCGCTTCGACAGGGAGAGGGCATCGGTGGTGTACTAGTATGGCTTGCTCCAATCATTAGGAAGGGCAGCAAGAGGCAGATCATCGCTGAAATCCTCCGGCGATGGCAACGATGATGGTCCCCGGCGACAACAGAAGAGAAGGAGAGGAGAGGCCTTCTCTTTTTTATTTTGTTCGCGTTGGTGGCGCAAAGGGGAAGAAGGGAACAAGTCGGCGGTCTAGGTTGGCTCCAGTAGGCGCCGAACGTGGCGCGAGGGGCTGCGCACAGGAGGCGGAGGTGTTTGATTTCAAAAGGCAGAGAGCTGTACAGGTACTTGATTTCGAGAGGAAGAGAGCAGAAGGGGGGCGGAGGGCTCATGGTATTTGGTGGCAGGCGAGGCGAGGCAAAGTAGTGAGGCGCAGGTCGAGTAAGAGAGAAGAAGAATAGGGAGATGGCGTGTGAGAGGGTCGAGAGGTCAAGGAGGGTAGGTAGTATCAGCGCACATATGGATGGGCGGCAGGGCTAGGGTCCGAAGGCAGGCATCAAAGAACAAGAAAATAAATAGGGAAAAGGAAAAATAAGTAAATAAAATATGAACCGGATAGAAATTATTTGGATCGGGATTTCTTATTCGGAAAATATTATTTTCCGTAGAATAATATACGGAATATATATATATATATCTAATAAATATATTTCCGTAAAATATAATTTTTCGATAAAGGAATTATACTCATAAAATATTTACGAGATTGAAATAATATTTTATATACGGATAATGCATAAATATAAAATATATATATATACGTAGGTGTAAACTCGTAACATTTTATTTTACGACGTAAAAACACTCGTAAAACCATTTAAGCTATAAAAGTACCGATAAAAGCCGCAAGAATAAAAACGCAAATGCGCCTAAAATTGGGGTGTTACATGAATGTCGAGCGAGAAGAACAAATGAGGAGGGAGATTGAGGAGATTAGGCATGCTCTTATGCTAGGAGATCCTACCATCCTTCAAGGCTTACCTCCACCTCCTTCACCTTTGGAGGAGTGCAATGAAGTACTCTCACCCCTGGACATCCTTGCCATCAACCCCGGAACCATACCTGAAGAGATCATGAGGGAGGAATTGAACAGACAGAACCACGACCTGGGGGCCATAACCACGCCCGTGGTTTCAACAATTCAGCCCGTGGAAAGCTCTGTCGTAGAGAGCCGTAAGTTAACTTCAACTCCTTCCAATCCTTTCTTGATTGCCCGGAGTACTCACGAATATTGGAATCCCTTTCCTAAGGAGTCTCCCATGTTGAATGATGGAGGCAAGCATGATGGATCCATGATGGTTATGAAGCATTTCAATGAAGAATTCTTTCCAAGAATTGGCTTTCTTCGGATCATAGAAGATGAGGATGACAAGCATTTCACCGGTGTGACAGCGGAGTACCAATTGTCTAAGTATGGGGTGACACCTATGGTTGCAACTCCGTACTATCATCAAGGAAGTGGTGATGAAGGAGACAACTACTCACCGGTGAAGAGAGAACTTAAAGCTTATTTGGGCATCAAGCGGTCCCCAGGATTTTTCCGAGGTGCCTCACATCGGGAACACATACCAAGACTCGTTAGGACTATCGGTAAATCCGACATTGGTGATGACATAAATTATGACCTATTTTTAGGCATGTATTTATATAGATTTTCCCTTTATTTTGCATGCATAGACATACATTCATAGCATTTATGGTTATATTCACCTACTTTGCAAGAATAGAGGTCTACACAGAGTTTTATTGCATTTGAAGGTAATTTGGCGAATTATGGAGCGAAATAGCACATTTAAGGATTAAGCCTTGAAGCGGGACAAAAAGGAGCATAAAAGGAATTTAGGACGCGACCCAAAGTATTTTCTGATACCGTCGGACGCGGCCCAAAGTATTCTCTAATACCGTCTGACGCGCCAAAGTATTCTCTGATACCGTCTGACGCTCCAAAGTATTTTCTGATACCTTATGACGCGGCCCAGAGTATCTTTTGATACCAGCGCATTCGACTTCTTTTCAGTCCAAATATTTAGGATTTTATCTTTAAACCCTAGATAGATCCCTACATATATTCGATAGCCTTCAACATTGAAAGACGGACGGTGACAACCGATCCGAGAGGGACGCTTGAAGGTTTTATTGCGGACAAGGAATATTTGGGGAAGGACGCACTTTCCTATTTTTGGAGTTGGAAGATCTTAGGGTTTACATTTTAAGGCGGATTGACATCCCGTTCTTCATTGCCCCTAGAAATTTTGTGAGGTTTTTCTGTTCCTTTGATTCTACATCCATTGAACGCGGTTTGCGGTTATTGTGTTTGATTGACATTTGTTTTGAGTTTATTATTGAGAGTTCAAGGTTTTACCTTTTCTCCCTTTCATATTTGATTATTGATATGATAATGATGATTATTGGCTAAAACCCTTTAGCAATTTCTAAGGTGAAGGGTTGATAATTGTGGCTTAGATGATGATAGATCGGTCGTAATTTGATTGGACCCTGAGAGTTAGAGAATTATCGTCGACACCCTAAATCACGGCCTGTTCTTAGGTTTCCATGGCCGTGATTCTCAAGAACTACCCATGATTTACTTCAGTTTACGAACCTTGATTTTACTTTAATCCAAAGTTAAAGATTTGCTTTAACTTAGTCTTGGCTTGCCTTTTCTAGGTAGTAGTGAAGGCTCAACAACCTCTACTTCGATTTCGAGTGTCAAAACCTTAATCGGTTTAGTTAGTCTTGATCCTTGGGTTACAAGTTTGGGTATTTGAGATTAGTTCTTGTCTTTAGATCCTTTCTATACTGAAACCTCAACAATCTTTATAGAGAGTATTTCTGGATAAGTCATATAAAGCCTTGGAACTTCACCGTACATTGCTTTACCTTAGCATACCTTTGCAACTCTTAACTCTGTCTTTAGTTCTTTAGTATATCTTGAATCGATTGCCACAATTAGATACCTGGATCTTTAGGGTTGTTGTTTTCCCAATATATTTGCAAAGCTTTACCCTTTTACTTGCTTGACAACTTTACAATTGAATTTGTTCCCCCCAAATCCCTGTGTTCGATACTCTGGAATTCTTGCTTTACTACGCCGATACGTACACTGCGGGTTCGCTTGCTTGATTTCTAGTTTTATAAATTTAAGACTTATTTGCATGCACGCTAAGTGGCGAACAAGTTTTTGGCGCCGTTGCCGGGGATTTGGTCTACGCCGAATTCGGTTACCGGTTGTCAAGCTTTGAAGCTTTGCTCTTGTTATTTGATATCTTTTCGGTATGAGTTTTTGAGTTTTCAGGGTCACCAATGGCTGTTAACGGCTGTAAGGCTCCATACGATCCAATTTGGGTAGCGAAGCAAACGGCTAGAGCAGATTATTACGAATACTTGGTAGAGAAATACGCCTTTTATTGGTTTGATAGCGAAAGAGAACGTGAAAAAACCATTAAATATGAATTAGCAAAATTGGAAAAGCTGCACTACCCAAAGAAGGTTAAGAAGTGTTCGCCACTTAGCGTGCGTGCAATCAAGCTTTAAATTTATAAAACTAGAATAAAAGCAAGCGAACCCGCAGTGTACGGATCGACGTAGATTAGCAAGTATTCCAGAGTATCGAACACAGGGATTTGGGGGGAACAAATTCAGTTCGCAAATTGTCAAGAAAGAAATGTAATATGCTTTGCAAATATTGGGGAAAACAGCAACCCTAAAGATCCAGGTGTCTAATTGTGGCAATCGATTCAAGATATACTAAAGAACTACGGACAGAGTTAAGAGTTGCAAATGTATGCTAAGGTAAAGCAATGTACGGTGAAGTTCCAAGGCTTTATTTGACTTATCTAAAAATACTCTCTATAAAGGTTGTTGAGGCTTCAGTATAGAAAGGATCTAAAGACAAGAATTAATCTCAAATACCCAAACTTGTAATCCAAGGATCAAGACTAACTAAACCGATTAAGGTTGTGACACTCGAAATCGAAGTAGAGGTTGTTGAGGCTTCACTACTACCTAGAAAAGGCAAGCCAAGACTAAGTTAAAGCAAATCTTTAACTTTGGATTAAAGTAAAAGCAAGGTTCGTAAACTGAAGTAAATCACGGGTAGTTCTTGAGAATCACGGCCGTGGAAACCTAAGAACAGGCCGTGATTTAGGGTGTCGACGATATTTCTCTAACTCTCAGGGTCCAATCAAATTACAATCGATCTATCATTATCTAAGCCACAACTATCAACCCTTCACCTTAGAATTGCTAAAGAGTTTTAGCCAATAATCATAGTCATAGAATCAAATATCAAATATGAAAGGGAGAAAAGGTAAAACCTTGAAATCTCAATAACAAACACAAAACCAATGTCAATAAAACTCAAAAGTAACTTGCGTTCAATAGATGTAGGATAGAATAAGAATCTCTCACAAATCTCAAGGAACAAAGAAGAACGGGATGTCAATCCGCCTTCAAATGAAACCCTAAAATCTTCCAACTTCGCAAAAAGGGAAGTGCGTCCTTCCCCAAATCTTCCCTCCAAATAGCAAGACCTCCAAGTCCCGGGGCTGTCACCGTCCTCTGGAGAATTTGGCTCTCCCTAAATCTCCCTTTGGAGAAATTAACTCCTTCTACTCTCCCTTTGGAGAAATTGACCCCGTTCAATGTTGAAGGCTCTCGAATATTTGTAGGGATCAATCTAGGGTTTAAAGATAAAACCCTAAATATTTGGGCCGAAAAGAAGTCGAATCCGTTGGTATCAGAAGATACTCTGGGCCGCGTCATAAGGTATCAGAAAATACTTTGGCGTGTCCGACGGTATCAGAGGATACTTTGGGCCGCGTTCGAAGGTATCAGAAAATACTTTGGCGCGTCAGACGGTATCAGAAGATACTTTGGCGCGTCCTAAATTCCTTTCATGCTCCTTTTTGTCCCGCTTCAAGGCTTAATTCTTAAATGTGCCATTTTTGCTCCATAATTCGCCAAATTACCTACAAATGCAATAAAACTCTGTGTAGACCTCTATTCTTGCAAAGTAGGTGAATATAACCCTAAATGCCATGAATGTATGTCTATGCATGCAAAATAAAGGGAAAATCTATATAAATACATGCCTAAAAATAGGTCATAATTCATGTCATCAAGAAGCAACCTCCCAAAGATGCGGAGGACTCGAAATTTGAAGAATTGATAAAGAAATTTGAGATGCTCGAAGAAAAATTCAGAGCCTATAAGGAAGAACTCCAAGTTTCGAGCATTCCTCCTATCGAACCCGAAGTTCCTCTAGAACATCTTGAAGTTCCCATTGAAGAAGAGGAAGAAGTGGTGAACCTTGGCCAAATTACTGAAATTGTGGCCAATGTTGAAGAAGATCCAGCTGAGTTGGGAGATATTTCATGTGTGGATCATCATCCCAACATGAAACTTGTGCGAAGCCTTGAAGAACTTAACAAGGTATATTGTCTTACTTTCTTTGATATTCCTATTAAAATTTCTAATTTTTTCAGGAATGCACCGGAGAGTTGGAGGTCTGTTCCAAACGAACCTCCTAAGGTGAAGATGAAACCTCCATTAAAATTGCTGGAACTAGATGCTCCTTGGACTACAAGGAGTGGAGTTAGCAAGCACTTCACCATTAAGGCGATGAAGTGTCTTTTGTTCAAGTATGGGGTCATTCACATGCCGAAGACCATACATTATCCCCAAGCTGGAGTTGGGGAAGCTAAGTGGATCCTCGAGAAACTAATTTCTCGATCTAGGAAAGGATGGGATGCAAGGCTGAATTATGTCCCATTAAAGCATAAGAAAGCTAGGAGGATTCCGGTGAGAATCAAACCGTACAAGCTTGTACGTGGGAGATCTTACCACTTGCAGGTTAAATTAAACCGGAGATTTCTTGGAAGAGCTCTATGATGGATTTGAAGAGCAATCAAAGATGTTCAAGTTGCATTGAGTCATCTATGGACATAGGTCCAGCTAGCGACGTTAAACCAAGCGCTTCTTGGGAGGCAACCCAAGGTAATGCATTCTTGCTTTTTGTTATTCTTTTTCTTAGATTAGAGTAGATGTTTTTGTTTGTTTTTCTTCGATATCTTCCGGTATGTTTGTGTTTTTGAATGCCAGGAATAAGGAATGAGCAAATTAGGGAGGAAAGGCCGAAAGATTGACGAAACTTGGACTCTTGTCGAGAGCAACAGAAAGTTCCACGGCCAAAACCACGGCCAAAACCACGGCCGTGGAAATTCCCGACCCGGAAAAAAAAAATAATAATAAATAAATTTTTTTTTTTTTCGGAAAAATTTTTGGCGGAAAGATGTTCCCCTTCTTCATTCTTTGACACTAATTGGAATATTCAGAATTCCCTATTGAGCTTCTAAAGATTTTCCCCACCACCACCGTTCAATGATGATTCGCCTTGCTTGATTCGCCATCTTACATTGTGAGTATCCTTTTCCATCTTATCTTTTCTTCACATTGGGGACAATGTGAGTTTTAAGTATGGGGTGGAGGTATATGCAATACCATTTGCATGTTTTATGTCTTGCATCATATGATTTTGAAAATTTTGAAAAATTTTAAAATTTTTGTGCTTCTAGAATGGATATGATCTCTATGATGAACATTGTTTTGTGGAATAGCTATGATGATTTTGATATGCTTGAATTGATTTATGACATATGTGGGATTTGAATACTTTGATAGAACTTCATGCATGTTTGATAATTCGCTTTCATTCTAAATCATGTTGAGTGTTGAAGGTTGAAACCGCATATAAGTTCTTACACTTCTTATTGAAATGAGTAAGGCACTTCGATTTTCTTACTTCTTTCTTTGATCACTTAGCCCCTCAATGAAAATAATTGCCTCCCTTACCTATCCGGGAACTAGGAAGAGTTGAGTTTTGGCATGTTTGATGTGGGAGGGCCATGAAAGCAAATGCTTGCATTCAAAGAATAGAAAAAATTTGTTGGTTTGGGGAAGTCAATTATGACGATGAGTAACTCGACACCATTCACATAACCGGGTGTTTGTGTCTTGCCAAATTCGAATTGAGCGATATTCCTAACGGATTATGGTATGTGCATCAAGGGTTTGAGGCATCTCAAATTTGAGAAACGTCAATCTCCTAGGCTTCGGTTTTTGTGCACCGCTGTCCATATTTCCAAAAGTAAAGTCGAAAAAAAATAATGTCAAAAGAAAGAGCAAAGCTCTAAGTTGATGTTGTTGCAAAATCAAAAGAAAAAGTAAAAGAGTTGGGTTATTCCTTTTTCCGGATTCATGCACCACATCCCTTATAAGTTTCCCTCCTTTCCGCATTCTTGACCTTACTTGAAACTCCTTAAGATCTTTGACTATGTTGTTTGGCTTTGTGGTCTAAATTGGATTCCTCGTGATTGATTTTGATATATTGCAAGTTATGATGCATGTTATGATTTTCTTACAAAGTGTGATTATCGTTTTCATGATATAATTCTTTTTGATCATATGATGATTATCATTAGTTATGAAGCAATTCATTGAGGGTGATCTATGAATAGAAGCACAACCAAAATATTGTGCTTTTTCTTTATTTTTGAATATTCATAATCCATATCATCTTGTATTTTAAGTTTGAACCTTGTTTGGGGACAAGCAAGAGGCAAGTATGGGGTATTTTGATGACATGAATTATGACCTATTTTTAGGCATGTATTTATATAGATTTTACCTTTATTTTCAATGCATAGACATACATTCATAGCATTTATGGTTATATTCACCTACTTTGCAAGAATAGAGGTCTACACAGAGTTTTATTGCATTTGTAGGTAATTTGGCGAATTATGGAGCGAAATAGCACATTTAAGGATTAAGCCTTGAAGCGGGACAAAAATGAGCATAAAAGGAATTTAGGACGCGACCCAAAGTATTTTCCGATACCGTCGGACACGGACCAAAGTATTCTCTGATACCGTCTGACGCGCCAAAGTATTTTCTGATACCTTATGACGCGGCCCATAGTATCTTTTGATACCAGCGGATTCGACTTCTTTTCAGCCCAAATATTTAGGGTTTTATCTTTAAACCCTAGATAGATCCCTACATATATTCGATAGCCTTCAACATTGAAAGACGGACGGTGACAACCGATCCGAGAGGGACGCTTGAAGGTTTTATTGCGTACAAGGAAGATTTGGGGAAGGACGCACTTTCCTATTTTTGGAGTTGGAAGATCTTAGGGTTTACATTTTAAGGCGGATTGACATCCCGTTCTTCACTGCCCCTAGAAATTTTGTGAGGTTTTTCTGTTCCTTTGATTCTACATCCATTGAATGCGGTTTGCGGTTATTGTGTTTGATTGACATTTGTTTTGAGTTTATTATTGAGATTTCAAGGTTTTACCTTTTCTCCCTTTCATATTTGATTATTGATATGATAATGATGATTATTGGCTAAAACCCTTTAGCAATTTCTAAGGTGAAGGGTTGATAGTTGTGGCTTAGATGATGATAGATCGATCGTAATTTGATTGGACCCTGAGAGTTAGAGAAATATCGTCGACACCCTAAATCACGGCCTGTTCTTAGGTTTCCACGGCCGTGATTCTCAAGAACTACCCGTGATTTACTTCAGTTTACGAACCTTGCTTTTACTTTAATCCAAAGTTAAAGATTTGCTTTAACTTAGTTTTGGCTTGCCTTTTCTAGGTAGTAGTGAAGCCTCAACAACCTCTACTTCGATTTCGAGTGTCACAACCTTAATCGGTTTAGTTAGTCTTGATCCTTGGGTTACAAGTTTGGGTATTTGAGATTAATTCTTGTCTTTAGATCCTTTCTATACTGAAGCCTCAACAACCTTTATAGACAGTATTTCTAGATAAGTCATATAAAGCCTTGGAACTTCACCGTACATTACTTTACCTTAGCATACCTTTGCAACTCTTAACTATGTCTTTAGTTCTTTAGTATATCTTGAATCGATTGCCACAATTAGATACCTGGATCTTTAGGGTTGTTGTTTTCCCAATATATTTGCAAAGCTTTACCCTTTTACTTGCTTGACAACTTTACAATTGAATTTGTTCCCCCCAAATCCCTGTGTTCGATACTCTGGAATTCTTTCTTTACTACGCCGATCCGTACACTGCGGGTTCGCACGCTAAGAAGGTTCCGTACATTTCCACGGCCGTGGAACCCCCCCGACAGACCGTGATTTTCACAAATTTTTCCGGCCACTATATAAACCACGTTCTTCACAAAAACACAACACACAAAACCCAAATTACGCCCAAAAACGCTGATTCCACGCCCTTCACCTCAATTCTCCGTTCGTTAATCGTTTTTAACGATTCTTCGACCCAAACTGAAGCAAATCCGACCACCAACGAGATCCAAGCAACGATTCGAGCGTCAAATCACCACGGAAAGCAGAATTCGGATTTTAAAATCCGAAACCTAGGTTTTTTTCTCCCTTCTCTATCTTTGTCGATTCGGCCTTAATTTTGATAGAATTTGTAAGAGAACTGATTGGAATTGGAAGAAATTAGTCTAGGACTGATTGATTGCTGAGTTTGGTGATTGATTGCTGAGTTTTGAGAAAAGTCGAGACGAACCACGGTCTCTATAACTTCCACGGCCGTGGAACACCAAGAACAGACCGTGGTTTCTGCCAGAAAATGGATTTTGTGAGGAGAGTGTCCGGGAGAAATAAGGACAAGAACAAAGAGAAGGATAAATAAAAAGAGGAAGGGCAACCCCTCTTCCTCTTCCTCCTCTAGAACACCACCACCTTCATCCCCTTCACCTCCATCATCACCTTCATCACCATCACCTCCTAGCCCTAGGGTCCCTACCATTCACGAGGATCATCTCGACGCCTTAGAGAGGATCCATAAGAGGGCTGTTGTAGGACGTAGGTACCTACTGTTGGAGGATTTAGCTCCTCTACATGTCATAGGGGACCTTACTTGGCTCTTAGATAGAGCCGGTCTTGTCGTGTTTTCGGCTATCCGAGAAGATGCATATGAGGAGATCACGAGAGAGGTTGTGACATCTTCTGAGCAGAACCATGTTGATAGGACAGTTTCTTTCCGTCAGATGGAAAGAAACTATGATTTCTCCATCCGGGAGTTTGGAGCCTTCTTTGGGTTCCATGAGACCTTCAATGGTCGTTTCCCCAGCGGCGTGTACGCCAAGGATTTCTGGGAAGAGGTCGCTATGATCTATGCTAGTGAGGACCGCTGGCAGCCAGCTGACACCAAGGCTAAGTTGATGTATCACTTAGCCTTGAAGATTGATCACCGGGTACTTTCTGAGTGTCTCTTCCCTAAGACGGAGACACCTCAGAAGATCAAGACGGATGAGCACTTTCTTCTGTACTCCATGTTATATGGACGACCTGCTGACTGCGCCACCCTCTTAGCTGCTACCATGAGCAAGCTAAAGAACAAGAGGGCTGGCAACATTAGATATGGTGGGATAGTCACCCACCTTTCTAGGACATTAGGGGTAGATTTTTCTGCTTGCACACGTATCCCCGCTGTACCCCTAGGACTTCAGGCCTTCATGACTAGAGGCCTCATCTTCCCCACCCATAGAGGTCCACCTTATGCAGCTATGCCATGGGAGAGCAGGACGGGGAGAGGCATTGAGTGGCTCCCAGAGTATTCCATTATGGTTGGACGCCATAACTAGAAGGAGACGTTTGCTGCTATGCATGCGAACAGGATTGCAGCCCCCCATATGTCCCACCACCACATGTAGTTGAGGAGGAGGAGATGAGAGACCAGTATGAGGGAGGAGGAGGAGGAGCTGAAGACTTTGGCACATTCCCGGATCAGCCGGATGTGGTTCCTGACATGCCCAAACGTTCTCCCCGTCCAGCTAGAGCTTCAGGATCTTCTTCTCGCCACGCCAGCGTGAGCGAGAGGCCCACTTGGATGGAGACTCCTCCTGCGTGGTACGGAGCTCCACCACCATGGTCTACACAGGCACCACCAGCACCAGCACCAGCACCGTCAGATGCACCGGGATGGTATATCTAGCCGCCTGGTTGGTATGAGCAGCTGCCGGAGTGGGCCACCGACCTTTCTGATAGGGTGGGAGCATTGGAGATTCGAGCTGACACTAGAGATGCACGTATGGACGACCTCGACCATATGATGAGGGATGTCTACCGCCAGCAGTTCGGGCGGTACTACGATCCTAGCTTCTCTCCATTTCCACATCCACCGCAGTGATGACGATGATGACCGACAGTTTAGCCGTTCCACCACCATGTTGTGAGTTCTTTTTCTTTCTTTCTTTTCTTCTTTTTCTTTTCTTTGAACATTAGGGACAATGTTTGTTCCAAGTATGGGGTGGATGTGACTAATCGTCTGTAATAACTCTTACTCACTTTGATTGCTTCTATTGAGACTATCTTGCATGTTTCATTATATTGCTACACGTTTCATTATTGCATTGCATGAAAAAGAGTTTGAAAAACCCATAAAAATTGAAAAATTTTGAAAATTTTGTGCTTCTAAGGATAGAGATGATTTCTATGATAATCACCACTTGTGAATTGAGTTTTGATGACAATTGCATGCTTAAACGATTAGTGAGTTGAAAAGAAATTGAATGAGTTGATTATACCTCTTTTGCAAGTTTCATAATGTGATGAATGTTACTTAAATCATGTTGAGAAATTAAGGTTGAAATCACACTATAAGTTCTTATACTTCTTGTTGAGATGATTAAGGCAATTCGATTTTCTTTCTTCTTTCTTTGATCATTTAGCCCCTCATTGAAATAATGGCCTCCTTACCTATCCGGTAATTTGGAAGAGTTGATTGATATTGGCATGTTTGATGTGGGAGGGCCTTGAAAGCAATTATTTGCAATCAAAAGAATAGAAATAAATTATAGGTTTGGGGAAGTCAATCATGACGATGAGTAACTCGGCACCATTCACATAGACGGGTGTTTGTGTCTTGCCAAAGTCGGATTGAGCGATATTCCTAACGGATTATGGTATGTGCATCAAGGGTTTGAGGCATCTCAAATTTGAGAATCGCCAATCTCCTAGGCTTCGGTTTTTGTGCACCTCTATCCATAACTCCAAAAGTAAAGTCGAAAAATGAAAAGAAGAGAGCGAAGCTCTAAGTTGAAAGTGTTGCGGAAACCGCAAGAGAAGAAGAAAAGAGTAGTTATCCACATTCCCGGATTCATGCACCACATTCCTTAAAGTTTTCCTTCCCTTTCCACATTCTAGACCTTGTTTGAAAGTCCTTAAGATCAAAAGAATGTTATATGACTTGGTGATCTAAATTGAAGTTTCTTATGATTGATTTTGATAATGTTTGAAGGTTATGATGTTTACATGGAAGCTTGATTAATTCATGAGCTTTCTTTACTTTTTACTCTTTTATTAAGTGTATGAAAGTCTTATAAAAGAATGAAGCAAGATTTGAGAATGATCTATTGATTAGAAGTCACATTCATCCAAAAGAAGTTTTGCTTTGAGAAGGTACACATATTCCATACTAACTTGTGTTTTAAAGCTTTTGAAAGACCTTGCTTAGGGACAAGCAAGTGGCAAGTATGGGGTTATTTGTTAGCATGAAATATTGTGATATTTTAGGCACGTTTTCTAAGTGTATTTCATCCATTTTGATAGTCATTGATTAAGCATTGATGCAATTGTGAGCTAGTTTGTCTATAATGTCGAAATAGAGATCTGCACAAGCTTTATGTTGATTTAGGCAATTAAGAGATATTTCCGAACGAATTGTGCGAGAATGGAGTTTGATTGAGCATGTCCAAGGATTGAAGACATCTCTAGGAGCTAAGGATGGTGCTAACTTGAAGAATAGCACGAGGAAAGGAAGAATTACGGTTTACCCCTAAACCACGCTCTAAAATACGGCCGTGCTACATTCCACGTTCAAGTCCACGGCCGTGAAACCTTGGCAAGGGAAGCGTGGTTCATTCCAGAAACTTCTACGGCCGTGGAAGGACTGAAACAAACCGTGACCAACTTCCACACTCTAAATTACGGGCGTGGAACCTTTCCACGACCGTGATCTTGACGATCTTTTAAGCAATATTTTAAGCCACGATCTCCTACGCAATTGGGCCGGGCCAATACTTTATCTTACACTATAAAAGGACAGACGAAGAGAGATTCCGTCACCTCTGCTTAGACGCACTTTCGCTTACGCTTGGACTTGCCCTAATTTCACATCTTGCGGAGATTGTGATTGAGAGATTTGCGCTTTGCTATTGAGATTTCCGGATTGACGGAAGAGTGGAAGATTTTGAAGATTGTTCGCAAGAAGGTTACGCTTTATCTTTAGGTTTGATTTAGAAGACGGATTGACATCCCGTTCTTCCTTCTTATCTAAGATTCGTGATTGTTTGTGTTATTCCGAATCTATTGACGTTATTGTTCTTGATTTGTGGATTTGAGATTGACTTGAAAGTTATTGAAGGTTTTCGGAAGTTTTCATCTTTCATTCTTTTAAATCTTGAATTTGATATCAATATGACTATTGTTGGCTAAAACCCTTTAACAATTCTAAGGTGAAGGGTTGATGGTTGTGGCTTAGATGATGATAGATCGATCGTAAACAGATTGGACCCTGAGAGTTAGAAAGAATCGCTGACGAACCTAATCCACGGTCTGTTCTTGAGCTTCCACGGCCGTGGAACTCAAGAATTACCTGTAATTTTGTGTCAGTTTACGAACTTGCTTTTACTTTAATCCAAAGTTAAAGATTTGCTTTAACTTAGTCTTGGCTTACCCTTTTCTAGGTGGTAGTGAAGCCTCAACAACCTCTACCTCGATTATGAGTGTCACAACCTTAATCGGTTTAGTTAGTCTTGATCCTTGGATTATAAGTTTGGGTATTTGACATTAATTCTTACCTTTAGAACCTTTCTATATTGAAGCCTCAACAACCTTTACAGAGAGTGTCTTTTAGGTGAGTCATATAAGGTTTTTGGAACTTCACCGTACGATTACCTTACATTCGTATACCTTTGCATACCTTAACTCTGTCCTTATATCTTTAGTATATCTTGAATCGATTGCCACAATTGGATTCCTGGATCTTTAGGATTGTTGTTTTCCTAATATTTACGAAAGCTCATACATTTACTCGCTTGACAATTCTATAATTGGATTTAACCCCCCAAATCCCTGTGTTCGATACTCTGGAATTCTTGCTCAACTATATCGATCCGTACACTGCGGGTTCGCTTGCTTGATTTCTAGTTTTATAATTAAAGCTTATTTGCACGCACGCTAAGTGGCGAACAATTGTCAAGACACAAACACCCGATTATGTAAGTGACGTAGTAGTAGGAGCGCTAGTTTTGTGAGAATCTATAAAAGATTCATAAAAGACTTTTCGGAAATCTATAAACCGCTAACTAATATGTTGATGAAGGATGCTGTTTTCAAATTTTGAAACAATGTTTGGATGTTTTTTACAAGATTCGTGAAGCTCTAATCTCAACCCCAATTATTCAACCTCTGGATTGGAATCACCCCTTTGAGATAATGTGTGATGCAAGTGACGTAGCAGTAGGAGCGGTGCTTTGACAAAAGAAGGATGGACGCACTCATGCCATCTATTGTGCTAGCAATACGCTAGATGAAGCACAACTCAATTATGCTACAACTGAAAAGGAATTTCTGGTTGTTGTTTATGCTTTTTAAAAGTTTCGTTCTTATCTTGTAGGAGCGAAGGTGATAGTATAGCACATGCTTTTGAAATGTTTCGGTATTTACTTGCCAAGAAAGATGCAAAACCAAGGCTGATTAGGTTGATTCTCCTCCTTCAAGAGTTCGATCTTGAGATCCGTGACAAGAAGGGATCCGAGAATTCTGTTGCGGATCATTTGAGTCGTCTACCACATGCTACTAGTGACGACTTGCCTATTGATGACTCATTCCCGGACGAACAATTGCATATAATGGAAGAGTGCATCAATCTTATTTCTAGAGGTAACGAACCTTGGTTCGCTGATTTTGGGAATTATTTGGTTAGTCAGGAAATGCCTCCCGGACTATCCTACGCACAAAGAAAAAAGTTCTTTAGGGATATCCGCCGATACTATTGGAATGAACCTCTACTCTTCAAGAGAGGTCCTGATGGCATCATTGGAAAATGCGTGCCGGAAGACGAAATGCAAAGTGTCATTCGTCATTGTCATTCACTTCCTTGCGGAGGACACACTAGTTCTCACAAAACTAGCGCTAAGGTATTACAATCCGGATTCTTTTGGCCTACTTTATTTAAGGATGTGCAAACCTTTGTTGCTTGTTGCGATGCTTGTCAAAAAAAAGAAATATTTCTAGGAGGAATGAGATGCCTCTCAACAATATTCAAGAGGTGGAGTGTTCTCTCCAAATGGTGTGTGCAAGATTTAAATTTATATCCCAAGAAATATGCTTAAAACAAGGATGCGAACCCGCGGTATACGGTTTAATTATACGAAAAAGTAAGAATTTCGGGGTGTCGATATCAGGGAATTAGGTGAAACTAAGCAATTAGAAGTTGTCAATGCAACTAATAACCATAAAAGCGATTAAAGCAATCAAAAGATGATAATAAAGTCAAATAAGGGAATATGCAAATTCTAGGGATTAAAGCATCTAGTTGTGGTTCCAACTTAAGATCTAAAGATAAAGCGGACAAAGCTGAGATTTTGCAATGGGAAGGTGTTTCTAAAATGGGAATAGATTACCGGGTAGGTCTCACTACTCACTATCCCAAACCAAAGCTCCTATCACCGGGTAAGTCTCAAGGTACTAAGGAAAGGAACTATAATGTTAAACAAACACACCAACTAAGGGAATAAAATCAACCTTTACCGGGCAAGTCTCAGGCTAACTCACAAAGATGGGATGAAGGCACACTCAAACCCCAATAATGGATAAACCTTTATTACCTACACTTATGATCTTGGGTAAACAATTAAGGAATCACCGGGTAAGTCTCATCCTAGGCTTGCATTGAACCACGAAAGATGTAATAAGAATAGGAATTGGCAAACTATAACACTTAACTCTCAGTTTCGGATCAGAAAAGGTCACCTCGGTCAGTCAAGTTCCACCCCGACCGAGATGTTCATCGACCGAGCAAGGTACTCTAGGGTTAAGGTTAAAGACTCGAGCTTTCAGGGTCCTACTGGGATTAAGATCATTATATCATCGTCTTTCCCACAACCTTCAGCCAATCACCCTAGAATTGCACAAGGAATTCAGCCACTCATCATCATGAGAACAATAACTGAATAAATGGGAAAGAATGAATATTTGAACACAAAAACCTTAAGAACAAGGCTTCAATAACTTAATCAAATTATTAAACAAATCAACGTTCCTCAAATCACAAATCGAGCAAGACAATAAACCAAAAGGGAATCAAAGAAAGTCTTACAAACTCCCTCAAAAGCTATCTCAAAACTATGAATCTTCCTTCCTTCAACTTCAAGAGAATCTCCTAATTGCTAGGTATTCTCAGCCTCCAAGCCTGCGTTGATGGAAAATTGGATTGCTCAATTGTGGAAAATCTAACCCTTTATATAGGCGAATTATCTTCCAAAGATAATAATATCTTAAAAAGATAATTTCATATAAAATATATCATATCTCTAAAATAGATCTCCCAAATATAAGATCTTCCTTCCAGAAATCCAGCCCAAAAATATAAGATATCTTCTTTCCGAAAATAAAAGATCTTAACCAAAAGATATGATCTCGCCGGCGCCAGGGTGTTTGCCTCGGTCGGGACGCTCCTCAAGATCACCTCGGTCGAGGTTGTACTGTAGCTGACCGAGGTGAAGGTGACACTGTAGCTGACCGAGTTGAATATCAACTGAATGTGAAATCTCTCGAATCTAGTCCAAAGTTAATCTTCTTAATCATTTCCATGCTTCCTGAGGTCTTCCTTAAGCTCCAAAATGTAGCTCCAATTACTCCTTAGCTTCTTTAGCTCTATTTCGATCCAAAACGTTCCCTTTTACCTACAATTACAACGAAACTAGGTCTAGACCTCGATTCCCATAAAGGTAGATAAAACAACAATATAATCACATAATATATATCCATACATGCAGTTTATTGAAGATAAAACGTCTAAAAAGCCCCAAAATATAGACTATAATTCATGCTATCAAAATATCCCATACTTGTCCCTTGCTTGTCTCCAAGCAAGTTCATTATCTTAAGTACAAGATAGAATGGATTATAAGTCATAAACATCAATGAAAAGTCTTTCAAAACAATTATTGGTGGTGTGTTCCACTCATAGATCACTCTAAGAGAATGCTTCATGGCAATTAAAATCAAGATATGATCAAAACATTTTATAAATATAAGGAAGTCTTTCATCTTTGCATAAAATCATAGAATGCATAATAGATCATAATTATCGAAATTAATCATGTATAATCCAGTTTAAACCACCAAGTCAATCAACAAGTTCGAGGTCTCAAGGACTTTTCAAAAGGAGGTCAAGAAACGTGTGAGCGTGGGATGTATATGGGGAATGTGGTGCTAGAATCCAGGAAAAGGATCTTCACTTCACTTGCTTTCATCTTCAACATCTTTCCCCAATAAGCTTTGTTTATTTTAGTTTTAATTTTTGGGATGCATGAACAGAGGTGCACAATAACCGACGCCTAGGAAATCAGCAATCATCAATTTCTCGAGATGCCTTAAACCCTTGATGCACATACCATGACTCGTTAGGAATATCGCTTAATCCGACTTTGGCAAGACACAAACACCCGGCTATGTGAATGGTGCCGAGTTACTCATCATCATGGTTGACTTCCCCAAACCTATTTGTTTCTTTCTAAACTTTCAGCCAACATCTCAACTTCACTTTCACTTGCTTTTCTTTGCTTGCTTGCTTCAAAATTCCCGGATAGGTAAAGGGAGGCAAATATATATATGAGGGGTTAAGCATGATCAAGAAGAAGAAGAAAAGAGAATGAACTACCTTAATCATCCTATGAAGAAAGTGAGAGAACTCATTATGTGGTGTCAACCTTCAAATTCAACATAATTTGGATAAAACAAAGTATTAAACATGCCAAAATTTCAAACAAAGCATTTAGCAAGTTAAACATATCATAAAACTTTTCGAACATATAAAGATTTCAAAACCAATCTGCAAAAAAAATCATCACTAAGGTCATGTCCACAAAAGAAGCACTAAAATCGTTTCGAAAACTCTCTCAGTTAAACCGCCTCGGTCGAGATGTTCAAAGTCAACCGAGGTACTTGACCTCGTTTGACTAGAATCATCCCGCTCGAGGTCATAAAATTTTTTTGTTAACAAATTTTTCACGTTTTTCTTAATCAAATAACCTGTATGCATGCATGTAATGACAGATAAGCATATAGAGCAAGATAAAACAATAATATCCGGTAGAGTCATACAAGGATACACATAAGGTCACATAAATACATCCAAATACCCCATACTTGGGACACATTGTCCCAATGGGTCAAATATAAGTCTAAAGAAATCATAATACTCACCGGACCTAGCTGAACTGCATAATAAAATAAGAAACATCTCCCAGATAAGACCATCTCGGTTGGCGAAGAACATCTCGGTCGAGCCATTCTAAAAGCCTCCGAGATGTATCTCAGTCAAGCTCTGTTTTCTCAACTTCTCGAAAATTATTCCTTCCATGTAGCTCCTGAGTTTTAATTCCTTCTTAGAGAGGACCTGGTTTCTGTCTAGGAGGACGCAAAAACATAATGAAACAAACTATCTAAACCAAGCTAGAAAAGGGAAAAGAAAGCAATACCTTGGGTTGCATCTCAAGAAGCGCTTGATTTAAGGTCGCTAATTGGACCTTTCCTCATGGATTTATTTAATGTACCTCGAATATCTTGGAGTGCTCATCACATCCATCATAGAATTCTTCAAAAAAGGTTCCGGTTCCCAATTTCACCGGCAAATGGTAGGATCTCCCACATACAAGCTTGTATGGTTTAGTTCTCATCGGAACCTTACCGGTCTTTCTAAGCTTCCGTGGGACATAACTCAGTTTTGCATCCCATCCTTTCCTAGATCGGGAAATCAGCTTCTCGAGAATCCATTTAGCTCCCCCATCTCCTGCTTCGGGATAGTACAAGGTCTTTGTCACGTGAGCGACCCCATACTTGAACAAATAACAATTCGTTGCCTTAGCGGTGAAGCGCTTGTTAACTCCACTCCTTTTAGTCCAAGGAGAATTTACTTTCAACAAATTCAAGGGAGGTTTCATCTTGATCTTAGGAGGTTCTTTCGGAACAGACCTCCAACTCTTCGGTACATCCTTGAAGAAATCTAAAACTTTAAAGGGAGTAGGAGTATGTACCTTATAAAGTTCTTCAAATAGTGGGACAAGTTTCGTGTAAGGGTGATAATCCACACATGAAATCTATCCTAACTCATCGGGATTCACTTCCACCTCGGCCGATCTCTCTTCCACCTCGGCCGATGTTTAAGCAGTTGGATCGAGATCTTCCACTTCTTCCTCTTCTTCAAGAGCTTGAGGAGAAATTCTCGGTTCGATTGAAGGAATGCTTGAAACTTACAGTACTTCCCTGTGCTCCTCTTTCGGCTTAGCATAGGATAAGGTGCTTTCCTTGAGCTCCTCCAACTTCTTCATCATCTTCTCCCATTTTGATTCAAGCGAATCTTCAAGAGGTTTGATAGGCGATGGAATCACTATCATTTAGGATAGTTTTTAGAGTCTTTTGATTGCATTTGTGTCGGTTTATGCTACTAACTCCTTATTCCAGAAGAAGAAGACTAAAAGAAGCAAAGGAAGGAGTTATAAGCACTTAGGAGTGAAGATGTTCACGAAGCAAAGCTTCTGTTGCCTCACCGACCCTGCGGAGCCCTGCCACCACCCCTGCAGGTGACGCCTTACACCGGAGTGCTCCCTGCGCCTTCACCAGCGCCAACCATGAAGTGTGTCACCGCCCCTACGCCACACCTTGGCGCCCTGCGGTGACCTACCCTGAAGAAACGAAGATACAGCTCCCCTGCGTCTCTCACTGCGGCCCTGCCTGCGCCTCAACCTGGAAGCTAGAAGACGAAGAGGTTGTGTCACCGCCTCTACGTCGACATAGGGACGCCCCAGCGGCTTGGAATCAGAAACGTCAAGAAGTCGAAGGGTCAGACGTTTGAAGAGCATTGAAGATCCGCCCTAGCGGAATTGCCTAGCCGCCCCTGCGTCCTTGAAGAAGATCAAGCGTTTTTGCCTTCACCGCCCCTACGGAGCTGAAGAGCGCCCCTGCGGTTTAACGTCAGAAGCTTTACTCCAGCTGTTTACACCACCTTTATGGCATTAAAGGTGGCTGTTTTGGGCCGGCCATTTACTCCTATTTAGTGCCTTTTGTAGTATTAATAGTCCTTGGTTGATTGCTAGAAGGGGATCTTATCATCTTGTTAGCCAACAAATTATCCACTTAGATTGTCTTGCTACCTTGTAATGAGTTGCTAACTCCCTTGCTACATTTGGTTGGTTTGAAGCTGCATTGTTACTTTGGTTGTAAGTTCTTTATAATATAAGTTTTCATTCAGTAATACTTTGTGTCTCCTTGATCTCCATTGTCTAATTGCATGTTTATTATTGCTTGAGATTGATCACCTTAGGTTCTAAAGTGCATGTAAACAACTAGGATTAATAGGTTCCGGGTTCGGGTCTATAATCTAGTAGCAAATTTAAGTAATAACGGGTTGTGATTACTTAAAGATAAGGAACACAAATATAAAGATAAGTTTAATGGTTTTAATCTTCTCTTTATATCCCTCAGTCTTTGTTTGAAAGCTAACTTGTTATTTATTCTTGTAGGTTTACGGAACTCTAACCTGTTAAGTTGTGTTGATGCCGGTTGGCTCAACACATATATATGATCGAGACGGGAGATTACTTGAAAACTTGTAAAGGGAACTCACCAAAGTAGCAATTGCATGCTTTGAATCAACCTAGTGTAGATTCATCCATTATTGTCTTACTTGTCGCATTAATCGTTTTCATAAGATTTTGTGCATCAATTAAACCAAACCCCCCCCTTGTGTTACTTGTCACTATAATTGATAATCGCATCTAAAACACCTTAACTCTCTTGGGTTCGACCCTTACTTAATCACTATACTTGTTCTTAGTGCTAAGTCGAGATTTACTTTTGATTGGGTATGGACGACCATAGAAATACCGTCGGTCAAATTTTGGCGCAGTTGCCGGGGAGTTTTAGTGTTTTATTGTTATTATTGATTATTGGTTTGAACTATTTTTATGGTTCAAACCCGTGCTACTAACTCCGGCTTTGCTTCTTTTGATCCAGAAATTGAGAGAAACGCACATCCGGCAACGAAGACAACAACAACTTCAACAAGAGATGGCTGACCGTACTCTTCGTCAACTTACGCAGCCCACCTTGGCTCAAAACCCTCTTGCGGTCACTATACTGGCACTAGGGGAAGGAGTCAACTTTGAGCTGAAGCCGGGCCTCATTCACTTGCTCCGATCCTTCCATGGGCTAAGTGGTGAAGACCCCATCAAACACCTTGGGAAGTTCCATACCGTGTGTATGAGCATGAAGCCAACCAACATTACCGAAGAACATATCAAGATGAGGGCATTCGGCTTCACACTCAAAGATTCGGCGGATGATTGGTATTACCACCTTCCATCCGGGAGTATCGACACTTGGGAGAACCTTCACAAGGCGTTTTTGGAGAAATACTTTCCAGCTAAGAAGGCCAATAGCTTGAAGAAAGCTATAAGCAACATCGGGCAAGAGGCAAACGAAACTCTCTACGAGTAGTTCGAAAGGTTTGCACACCTCCGATCCAGGTGTCCTTTTCACGGATATTCAACTCAAGATCTAGTCTTGTACTTGTACAATGGGTTGGTAGACAATGAAAGGAGGATCGTCGATGCGGCTTGCGGAGGTAATATTCTTAACTCTACTCCTGACCTTGCTTTGGAAAAGATACAGGAACTAGCAGAAGGTACTCGGAACTTTGGAAGGACCCCGGCTAAGAAAGGAGTTCATGCTGTGAGTTCCGGGAAGAGTGAGATTTCCACCGAGCTCGCGGAATTGAAAGAAATGGTGAAGAGGCTAACACTTATGGGAACACCGCAGCAGCTCAAAGCTTGTGGAGTTTGTGCTGACCCGTATCATCCAACGGATATGTGTCCACAAGTCCAGGATGACGATGCTGAGGTAAACACAATGGGTTATGGACAACCACAACAGCAAAGACCTTGGAACGACCCCTATGCACAAAATTTCATGCCAAATTGGCATGACCAACAAAATTTTCGTTGGAGGGATCAACAAAACCAACAACAACAGACCCGCCAAGGTAAGTATCACTCAACTGAAGATATGTTGCAAGTTTTTACTAAACACTTTGCTACTCATGTCCAAATAACAGAATCTAGCATCAAGAACCTTGAACAACATGTTAGTCAAATGGCGGAAGCTATTTCAAGGACCGAATCAAGGTTTTCTAGAGGATTGCCTTCCTAGACATTTATAAACTCCAAGGAGAACGTTAGTGCCCTAACATCAACGAGTGGGAAGCAAATCCAACAAAAACCAGCAAAAGAATCACAAAGCAAACCTTCTGTCGATTTTTCCGCACACACAGCCGCCTCCGCGGCTGCAAGTGCGCCCAACACAGAACGGGCGATGCCCCTGCGGCTGGATTGTAACACCCTAAATTCTGAGAACTCGGGGAGCTACTGGTTAGGTCCTCACAATGGGTCCCGACCTTAGTTTGACAACAACTTAACTTGGATCTTACAACAAGGCACAAAAGTATTTAAAACATTTGAAAACTTTAAACAATATATACATGAAGAATATGTATCAGCCTTACAAAGCAAAGGTACCAAAACGACACATAAGAAGAACAGAAGACATCCCGTCCCCAACTAAATAAGTACGTGGACCCGGCTGACCATTCCCTCCAGATCTCTCTACAACTGTTTTAACCTGCAAGACATTTACAAGCGGTATAAAACCGTTTGCTAACATTCTATGCATAAGTATAAAGGTAAAAGCACAAACACACAACATGCACAATCAACATGCAACACTCAATCCTTTTATTATCTTTAATTAGGTGATAGGTTATTACTAATGATACTTATTTTGTGACACGAGGGATTCCCAAACCTCGCCCCTGTCCCAGTTTACCAACGCGGAATGGTACTAATGCATCTGACCGTCTACCGGACTGGGCTGGTCGCAGGGAACCTCCTAGACTCTCGCAAGAGCTAGGCGGATGATGTCACGACCCGTTATTACACACTTGGGTCAATTACGTAAATAATAAAGTCGGCCTAATCCGGTTTCGTTTTTTATCATAACTAGCAAACACCACTCATACACATCACACTCATACAAGAAAGCCAGCTAAGTAAGTCCGTGGACTTACCTGAATCAGATCCCGACTTTCTAATTCGCAAATCAATCTGTACAATAGGGATTCAGTCGCCTGTCAAAGGAGGCAAGTGTGTCAGCACACTTTCTAGGTGATTAGAAGTCTAAGACTTCTAAGATAGAAGGTCTTAATAGAACGGAATTGATTACAATATTAATTTATGGTAAAATGACTCTTTTACCCTTGGTCCCGAAACTTCTGCAAAAATCCATAATTTATGTCTAAACTCTTATTTGAGACTAAAGAGTCATATTCTAACTCCTAAAGATGAGTTTGGTTACAAACTGGCAATTTACCCATTTCCCTATTTTCGGAAAGATCGTTAAGGTCCAACTTCGCCTTCAAATATAAAATTCGAATAATCTTATAAAAATTCCGAAATAATTCCCTAGATCATCTATGATATCTCATCTACTCCTAGGAGAAAGAATTTCTTAAAAATGTTCAACCATCACTTCTACAAAAATTTCTAAAGTTCGTTACAACACTTAACAAACAACACACTGTCTTAACTTTGAAAAATCATAACTCCTAAACTACTCGCTGGATTTAACCCAAATTTTTATATTTTCTACTATAAAATCGTATCTATAATATATCCAAAATTCAGCCGCAAAGAAGATCAAAGTCCTATTTAAAACTATCTCACAAAAACCGAGTTTCAGCACAACAGAAAAACTGCTTACGACTCCATCTTTGAAAAATAATAAATCCCAAACCACTCGCTGGATTCCACTAAAATTTTAATATGTTCTATAACAATATGTCAACCATATCATATCCAAAATTCAAGCCCAACGGAGATCAAGACCTTATTCAAAACCATCTCACAAAACAGCATCACTTGCTGTTTTCCCCAACACTCAGCACATATATAAAATCTACATGAGGCGTCAACATTGGAACACAATAACTCTCAAACCGTAACTCCGATTCTTCCCAAATTTTAGTATGTTATACTATGTACTACTGTCTATGACATATCCGAAAACCAGCCAAAAAGAAGTAGTCTAGGTTGCCCAAATTGGACTCAAAGTTGGCTGTTCATCACTTCGTAAAATTCCGGAAACATAACCAGTCCTTTTCCATGGCTGTTGAATGGTTTTAGCTACAATTGAGGGTCCTCATCAGCACTGCTATAGAGAGGTTAATACACATGAGGGGAGTAAGGTCCATCCTACACAATCATCTAAACTGCTCTCATCTATTACTCATCAACCTAAAGCACACTCACTATACAACATAATGGTACTAAGATTAGAGGTTGTATCTACTCACCCGCATCAGTGAAGGCACGGTTTGCGGTCGATCAACACACGAGGAACCCGATGCTGAATCTCGGTAGATGTAGGTTGCTACAGATGGTTGCACCTAGATTACAGAAGGGAAGGGTTACTTCTCTACACATGAAGAGAGAAGGGTGGACAGTAGGAATAACTTCTTACCAGATTCGTTGTCTACAACAGATTGAAGAAAGCCCGTCCTTTCCTTCTTCGTTACGTTGGAGGCGTGTATTTGATCGGGACGCAGTACAGAATACCTTAGCCTCGTGTGCAGAATACCTCAGCGTCGTGTGCAGCAGGTCGGTGCAGAAGGCTTCAGTGTGGTGTGCCGAAGGCTGCAGAAGAGTCCTCATTGCTGTGCACTGTCTTCTAGCAGCCAGGTAAACGGAGGTGTCGTCTGCGCTTGCTGGGAACTGAAGAGGGAGGTCATCCATCGGTTACGAGATTGAGGGCGTAACTCACGATCTGAGGAAGGAGGCGTTACTAACTGAATAAAAGGGAGAGAATGAATATTTGATCACAAAAACCTTAAGAACAAGGCTTCAATAACTGAATCAAATAATCAAACAAATCAGCGTTCCTCAAATCACAAATTGAGCAAGACAATAAACCAAAAGGGAATCAAAGAAAGTCTTACAAACTCCCTCAAAAGATCTCAACCAAAAGATATGATCTCGCCGGCGCTAGGGAGTTCGCCTCAGTCGGGACGCTCCTCAAGATCACCTCGGTCGAGGTGGTAATGTAGCTAATCGAGGTGAAGGTGACACTGTAGCTGACCAAGGTGAAGGTGAAACGGAAGAACACCTCGGTCTAGTTGATATCTCGGTCTAGGTTACACTGTAGCTAACCGAGATGAATCTCAACTGAATGTGAAATCTCTCGAATCTGGTCCAAAGTTAATCTTCTTAATCATTTTCATGCTTCCTGAGGTCTTGCTTAAGCTCCAGAATGTAGCTCCAATGACTCCTTAGCTCCTTTAGCTCTATTTTGATCCAAAATGTTCCCTTTTACCTACAATTACAACGAAATTATGTGTAGACCTCGATTCCCGTAAAGGTAGATGAAACAACAATCTAATCACATAATATACATCCATACATGCAGTTTATTGAAGATAAAACGTCTAAACAAGCCCCAAAATATAGACTAGAATACATGCTATCATGGAGATCTTTGACGTTTGGGGAGTTAACTTCATGGGACCATTCCCATCATCTTGTGGAAACCAATACATACTTCTAGCAGTAGACTATGTTTCAAGATGGGTCAAAGTTGTTGCCTTTCCAACTAACGATGCGATGGTGGTTGTTAAGTTCTTTAATAGAACTATTTTTCCAAGTTTTGGGACACCACGAACCATCATTAGTGACGGAGGTTCACACTTTATCACCCGATGATTTCAAGCTCTACTAGCTATGTATGGGGTGACTCACAAGATCGCCACACCCTACCATCTGCAAACAAGTGGACAACTAGAGATTTCGAATAGGGAAATCAAAGGAATCCTTGAGAAGACGGTGTCAAAGACGAGGAGAGATTGGTCTTTGAAGTTGGATGATGCGTTATGGGCGTATAGAACGGCATACAAGACTCCCATCGGCACAACACCATACAATCTTCTGTATGGGAAGTCTTGTCATCTTCCGGTGGAGGTGGAACATAAGGTGTGTGGGGTTGTAAAGTGGTTGAAGTTCATCATGAAGTAAGCGGGACAGAAGCGTCTCTTGGACCTTAACTACGTAGCGGAACTCCGCTTGAACGCCTATGAGAACGCCAAGATCTGCAAAAAAAGAGCGAAGCGTTGGCATGATAAGCATATCATTCTAAAGGATCTCAAAGAAGGAGAACTTGTTCTTCTCTTCAATTCTAAACTTCGACTCTTTCCTAGTAAGCTTAAATCTCGTTGGACGACACTCAACTTACAACACTCTCGCTTCACTTGGGAAGGAGTACACAACCTGCTCACAACAAGATAACTATATCAACAACTCGGAAGGTGGAAGAACAACCGCGAAAGGGAGAAGAAGACCGCAAGGGAGGGCAAGCTGAGCTAGTTGCCGCCCCTATGGCTTGGGCTTGCCGCCCTTGCAGTTTACTGAGCCGCCCATGTGGCTCAGGCTGGCAGCCCCAGCGGTTCTGTGAAATGGCCGCCCCCGCGCCGCTGTTTAGCCGCGGGTGCGGTCGAGCTCTAGAGGTCGATCATACAATGGCTTCTTCGGTGGATCCTTGCTCAACCATAAATGTTCCACACACACCACATCATCATACAACACAACCCAAACTCAATCCCAAACACATGTAAGCCAAAGTGGAAGAAACAAGATGAAGCCATGGCTTCCACCATTGAAGCTCAAGGAAGAAGGTGAAGGTGAAAAAATGAAGAAGGTGAGAAAGGCTTACCTTTAACAATCCGGGTCTATAGTACATCTCACTGTTGGACATCAAAACAAGAAGAAGAGAGGGAAGATCATCAAGGAAAGATACCAAACTCAAACCAAAGGAGGGAGAAGAAGCAAGGGGAAGGGAGAGTGAAATGTCACATGAAAGATAAATGGGAGGAGAGAGGGGGAAGGATGGATGCCGATCAAAAGAAGAAAACGAGTGGTCAAGCAACCCATCACAATAATGAGGGGTCAAAAGAAAAGGTGAGATAACGAGGGGTCAGGAAGGGATTTTGGAATAAATCCCGTTACTCACCGTCTCGTGCCTGCGGGAAAACTGAGCCACACCTGCGGGATGATCGGTAACTCGCTCACAGTCTGTAATAAAATTAACGGATGTTACAGCGCCCCTGCAGTGTCGTGGATCTGCCCCTGCGCCTATGATGATCCGCCACCGCGGTCGAATAGCAGAAGGTCAGTTTTCTTCATTTCTTCAACTGTAATCTTGTGTCAAATGCTTCCTTCTCTTGCTGGGCCTCCTCCAAACATCAACAACGGTATATAGGCTCTTCCTCACGACCTAATCGAGCTAAGAATATATGAAGGCAAAAGATTTAACAAGGACTCTCTTCAAAAGCTTCCTCCATTTCAATTGAGGAGAAGAGAAGAAGAGGAAGGAAAACAACAAGAATGGAGACTTGGGGAGAAAGGAAAACTTACCAACTCTGATCTAGAACCTCCTCTACTACAGTCCAAACACAAGAATTCAAGATGAAGAATGAGAGGAAGTACAAGGGAAAAAAGGGGAGTGCACTAGCGTGAATGAGGAAGGGTGAGAGTAGAGAAGGAGATCTAGGCAGAAAAGGTGGGCGGGAAACAAGGAGTTAGCTGACCTCTTATCACCTCAAGATAAGAAACGAGGGGTCGGAAAACGGAACGGGGGAATAACGAATAGTCGGTACAGGATTTTGGAACGAATCTCGTTACTCAACACCTCGTGCTTGCGGGAAAACTCAGCCGCTAACGCGGGAACGTCGATAAACAACTCAAATATTGGAATAAAATTCCGGATGTTACACAAACATGCACGAGAAAATCAACAAGATGTTCCATGTGAATGCACTCACTTTTACTTCTACGAGAAGCATCAAACCCTTAATAGAGGAAGATGCTGAAACAACCAGGAAACAAGCAGAAGAGGTGATGCTTTATTGTTACAAAATTGTCAAGGGTCGTCCTATCCATCAGCCTGTTGTTGAGGAACCAAATATTCTGCATATCGAGGAGTTTAGCGTGGTAAAAAAGTACACGAATCAGAAGGATCAATGACGACTGGATGAGTATTTGAAAACTATTGCTCTAGATGAAGTTCATGCTCGCTGGAAGAAAAAGTGTCACGATGAACTCTAGGGAAAAGGCAATTTATCCGAGATGGTTCCAGGAATTGTCTTTCAAAGTGTTGAAACTTGTTTCAAGGCCTTGAAATGGATATCAAGGCCTTGACATGGATTTCAGAGCCCCCTTGGTTTTGATTTCAAAGCCTTGAAAACTATTTGTGGGACTTGCTTTTAAATTGTTTTTGATTTTTTGGAAATACTTTTTTTTGGGTCTGTGATAACTTTTTAAACTCCCCTGCTTTAGTTTTTTCTCCCTTGTTGATAGACAAACGGGGAGAAATTGTATGTGTCATGCGTGATCCGATATTTCTGCATTCTTCAATTTAAATTTTTTTGATATTATTGCATATGTATCGCTAACATTGAATGAAGATACGATATTTGTTTTGTCTTCAATCAAAGGGGAGATTGATAACTACACCTTTATTATAAATTTTTATATGTGGATGATATAAAAATTTCTAGATTGCATAGGTTTGATTTTGTGTTTGTTAAATGTGTGCAGGCCTTGAAAAGCATTTCAAAGTATGTAAGGAGGCCTTGAAACACGTTACAAGGGACAAGCGCAGAGATATTCAAAAGCAGTTCAAAGGTTCAACACGGAGGCCTTGAAACGCATTTCAAGGGATAAAAGTTGAAGCCTTGAAAAGCTATACAAGGGATACATCGGCTGGAAAACTTTTCAAAATCAAGATTCAATCTCAACAACCAAATCTACCAAGGATCAAGAGAAGATCTTCAAACAAAATATCAAGAGAAGATATTAGGCCAACAAAAAGGTCTTGTAAAGATCTTAACCGTCGCAAGATTAGAAGGTCTCCTCCCTCGGATCTCACACGAAGATTTCATATCCAACAAAGATCTCGAACGGTCCTCAAAGAGAGATATCGTTGAACAAAGATCCCTTACAATTTAGAAGATCTCGGAGCTTGAATCAAGGACTTACACGTCAAGATTTTCAACGGGTCTTTCATGGGAAGATCTCTAAGAAGAAGACTCTCAACATGCATCAAGGAGATGAAGAAGATAGAAGATCTTACAACGGCTGCTTCATCTCAACCTAACACCATTTTTCATAAAGAAAGAAAGACCTCACCACGGTCCTCTTTACAAGGGCTAGAAGTTCTCCATCGAAGACTATAAATGAAGATGTCGATTAAAGAGAACAACACCAAGCTTACACGGAAACATCTAAGTCCTCAAGCGATCAGAAGCATCTTCATTCATTTCAAAAGTTTTTCTTCCTCTTAGCTTACGAAAGTTTAGATCCCAAGAAAGAGAAAAACACGACAGCTTCATAGGTATATCTAGAGAGTGTTATACTCGAGTGTGTGTTACTCTGCGATATAACTAGGTTATTATTGCAAGATTAATAGTTGGAACTAGATCGTAGCATTGGCTATAGTGAGAGAACAAGGGGATTTCTTCTAGGTAGTATCTAACACTCTTTAAAGCAAATAAAAGATAGTTATATCTTATGGTCAAAGAAACCCTAGGACGGATACGTAGGCTGTTAAAGTTGAACTTCGTAAACATATCACCGTGTCGATCTTTTCTTACCGCACATTTCTTGCTTAATTGCGTCGAACGTTGTTTTGTAGGTTTTCGGAGTCAAGGCCTTGAAATCACTATCAAAGCCCTTGAAAACCAGTTGTGTCACAAAAAAAACACATATCAACATCAAGGCCTTGAAATCAGTTTCAAAGACTTGAGATAGGTTTTTGTGAAAAGTTCTCATACTGTAATCAACCCTCCTTCTAGAGTATTTATATCCTTTATATTCACCTATACGGTTCTTCATGTGTGAACTTGCAACTCCGCTTACGAAGTTTGTCTTTTATTCATTCCTATTCAATCAAAAAGAGAGTCTTCGATTGAATCATTGTGAAGTCCCTGCTAGATTGTTCTTGCGTGTGTTAATCTTTTTGAAGGTTGGTGCTCCTGATCAATACTAGTCCCTCCTTGTGCTTGCCTTACTTAGAAAACTTGTGTAAGGTTAAAGAAGTGAGTGTTAAGGTAAGCTCTTTGTTAAGGGGTTTTGACACATCATTGGTCAAGGTTCTTTGTTGGAATATCTTGGTTTATATCTTCCTATACTTATCATTTATCAATTCATATTCATCTTCTTATCTTTGCATATTATCCACTAATCAATTTTCTGAGTTTTCAAAAATTCCTCCCTGTTCTTCCCTAAATCTCGCCCCAAATTTTATAGAATTGACCGAGATTTTGCTTTTGTCGTGGACTTTCAATCTACATTGGGAAACTACGGCTTCAACCCTGTATCATGACTCTTGAAAGAACTTCCGGGACTAGGTTTCTATATGGAACACGTGAACCCCAATCATCCTCATTCATTGATCTCTATTGAGGAACATAATTATCAAACCTCGATTGGGACAAGTCTCGGTCATAATCTCGGGTAAGATTTCTTATTGGAGGACAAGATTTTCCAATGGAATGAGTTTCCAATATTGTTGCTAGATGCTCACGCATGATGTTAAGATGTATTTGGATTTACTTCAACATGGCATGAGCTTTACGGCTGTTTAACCCACTCCCTTGAGACCTTCTATGGTCATTTGGCCTAGGCATCTTGCACAATCAGACAAAGTAACAACAAACTCATGAAGTTAGTTAAAACGAGGGTTCCTTACTTGTTTTCTCTCTCTCACACTCTGTTGTGATATCACAAGCTAATTTTGATGTGATTACCTTGGATAGATTAATGCTTCTTTACAAGTTGATGACTAGCTTCAACTAGAACTCTTGGAGACTCAAATAGTAAGTTTGGCTTGGAAGAAAGTTCTTGTGTTGGAAGATAGTCAAGGTAAACCTACTAGAAGTATCTTCATACAATTGACACAAAGTGTCTAAAATATTGCAAGTAGACACAACTAGTATGATAGAAAATATAGATACTAACTAACACAACCAAAGAATTGACTCAATGTGTTTATAGTAGAAAAGAGGCAAGAAATAGGCTCACAATGGGTCCCGACCCTTAGCCTGACAACAAGTTCAACGGACACTTCCAACAAGGCACAAATAAAGGCAAACTCAAAAACGTTTATAATATATGTATCCGCGAGAATGAAATGTAAAATACAAGGTGAAAACTCAACAGAGTCCTCATAACGACACATCTCTAAAAACATAAATCCAAACATACAACGTAGCAACATAATCCAACAACATAAAGACATAAAACAACCACGTCCTATAATATACGGGGGACCCTGGGTGTCCAATTCTTCCACCTCACTCAGCGGCGTTCCTAAACTGCAGGGCATCTATAACAGTATCAGTATAAAACCGTTAGCAAGCAATTCGAATATAAGAAGAACGATAAGGCACAATCATATATAATAATAAATTAAACACACAAACATGCTCGCATAGAAGTCCGATTATTATATTTTAGCTATGTTATTCCCTTAATATTTACAACTTGTGGTGACACGGAAATCACAAGGATCCCGCCCTTGTCCCCTTTCACCAAATAGGTTTGAACCTGATGCGAATCAACAACACTTGTTTGACTGGTCACAAGACACCTCCCAAGCACCCCATTTTGGGTTGGACAAGCGGTCACCGCCTATTATCATACACTTGGGAAAAAAAAAAAACAATAATCAAGTCCACATCCTAATCCGGTTAATAGTTACATCATGATAGTCAAAGCAATAAACACACTACCCGCACATCACAACCCATATGCAAAAACTAGCTAAGTAAGTCCGTAGACATACCACTTCTCCAAGATAACAATAATAACGATCACAACTCCCCGAAGGAAAATAACCACAACCTGATCAATAAAAGGTAGGCATCATCAAACACTCGAACATACGAACACAAGGGCAACCAAGGCCACAACCGAACGTACACTAGCAACATGCAAGCTACGAACGCTCCTAGACCTTAAGATGCCGAAAACTCGGTAGGAAAGGAAAAGAATTCCACAACAGCCCCCAACCTAAACAAAGCTCAGCACCACCAAGAAGCCGGAGTAAGACCACAAGATAGAAGAGAGACCATATGGTCTTCAGACACACAAGATGAACAACGATTCCAACGAGTTCTAAGGGCACTGTTCACGCTCAGGATGTGTGTGATACGCAATAGGTTTTAAATTTATAAACTCGTTATATTTCTCCTAACTCCTAGCGAACCCGCAGTGTACGGGACGTTTGTAGTAGGGATAGTATTCCGAGGTCGAACACAAAGACTAAGGTGAGATTGATTCGATTTGTGATTAAGTTTAGTGAAGATCTAGATTAAGAAACGGAAAAGAAATAAAGAAATGAAAATCTCAAATGTTTTTGGTGGGTTTTAGGTGATCTATCAAGGATCACAAATCACGCAAAATAAACAATCAACTAAGCTAACAGTTCAACACAAACAAACAAGCTAAAACGAGATACGAGATCAAAGAGAGAAAAACGGATTCTAGGGGTTGGAAGTTCCGGTTATGGCATAGGACTCAAGCTATCTAATCATTCCTTGGATTGACTATGATTTGTTGGGAGTGAATGTTTCTAGATTGGGATCAATCACCGGGTAGGTCTCATGGTCCACTAGTCCGTTCCTAAGGTCTCATCACCGGGTAAGTCTCTAAGAGGCTAAGGGACGGAATTCTACACAAACCGGATTGCCACCTAGGGATCTAACCTATCCTCACCGGGTAAGTCTCGAAAGGGTTAGTCCTAAACAACTATCCTAGCACACTTAGTCCAATGGCGGCTTATGAGGCTCACCACTACCTAGAGTTTGTCATCTTTGAAATCTAAGAGTAGGAATCACCGGGTAGGTCTCTTCAAACACTTAGTTGCTACACTAGGTCACCCTAGGATAGATTTAACTCAACAAACACTAGGATTTCAACATTCTAACAATCTAGAACTTAGGTCCATCGAACCAGGGAAACCACAGACTGTTCTACCACTTCCACGGCCGTGGAAGGGCAAGAACTAACCGTGGACTATAGCAGTGACTTCGTTTAAGCCAATGAATCATCTAAGGGCAAATCTAAGTCCATCCTATCATAGTCCTAGCCATAACCATCCTTTCCTTACCCTGGAATCGCATCTACTTAGCCTACAACATTCATCATAACAATCGAAATCATCAAACATAAAATCATGGCTTCCATTTGCAAGATAATGAAGAGAAAGAGATGAACAAGTGAAGTAAGCAAACCAAGCTGAAAATAGATTAGAAAGACTAACAACCCTTCCAAAAGAAGATTTAAACGATTCTTACAACTCTAGAAATCGATTCCGAAAATCTTCACTACAAAACCTATCAAAGTCTAGCAATGGTGTGTTCTTCTCTTCTTCTCCAATGGAGCTCTTCTCCTCCTCCAATGATAGCTCTCCTCTTGAGAGAATCTGCTTGTTGAGAGTGTGGGAGAGAATGTGGAATTGGATGGTGGATTAAAGATGCCTTCTCTCAGCCTTGCAGGACAACTTTTATACTACAACCTTGCTAGAGAAGGCCATGAGATCGTGGCACAGCTGTCACAACCGTCTGGCAGAAACCACGGTTGGTTCCACGGCCGTGGAAGTGCCAGTAACCGTGGTTTGGTGCTTCAGCTTCGCCATGGATCATTAAGCTTATGATTTGGTGCATGGCTTGTGTTGACAAGGTTCCATGAGTCCTCCTTAGCCTCTAGCTTGCATCCTAATGAGCCCGAGGGTGTGTCATCTTGATAAACGATCCTCGAACGTATCGATCAAGCTCCTAAATCTCCCAAAATACCTACAAAGCAATGCAAAAGTCCGTGTAGACGTCTATCTCGACAAAATACGTGAATTGAGTGCAAACGTCGTGAACTAATGTTAGACCATGCATGAATGAGTGGAAAATCTATCTAAATGAGTGTCTAATCCTAACTCATAAATCGAGTTATCAAAAATACCCCATACTTAAGGTTTGCTCGTCCCCGAGCAAATTCTCAACTATAGACTAAGAGATGACATGATTTATGTATGCAGAAAAATGGCAAAATCTTTTTGGAGTTGTGCTTCTAATATTGGATCACCTTCATAGTCATGTTTCATGGCAATGGATAAGCAATCATGTATCAAATAAATGAAGGCATGGAAAGACAATTGTACTTAACTCGAAAGCATGCATGAAATGTAGAAATGAAGAAGTCAAGATGATCAAGAGCATATCCAATCAAGATTACTAAGTCTTACAAACATGCAAATAGGTCATAAGGTCTTGTGAGATAAAGGGCCAAGAAACGTTGTGATTAGGTGGGGATTTTTCTAGGCTATGTGATGCTAATCCGGGAATGGAACTAACTCCACAATTTTGTCCTCGATCAACTTCCCACAAGTGTATATTTTCTCCATCTTTTCTTTCTTTCCTTTTTCTTTCACTTATTTTTGAGACAATGGCATTGGTGTACAAAAGCCGAAACCATGGTGATTAGCCGTCCTCGGGTTTTTTCTATTTTTCGAGGTGCATCCACACCGGGCACACATACCAAAACTCGTTAGGACTATTGGTTTATTTGACTTTGGCAAGGCACAAACACCCGATTTTTGTCTACACTTTCACAACAAATTCAGCATTTTATTCATGACATTCTTTCATAAACATCTTCACCCCACACTTGCTTTTCACACACATCAAGACACTAACAAGCTCTTATTCTCGGATGGGTCAAAAGAGGTCAAATTTATATCAATTGAGGTGCTCAAACATCATGATCAAGATGAGAAGTAGAGAAAGATGAATTTTCCTCATTCATTCCTAGATGATGTGCAAGAACTAGCATGTAATTTCGACTTTCAATACTCAATCCAATCAAGGAAAACATCATGATCACAATCCATTCATGGGATTCAATATAAGTACTTCAAGTCCACATATGCATTCATAAATTTAACACATAAAGCCATCCATAGCCAATCCACAAGACAAGATTCATCATTAAGGTCATATCCAAGCCTAGAAAGCACAAAATTTTTTAAATTTTCTGATTTTTTGGATTTTTTCGAAATGAGTATATACAATGCAAGACATGTGATAATATTAAACTATCCTAGATGCTAATCATGCAAAAGATCATGCAAACCCCACCCCATACTTAGAAACACATTGTCCCCAATGTGTAAATGAAGTAAAGAAGAGTGAAAGAAGGTTCTCACAATGTAAAAATGGTTTTCCATGGTATTTGGGATTACTCAAGTGGAATTGATGTTGGATGATCCTATCAACAATGGTAGAGAGCTCTAAGTGTTCATCAAAGCGTCGGGACCCGCGCTAGGCACCGCTAGCCGTCAAAGTTCCGCGTCCGCTCCACCCATAATTGATGAGGGGTTCATCATCATCATTAACATGCCATGAAAGGCTTCCAATGCTACCAAGACTCTAGCACACACACAAGGCACACAAAACACACACAAAAACAGAAAAAACACAAACAAAAACAAAACGAAAAGGAAAAAACGTTACCAATGGGTTGCTTCCCATCAAGCGCTTCTTTAAGGTCATTAGCTTGACCAAACTTGGGGGCGTCTCATTCTAGGTGAAGTGGGGCAATCATATCCACCGGAGCTCCCGGGATATACTTCTTTAACCGGTGCCCATTCACCTTGAAATCTCCACAATGCTCCCCTCCTATCTCAATAGCTCCATGGGGGAAGATCTTCTTCACCACATATGGCCCGGTCCATCTTAATTTTAGCTTTCCGGGGAAGAGCCGCAGCCTTTAGTTGAAGAGAAGGACAAGGTCGCCTTCACTCAATAGCTTTCCGGGAATTCTCATAGGCATCCAACCGGATCTCCTCAAGAGCGTTCAAATCAAGCAACCTCTTCTCTCCCACCTCCTTGAGGTCAAAATTTAGTCACTTAATGGCCCAATAAGCTCTATGCTCCATCTCTACCGGAAGGTGGCAAGACTTGCCATAGACTAACTTGTAAGGAGTGGTGCCAATTGGTGTCTTGAAAGCGGTTCTATATGCCCACAAGGCATCATCGAGCTTCATAGTCCAATCCTTTCTTGTCCTAGATACCGTCTTCTCAAGAATTCTCTTTATCTCCCGGTTGGAGATCTCCAGTTGGCCACTAGTTTGGGGATGGTAAGGTGTTGCCAACTTATTTGTCACCCCATACTTAGCCAAAAGTGCCCCAAAGTTCCTACTAGTGAAGTGCTTCCCTCCATCACTTATGATCACCCTTGGTGTTCCAAACCTAGGAAAGATCACTCGGTTGAAGAACCGCACCACTACCTTGGCATCATTTGTAGGAGAGGCGATTGCCTCTACCCACCTTGAAACATAGTCTACCGCCAATAGGATGTAGAGGTTGCCACATGAAGAAGGGAATGGTCCCATGAAGTCCACACCCCACATATCAAATATCTCCACTTCTTGTATGTTGTTCAAGGGTATCTCATTCCTCCTTGAGATGTTGCCCGTCCTTTGGCAAGCATCACAAGCTACCACAAAGCTTTGCACGTCCTTGAACAAGCTTGGCCAAAAGAAGCCCGATTGCAACACCTTCGCACATGTCTTGTGGGAGCTAGCATGCCCTCCACATTGCAAGGAATGACAATGGCGGATCACACTCTCCACCTCATCCTCCGGTATGCATCTTCTAAACACTCCATCCGGCCCTCTCTTGGACAAAAGTGGTTCACTCCAATAGTAGTGCCTCACATCTTTGAAGAACTTCTTCCTTTGAGCATATGACAAACCGGGAGGCACTTCCTCACACACAAGATAGTTCACAATGTCGGCATACCATGGCTCACTTCCTCTAGATACTTGGAACAAACACTCCTCCACCATTTGCAATTGCTCATCCCGGAATGAGTCATCAATCGGGATGTCATCTCTATCAAGCTCTAATGGTGGGAGTCTACTAAGGTGATCCGCCACTGAATTTTCGGACCCCTTCTTGTCCCGGATTTCCAAATCAAATTCTTGAAGAAGAAGGATCCACCGAATCAACCTAGGCTTGGCATCCTTCTTTGTAAGTAGATAACGGATCGCAGCATGATCCGTGTAAACAATGACCTTTGCTCCAACAAGATATGAGAGGAACTTCTCAAATGCATACACCACCGCTAGTAACTCCTTCTCGGTGGTAGCATAATTGAGTTGGGCATCATCTAGCGTCTTGCTAGCATAATAAATATCATGTGTGCGCCCATCTTTCCTTTGCCCGAAAACAGCCCCAACGGCTACATCACTTGCATCACACATGATCTCAAACGGTAGACTCCAATCCGGAGGTTGCATGATAGGCGCGGAGATCAAAGCGTTCTTCAACCTACAAAAAGCCTCAAGGCAATCCTTGGAGAAAACAAACTCAACATCCTTCATTAGTAGGTTAGTAAGAGGCTTAGAAATTTTAGAGAAGTCTTTAATAAACCTCCGGTAAAAACCGGCATGCCCTAAGAAACTCCTTACCCCTTTCACCGAGGTAGGTGGCGGCAACTTCTCTATTGTTTCAATCTTGGCCCTATCAACCTGAATGCCACGGTTGGACACCAAGTGTCCCAACACAATACCTTCACTTACCATGAAGTGGCATTTTTCCCAATTCAAGACAAGATTTGTCTCCTCACATCTCTTAAGTACTAATGACAAGTTAGCCAAGCAATTATCAAAGGAAGAACCATAAACAGAGAAGTCATCCATAAACACTTCCATGATATTCTCAATGTACTCAGAAAATATAGCCATCATACACCTTTGGAAGGTGGCGGGTGCATTACACAACCCAAATGGCATTCTCCTATATGCAAAAGTACCCCATGGACATGTAAATGTGGTTTTCTCTTGGTCATCGGGGTGGATAGGGATTTGGAAGAATCCACTATAGCCATCTAAGTAGCAAAAATGAGAATGTTGAGCAAATCTCTCTAGCATTTGGTCAATGAAAGGGAGAGGTAAGTGATCTTTCCTAGAGGCCATGTTCAATTTCCTATAGTCAATACACATCCTCCATCCCGTAACCGTCCTAGTTGGGATTAGTTCATTATTCGCATTAGTCACTACGGTCATCCCACCCTTCTTAGGAACTACATGAACGGGACTAACCCACTTACTATCCGAAATAGGGTAGATAATTCCCGCATCTAGCAACTTAATGATCTCTTTCTTGACTACCTCTTTCATTATAGGATTCAATCTTCTTTGATGTTCAATAGAGGGTTTATGGTTATCTTCCATCAATATCTTATGCATGCACAAAGAAGATTTTATGCCAAATAAATCATCAATGGTATAGCCAATGGCTTTCCTATGCAATCTTAGTTCATGCAACAACTTAGCAAGTTCATCATCATTCAAGCATGCATTCACAATCACCGGATATGTAGAATTATCACCAAGAAAAGCATACTTCAAATTAGAGGGGAGGGGTTTGAGTTCAAGTTTAGGAGGACCTTTATCGAGTGGGGACGATCCAAATAACGTTGGTTGAGATGAATCCAAAGCAAATGAAGACCTTCCAAGGCTCCTTGAAGCTTGATCAACAACAAGAGCTGCTTTTGGGGAAACCACGGTTGGTTCCACGGATCTTGGCACATCCACGTCCGTGGAAGTTGCCAAGCTTGCTTGTCGGAGCATTGCAGAGAGTTCTACGGCCGTGGAACACACTCCACGCCCGTGGTTCCTACAGGTGCTTAACATGCTTTCGTGAACCTCAAATTCAGCTCTTGTCTCCTTTTCTAGTGCTTCTAAAGCCTTGATTTCTTCATTACAAGCCTCCTCAACACCTTCTCTCATCAAACTTAAGGTAAGAACCTTCTCCAAGGGGTCCTTGATCAAGATCGAGCTCACAACTTCTCTAGATTCCTCTTGCTCGACTATGTTGAATACATCCTCATCAAGGGTTGGCCCTTTCATCATCATGGACAGTTTGAATTTGATATTCTCTTCTCCAATGTTGAAGGAGAGAATCCCATTTTTACAATACACTAGGCATCCGGAAGTGGCTAGGAAAGGTCTTCCTAAGATGATGGAAACCGGATAATCCGCCGGAATGTCCAAGACAACAAAATCAACCGGCACATAGAACTTCCCTAGTTGCACCGGAATATCCTCCAAGACTCCAACCGGGTGAGTGATAGAACGGTCCGCCATATAGAGGGTCATCTTGACCGGTTTTGGCTCCCCTAGCCCAACCTTGTTGCATAGTGCAAGCGGTATGATGCTTACACTCGCCCCAAGATCACATAGGGCTTCATACTTCACTTCTCCCACTCCAATTGGCACACAAAAGGATTCGGGATCTCTTAGTTTAGGAGGAATTTCCTCCTTCATCGTTTGAATCAATTCCGAGGACCTCTTTGTCATTCTTATTTCCCCATACTCCTCCAACTTCCTTTTGTTGGAGAGTATCTCCTTCAAGAACTTGCCATATGCCGGCATACCTAAGATAGCATCCATGAACTGAATATTAATATGCAATTTAGACATAAGTTCAAGGAATTTACCAAAGTGATTGTCCAAGCGAGCTCTTGCTGGTGATTGTGGGAACGGTAGTAGTGGCTTGAATGGAGGCGGTGCCACATATGTTGGCTCAAAATCCTTGCTCTTGCCTCCATCTTCTTGCAATACTTCTTCTTCTACCACTACTGGCTTTCAATTAGCATTTTACTTGGGCAAGGGATCCTTCATACTCAATCCACTCCTCGTTGTAATGGCCAACACTTGGCCTCTTGGGTTGTCTTCGGTCCTTCCGGGAAGCTTTCCCGGATCTCTATGAGTTTCACCCGCCTTTTGGAACACTTGTGCTTCCAACACCTTTTGAGCTTTGGAAATGGAAGTCACCGTGCTCTCAAGACCACTTAACCTTCCAAGCAATTGCTCAAACATCATTTCGGTTCTATCTTTTGGAGGTTGAGTGAATCCGGGTGGAGGTTCTTGTGAAGCTTTTGGTGGTGGAGCTGCGCTTGTGGAAGCGGGAGGGTTCAAGGATCCATCCGGGCTAGAATAGGAAAACCCGGGATGGTTGTGGTTAGGCCGGTAATTGTTGAATTGCCGGTTGTTGTTGAAGTTCCTTGGGCCTTGATAGTTGTTATAATTGCCCCTTCCCATGTAGTTCACATCTTCTTCTCTGGAAGACAAGTTTGCTTGCACTTGCACTTGAGGAGTTGCTTGGGTCTTCAAAGTTGTAGCACACAACTCCCTTAAAGACTTTAGCTTGTTGTTGATGGCGCCTTTCTCCCTTCACTCTTTCTATGGGAGTACTTCTCAATCACTAGAGCTTGTTTCTCTACAAACTCCCAAGCTTCATCCATATGCTTTTCCATGAAAGTCCCACCGGAAAGAGATTGGAGCTTGAATTGGCTATCTTCATCAAGTCCTTTGAAGTAGATTTCCAATAGCTCAATTTTTGGTATACCATGGTGTAGACAATCTAGGAGAAGATCTTTGAACCTCTCCCAACACTTGAACAAACTCTCTCTATCCTTCATCACGAAGGCATTGATCTTCCCTCTTAATTTGGTAGTCTTGGAAGGTAGGAAGAACTTAGTCAAAAACTCGGTTGTCATCTCCTCCCAAGTACTAACTCGCCCTTGTGGAATAGATTGATACCAAGCTAAGGCTTTGTCCTTAAGTGAGAAGGAGAAAGCCCTAAGCTTATGGTTGTTGCTCTCCAATCTAGGCGGTCTAAGAGTCTCTATCAGAATCTCATAGTTCATCAAGTGTTGATGAGGAGACTCTCCTTCCATCCCTCCAAATTGATTATGCCGGATCATTTGTAGAACTTGAGGGCGGAGCTCGTAGTTGTGGGTTGCGGGATCTCCTAAGTTCACACCCAGACGGTGTGCTCTTTGGGCCGGATCCATACGTCTCCCTAATGTTTGTGGCTCTTCAATAGCAATGGACACAACCCGAATATTCACCGCCGGCTGCGGTTGTGGTGGAGGAGGTGGAGGTTGTTGACGATTAAGCTCTTCTTGCACAAGGGCTTGCCTAATATCATCAATCTCCCTCCTAGTTGCTTCTTGCCTCTCATTGGAAAGTCTCCTTTCATTCTCCAAAGCTTCATCCCTTATCCTAATTTGCTCTAAAGCCTCATCCAACTCAGCTTCGCGATCTCTTCCGGCCATCTCTTTTCCCTTTTTAATGCTCTTGGATCTAGATCTAAGGGTTTTCTCCGGTTCGGGATCGAATGGAGCTAAATCCTTGCCACGAGATCTTTGTATACACCTAAAGATAGAGAGATGCCCTGAAAAGAAAAGACAAAAACCAAAGAGAGATCAAAAGTAACAAGAAAGATCTATATAAACAATCACAATTAACGACTCAATCTAGACCTAGTCCCCGGCAACGGCGCTAAAAACATGTTCATGCTCAGGATGTGTGTGATACGCAATAGGTTTTAAATTTATAAACTCGTTATATTTCCCCTAACTCCTAGCGAACCCGCAGTGTACGGGACGTTTATAGTAGGAATAGTATTCCGAGGTCGAACACAAATACTAAGGTGAGATTTATTCGATTTGTGATTAAGTTTAGTGAAGATCTAGATTAAGAAACGGAAAAGAAATAAAGAAATGAAAATCTCAAATGTTTTTGGTGGGTTTTAGGTGATCTATAAAGGATCACAAATCACGCGAAATAAACAATCAACTAAGCTAACAGTTCAACACAAACAAACAAGCTAAAACGAGATACGAGATCAAAGAGAGAAAAACAGATTCTAGGGGTTGGAAGTTCCGGTTATGGCATAGGACCCAAGCTATCTAATCATTCCTTGGATTGACTTTGATGTGTTGGGAGTGAGTGTTTCTAGATTGGGATCAATCACCGGGTAGGTCTCATGGTCCACTAGTCCGTTCCTAAGGTCTCATCACCGGGTAAGTCTCTAAGAGCCTAAGGGACGGAATTCTACACAAACCGGATTGCCACCTAGGGATCTAACCTATCCTCACCGGGTAAGTCTCGGAAGGGTTAGTCCTAAACAACTATCATAGCACACTTAGTCCAATGGCGGCTTATGAGGCTCACCACTACCTAGAGTTTGTCATCTTTGAAATCTAAGAGTAAGAATCACCGGGTAGGTCTCTTCAAACACTTAGTTGCTACACTAGGTCACCCTAGGATAGATTTAACTCAACAAACACTAGGATTTCAACATTCTAACAATCTAGAACTTAGGTCCATCGAACCAGGGAAACCACGGACTGTTCTACCACTTCCACGGCTGTGGAAGGGCAAGAACTAACCGTGGACTATAGTAGTGACTTCGTTCAAGCAAATGAATCATCCAAGGGCAAATCTAAGTCCATCCTATCATAGTCCTAGCCATAACCATCCTTTCCTTACCCTTGAATCGCATCTACTTAGCCTACAACATTCATCATAACAATCGAAATCATCAAACATAAAATCATGGCTTCCATTTGCAAGATAATGAAGAGAAAGAGATGAACAAGTGAAGTAAGCAAACCAAGCTGAAAATAGATTAGAAAGACTCACAACCCTTCCAAAAGAAGACTTAAACGATTCTTACAACTCTAGAAATCGATTCGGAAAATCTTCACTACAAAACCTATCAAAGTCTAGCAATGGTGTGTTCTTCTCTGTTTCTCCAATGGAGCTCTTCTCTTCCTCCAATGATAGCTCTCCTCTTGAGAGAATCTTCTTGTTGAGAGTGTGGGAGAGAATGTGGAATTGTATGGTGGATTAAAGATGCCTTCTCTCAGCCTTGCAGGACCACTTTTATACTACAACCTTGCTAGAGAGGGCCATGAGATCGTGGCACAGCTGTCACAACCGTCTGGCAGAAACCACGGTTGGTTCCACGGCCGTGGAAGTGCCAGCAACCGTGGTTTGGTGCTTCAACTTTGCCTTGGATCATTAAGCTTATAATTTGGTGCATGACTTGTGTTGACAAGGTTCCATGAGTCCTCCTTAGCCTCTAGCTTGCATCCTAATGAGCACGAGGGTGTGTCATCTTGATGAACGATCCTCAAACGTATCGATCAAGCTCCTAAATCTCCCAAAATACCTACAAAGCAATGCAAAAGTCCGTGTAGACCTCTATCTCGACAAAATACGTGAATTGAGTGCAAACGTCGTGAACTAATGCTAGACCATGCATGAATGAGTGGAAAATCTATCTAAATGAGTGTCTAATCCTAAGTCATAAATCGAGTTATCAGGCACTTAGGTTCACAACCATTAGATGGCATTCTCATCTATCCTAGGTCCAACCTAAGCATGCTACGACCATAAATCACCCTCTAAACAAAGGAAGCAACCAAGAAGAAAGGAGGAGAGGAACCTTCGGTCGAAGAAACATAGCCGCGGAGACAAGCTGGCGCCCCTGCGAAACCCAGTCACCACCTCAGTGGTCTCCTGGCACAGCCCCTGCGCCATGGTGCCTCCCCTACAACGTCTTGATCCGCCCATACGGTGGCACTGGTCCACCCCCGTGCCTCTAATGATCCGCCCCAGTGGATTGAGAAGCAGACCGTCGTCTTCTTCATCTTCGACTATGGATCCTTCACTCCAATGTCCTCCTCTTCTTGTTGGGTCTCTTAGGCTCCTCTCCACGACCTAATCGAGCTAAGAACAAGCATATACAACGGATCTAAGGAAAAGCTTCCTCAAGAAATTCATCCATGACAACAGATGAAGAGGAGGGAAAGAAGGGATAACCAGCAGAGAAGGAGAAGGGATGAAGAGGAAGAAACTTACCAAACAAACTCTGATTGTTCTCCATTGCAACGCACACACAAGCAGATCTCCAAGAGAAGAGGGGAAGGAAGCACAAGAGAGAAGAGTGAAGGCGAAAAGAAGCGTGAAATGAAAAGTGAGGAGAGAGGGAAGACTTTGGCTGAAAAGGTGGGAGGGAAACAAGGGTCAATGCGGGATTTTTGGAATAAATCCCGGCACTCACCACACGTGCTTGCGGGAAAACTGAGCCGTTGGCATGGGAGATCGATAAACCTCTCAACAACCGGAATAAAAATTTCGGATGTTACAACTAATCCCCTAAAAACATGTTTTGTCTAAAAACTGGCTAAATGTGAAACTCACACACACACAGATCTCGAAAAACGTATGGAACATGTAACGTGAACCATCAACCTCAAACACAAATATCACCCACATAACCACATCAATACCTTGCAAGGCATCCACACATACATATAAGTAGCACACAATACATATCACATCACAAATCACATAGGTATAACCAAGGAAAGATCTCGGGACTAACCCGACTGCCCTTTCGATGTCTATAAACCTGCATAAAACTAGTGATAATTCCTCCGGATACTATCCTCCGTGTCCCATGTAGCCTCATCGGCTCCTCGCCTCCACCACTGCACTCTTATCATCGCTATCTCCTTCGATCAAAGGCGTCTCGTACTACACTGCAAAACAGCTATCGGATACTCCGTAAACGTATGGTCCGGATTGACCGCTAGATGCTCATGGCTAATGATGTGAATGATGTGCCTCGGGTCGTGGTAGTACTCTTCAGCTGAGATACATGAAATACCATATGTATATCCTCTAACCGCGGTGGCAATGCTAACCGGTAAGCCACCTCACCAACTCTCTCCACTATCTCCAATGGACTGACATATCGGGGGCTTCTTAATGTGGAATCGTCTGACGTCCCACGTCAGTGATACACTCACCCATACTTGAGCTCCTACAGTAAACTCGAGAGGTCTACGCCTCCTATACGCATACGACCTTTGACGGCTAAACGTAGCCAACATCCTTTCTCGGATCAAAGCGACTCTAGCCATGTCATCCTGTATCTGATCTGGAGCTACAAAGCTAGAACTCTCCAGCTCGTCCCAACATAAGGGAGTACGGCACCTCCGTTCATATAATTCCTCTTAAGGTGCCATCCCAATCGACTCGTGTCAGCTGTTATTTTATCAAAACTCCACCAACAAGAGGTGGTCCGGCCATACCTGCCCCCAATCTAGAACACATCCTCGCAACATGTCCTCTAAGTTCTAAATAGTCCGCTCAGACTGGCCATCGGTCTGTGGATGGTATGCGGTAATGAAATGAAGACTCGAGCCTAGGGCGGCGTGTACCTGCGGTCAGAACCTCTAGGTAAAATGCCCGTCCTTATCCGGGGTGAGAGTCCTCGGTACTCCATGTAATCACACATCTGACGGCTAAACTCCTCGGCTAAATGACTCACCGGCCGCATTTCCCAAATCGGGATGAAACGAGCGGTCTTAATCACCGATCTACTACTATCCATATCGCAACATCGCTCATACTCGGTTTCAGACCGGTAACGAAATCCGTGGATTTGTCCTCCCACTTCCACTGCGGCATGGGCAGTGGTGGAGCTCTCTTCCGTGTCTCTGGTGCTCGATCTTGACTTGTTGGCACGTCGCGCATCGGGCCACATATCTACCTACATCGGGCTTGATCCCACCCCACCAATAAGATCTCCTAATATCCTTGTACATCTTACTCATGCCTGGATGCACCGAATAAGGCGTAGAATGTGCCTCATGCAACATCCGTTGCCTCAACTCCCGATCTGACGGTACACAAATACGCCCTAGCATCTCAATAAGCCATCTGCTCCTACGGTAAACTACGGGGCCTCGCCTCTGGACATCCTATCTTTGATCCTCAATAAAACGAGGCATCCCTCCTGCTTCTGCCGTATCTCTCCGGACAGTTCAGGTAGTACCTCCAACTCGGACAAACCACAATCCGTATCCGGAAATTGGATATCCAACTCTAACTATATCAAATCTTTCTGTAAATGTGGCTGAACTGTAAGCCGCGCTCTAGCCTCCTCTTGAGGTGCCCTCCTACTCAAAGCGTCGGCGACCACGTTCGCCATCCCCGGATGGTAGAGTATCTCCAAATCAAAATCCTTAATTAGGTTTAATCATCTCATGTGGTTGTTATTCAACTACCGCTGAGTGAATATTACTTCAAACTCTTATGGTTTGGGAAGATCTAACACGTGCCAAATCTTCAAGGCACGAATCATTGCCGCTAGCTCAAGAACATGGGTAGGGTAATTTCCTCACACGGCTTCAGGTGCCGAGAAGCTTACGAAATAACCCTACCCTTTTGTATCAAAGCGCACCCCAAGCCGGGCTTTGAGGCGTCGCTATATACAACAAAATCATCTACGCCCTCAAGCTGGGCAAGGACGGGAGCGGAGGTGAACCTCCTCTTCGGCTCCTCGAAGTTGCGTTGACAAGGGTCGGACTAGACGAGCCTGGTAGACTTCCTCAACTAGTAAGTAAGCGGCCGTGCAATCACGGAGAAACCCTCAACGAATGGGCGGTAGTATCCCGCTATGCCAAAGAAACTGCGCACCACCTTGACCGTCCTAGGAGGCGGGCATGAAGAAACGGACTCACTCTTTGCTGGGTCAACCATGACACCCTCGGAGCACCATCCTCAGCTGTCCCGCATGCTCCTTCCGACTCCGGGAGTAAACGAAGATTTCATCAATAAACACCACCACGACCTTTCATCAACTCCATGAAGACGACGGGTGCATTTGTGAGCCCGAACGGCTTCACGAAAAACTAACAATGGCCGTATCTCGTCCTGAATGCCGTCTTTGGCACGTCCTTCTCTCTGACCATCACCTAGTCATATCCCTACTTCAAATCAATACGTGAAAAGACGGAGGCTTCCTGCAAACTGGTCTAGCAAATCATAAATGTGCGGTAGAGGGTACTTGTTCTTGATGGTGACTTTGTTCAACTCCCAGTAATCAATGCATAGCCTCAAAGATCCGTTCTTCTTCTTGACGAAGAGGACCGGTGCACCCCAAGGGGAAATGCTCGGGCGTAGGAAGCCCCTCTCTACCAACTCTTCGAGCTGGTTCTTCAGCTCCAACATCTCGATCGGCACCATGCGGCGTGGAGCCTTCGAGATCGGCCTCGTTCCAGGCTCCAACTCGATGACAAAATCAACACTCCTCTGCGGTGTTAGCCTGGGTGTCTACGCAAAGACATCCTCAAACTCACAAGCCACAGGAATCTCTTCCATTGACGGACTTGTCTCCTCCTTCATGGCATAACAACAGAAAGCCTTGCATCCCTGCCCGATAAGTCTCGTGGCTCGTACTGCGCTAATGATTGTACCGGCCTTTCGAGGTCCCAACCTCGGAAAATCACCTCATGTCCCGTCTTTGTGGTGACCGTCACGGTCCTCCGGCTGATGTCCAAGATGGCTCAGTGGCGGTCCAGCCAATCCATCCCTAAGATGACTTCTTCATGCACCAAGTGCATGAAATAGAAGTCGGCTAACCAATCACGGTTTCCCAAACGGATGGGACAACCGCGTACCTCTCGGGTACCACTAACCTTACCCCGTCGGGTAACCCCACAATCAAGGGTCTCCCTTCTACCTTAACTAAAGACAACCTAGCTACACAATCATCGTAAATAATGGGGCGCGTAGCACCCGTATCAAACAAAACTCAGACCGGAAAGCCGTGAATCTGAATTGTACTTGTGGCTGTCGGTGCGACTGGATCAACTACGCTCCTCAACTCGTATACCTAGGCCTGAGTGCCTATGGTCTTCGTGGTACCTCCACCACGTCACCTACCTCTACCGTGCCGTTGAGTAGGTCTTTGTGCTTGTGGATATCCCGGGGCCCTCTGTTGGTGCTGACTATGTGTTTGACGATAGTTTGGCCTCTGTCTACCACTAGGAATGCCAACAGGTGAAGAACCCTGCTAAGACGGTGTCGGGCCCTGATGGAAAAAAGTTGCTCGATGACTAGGTCGGCCACAAACAAAACAAGTGACTGTCATCCTCGGGCACACAACTCGCATATGCCCGTACCCGCCACAATTGTAACACTGCCGACCTCTATCTAGTGCCTGGACAAACTGCTGGAGTCCCAGAACGCCCCTGAGTCTGACTACACCCTTGTCCTGGGGCTCGTGCTCCTGAACTAGATGGTATTGTCCCTTGCCTCTTGTCCGACCCTCCGGACTATGCCACTCTCCTAGACCTTGGTCGGTCTCTCTCGTATGCCGAAGCTCGGTCCTGGTACTCCACCAGGGAGTCACAGCGGAATCCCGCAAGGTATGCACGGGTAGACTCGCTCGATCTCCTGGAAAACAAGTAGACATGTTGGTCCGCCGGAGGTGAGGCGGGACCAAACAAGGCCAACTCCTCACGTAACTGCCTAATAGCCTCATTAACCGGAACATCCTCAAATCCGGCCTCCAAGAAATCATGCACTCGATCTTTCCTCATTGAAGCCGGCAAAAATTCTCTTTAACAAGACTCATCAGCTGATCCATCCTAGTAACACCACCTCGAAGAGTACTCCACCAATACTGGGTCTGCTTTCGGAATAACGTCTGCACTATCTATACATGTATGTCCTCCGTGTAGCACCCCAAATCCACAAGACTTGGAATGCTACATTGGGCTAGGATCTGACAATGGATCCTGACCCTAGCCTGACAACAAGTTCATTGGATCTTACAACAAGGTACAAGTAGAGTAAAACCAAATACATAAAAGATGTATATGATACATCAAAAGAGTTTACAAACTCAAAGCCGAGTACAAAATAACAACATAAACATCTAATAAAAAAGATCCCAACCCACGCATCCTAATGTACATAAGTCCTCGGCTGGTCACACCATCTGGCTCACTCTGCAGTCTTCCTAACCTGCAGATAATCTATAACACGGTATGCACCGTTAGCTACAGCAATAGATAAGCATGAAGGTAATAGCACAAACACACATCAACATCTCATACATGCAATGTCACACACATTCATTTATTATCTTTTATTACGTTATTCCATTACCAATTCAACTTCTTTTGTAACACGAGGAGCCTAAAGAACCCCGTCCCTTTCCCCATTAACACAAGGGTTTTGCATGGGGGTGATCATCACTCGTCCCCCCATGTGTTACTGGCTTCAAGGCACCTCCTCCTAACCCGCAGGCGGAGACCGGTGGTTACCGCCCTGTTATAATACACTTGGGTCATTTAAATGTAATAAATGGTCATCCTAGTCCGGTTTAGGTTATAAATGCACAATCATATGAACACACACAACCATCACAATCACACAAATCCATAACTGAAGGCTAAGTAAGTCCTATGGATTTACCTCATACACTCGTATCCAATACCACGTCACAGCTTCCCCTTGGGAAAGGAATCAACGCCTATAACCATAACAAATCTACAACCTCAATCTAAACCTCAAGATCACAACAAGCTCACAAATGCCTACAACATAACCTCAACATCAGCACAAGTGCCTAAGGCCCATCTCTATTATACAACTCATCCTAACCATCGTAACCTAGCTATCAACTAAGCCAAGGACAAAGGAAAGGAAGGAAGGAAGACATACCAACCAGGTATGCACCAACTGAAGCAAGAACACAAGGCTGACCCTGTGAGGTGCAGGGGCGGTCCACAGCAGGCGCAGGGGCGGCCGGAGTCACGCGCAGGGGCGGCCAACTGTGTAGAGAGTTGGTCCCGAATTCACTTCGATCCCTTTCTCTACTCTCTTCACTTCTTCAACACACCACAACAACATATATGCACATACACACATATATGATCATCAAAAGGCTAGGAAAGGATCCACACAAGCTGAGCTTGGGATCCTAAGCTAGAAGGAAGAAGAAAGAAGAGATTACCACACAAGCCCTAAGTTGCAACTATGGAGCATCAGTACGTCTATCACATCAACACAACACCAACAACCTTCAGCAACACCCTCAAGATCAACCACAGCCAAAACCACACTCAAACACACTAGAACACTCTCACAAGATCAAAGAGATATCAAGAGGAGAAGATGAAGAAGAACGTAAGGATGAAGATGGAGCTGAAAAGAGCTAAGGAATCCTCTCATCTGAAGCTAAGGGAGGCTTATAAGAGAAGCCAGCCGCAAAGCACAAGTCAAGAGTCAACGAAAATGGTTGCACTTATACAGAGCCGCAAGGGTGGCTAGCCTAAGGCGCAGGGGCACCTAGCCGCTGGGGCGGCCCAAGTGTTACGCAGGGGCGGCCACAAGGGTCAAGACAAGGCACACTATAGCTCAACTAGGCTCCAAAGACTAAGGCTCTTACATCTCACCCCCCTAAAAACAAGTTTCGTCCCAAAACTTGCAAAATCCCAAAACCTCTCATACGCATAAGCCGAGGTATAACTCTCTCATCAAGAACATCAAGTCACAACCTATAACGTTCTATATCCTCAACACAACATGGAGGAAAGCCGTCTCTAGCCAAAACGTACACATAGCGCTACTATGTGGAGGAAAACCATCTCCACTCACACTAGGTCCATCAAGGTAGCATGGAGGAAAGAACCATCTCCAGCTAATCCTAACACACATACCATAGCATGGAGAAAGGAACGATCTCCAGCTATACCTATCTCGTACTAGCAAACAAGATCTAACAGATCGACGTATCACATCTAGCACGAAAACACAGCATATCACATAATCACATAACATGCACTCACAAAGAAGGCACTAAGATCTACTCGTGGATCCTACTGGTGCATCTAGCTCAACATAAAACTCTAGATAGTTCCTTTGGATACTATCCTCTGTCTCCTAGGTATCCTCATCTGGTCCTAGTCTCGACCACTATATCCTCAGCATAGGAATGTCCTTCGAACGCAGGCGTCTCACACCTCGTTCTAGGACTGCAATAGGGTGCTTTGCAAACGTGTGGTCTGGCTCAACCACCAGATCATCATAACTCACGATGTGCCTCGGATCTGGTATGTACTCCCTCAGCTGAGACACATGAAATACAAGATGAACACCCTCTAACCTCGGAGGCAATGCTAATCTGTAGGCTGCCCTCCCGACTCTATCTAGTATCTCGAAAGGACCGACATATCGGGGACTCAGCTTCCCCTTTATGCCAAAACGTCTGACGCCTCGCGTTGGAGATACTCTCAACCAGACATGAGCTCCTACCCTAAACTCTAGAGGTCGACGCCTAATGTCTGCATACGACTTCTAGCGACTCTGTGCAGCCAGCATCCTCTCTCTGATCAGCGCTACTTGAGCCATATCATCCTGAATCCGCTCTGGCGCTATCCCACTGATATTGCTAGGCTCATCCCAACATAAAGGTGTACGACTTCTACGTCCATACAATGCCTCATAAGGAGCCATCCCTATAGATGCATGTCAGTGGTTGTTGTATGAGAACTCAACGAGTGGGAGGTAATCAGACCATCCCTGTCCCCAATCCAACACACAGGCTCGCAGCATGTCCTCCAAAGTCTGGATGGTCCTTTCGGACTGACCATCTGTCTGGAGGTGAAACGTAGTCATGAAGTGTAGACTCATCCCCAAAGCAGCCTGAATATGTTACCAGTATCTCGACGTGAATCGTCCATCATGATCAGAAACGATCGTCCTCGGTACCCCATGGAGTCTCACTATCTATCTAGTGTACTCCTCAGCTAATCTTCCCACTAGCCAGGTCTCTCGGATTAGGATGAAACGTGCCGTCTTCGTCAATCGGTCAACGATCACCCAGATGGCATCAAAGCTTCTGCTGACCCTCAACCCGGTCATAAAATCCATGGAGACGTCCTCCCACTTCCACTGCGGCACTGGCAGTGGATGGAGCTCACCTCCAGGCTTGAAATGCTCTATCTTGACCTGCTAACAGGTCGCACACTGAGCCACAAATCTGGCTACGTCGGGCTTCAACCCTCCACACCAATATGAGCATCTCACATCATGGTACATCTTACTCGTACCAGGGTATACTCAGTATGGTGTACAGTGAGCCTCTTGTAATATCCGTTGCCTCAACTCTGCATCTGTAGGTACACAAATGCGATCATGGCGCCTCATAACTCCATCTGCTCCGAAAGAGAACTGTTGTGCCTCTCCACGAGACATCCTCTCTCTAATCCTCGTCAAGGTCGGGCAAGTCCCTTGCTTCTGTTGGATCTCATCCAACAGACTAGGTAGAACCTTTAAAGCAAATAACTGGGCATCCTCATCAGGAAACTGGATGTCCATCTCTAGTCAGGATAGATCCCTCTGAAGTGGAGGTTGTACAGTAAGTCTGGCAATCGCCTTCTCTCGAGGCTCTTCCTGCTCAAGGCGTCAGCTACTACATTCGCCTTGCCAAGATGATACAAAATCTCTAGGTCAAAGTCCTTGATCAACTCAAGCCATCGACAATGGCAGTTATTCAATTCCCGCTACGTGAAAATGTACTTCAGACTCTTATGGTCTGTGAAGATCTGACATGTAATACCATACAGGTAATGTCTCCAAATCTTCAAAGCATGAACTACCACAGCCAACTCCAGATCATGAGTTGGGTAGTTCTCCTAAAATGTCTTCAACTGTCGAGAAGCATATGCAATCACTCTGCCTCTCTGCATCAGTACACATCCCAAGCCTAGCTTGGATGCATCACTATAGACTACAAAATCATCAGAACCCTCTAGTTGTGCCAAGACAGGAGCAAAAGTCAAACGCCTCTTCAACTCCTCAAAACTCTAAGCACACTGGTCAGCCCACACAAATCTAGTAGTCTTCCTTATAAGACTCGTCTGTGGATGGACAATCACAAAAAATCCTTCCAAAAAGCGTCTGTAATAACTGGCTAAGCCAAGAAAGCTACGCACTTCCTTGACGTTCGTCGGTGTCGTCCATGTAGTAACAAACTCGATCTTCCCCGGGTCTACCATAATCCCGTCGATGGAGACGATATGTCCAAGGAAAGCAACCTCTGACATCCAGAACTCACACTTAGAGAGCTTGGCATACAACTCTCTATCTCACAAAATCCGCAAAACCGTCCTCAAATGCCCAACATGCTCCTCTCTGCTACGAGAGTACACCAGAATGTCATCAATGAAGACCACTACAAACTGATCCAAGAAGTCGATGCATATGATGTTCATCAACTCCATGAATACTGTTGGGGCATTCGTCAGTCCAAATGGCATCACTACAAACTCGTAGTGTCCATAACAGGTACGAAATGCCGTCCTTTGCACATCCTGCTCCCTCACCCTCAGCTGGTGATATCCTGAACGCAAGTCAATCCGGGAGAAAATTGTCGCTCCCTGCAACTGATCAAGTAGATCATCAATACGAGGTAGTAGATATCTGTTCTTGATGGTCACCTTATTCAGCTCTGGAATCTATGCACAGTCTCAACGATCCTTCCTTCTTCCGCACGAAGAGGACAGGTGCACCCCATGGTGAAACGCTAGGGCGTATGAAGCCCTTCTCAGCCAACTCCTCGAGTTGCTTCTTCAGCTCCAACATCTCGACAGGTGCCATACGCTACGGGGCCTTCGAGATGGATCTCGTGCCAGGCTCCAAGTCAATGCCAAAATCTACGCTCCTCTGAGGTAGCAGGCTAGACGGCTCTGCAAATACGTCTATAAACTCATAAACCACTGGTATGTCCTCAAAAGCTGGACTCTATCCAACCTTCTTGGCGTAGCACCAGAACGCATCACATCCCTATGTAATTAGTCTAGCTGCTCGTACGGCACTGATGATAGATCTTGTCTTCCCAAGGTCCCAACCCCGGAAGACCTCTATCGGACCTAAGTCGGTAGATACCATAACAATTCTCTTACCCACAACTAACACCGCACGGTATCTACGCATCAAATCCATACCTAATATGACTTCTTCATGCATCAAAGGCATGACAAAGAAGTCAACAAGTAGTACACGAGTCCCTAAGCGTAGGGGACAACTACATATCTCCTGGGTACCTCTGACCTTACTACCATCAGGTAACCCTATAGTAAAGGGTTCCCCCTCTATGGTAGACAAACTCAAACGCTCAACACAAGCAGCATAAATAAATGAATGCGTAGCACCCGTATCAAACAAAACTCTAACAGGTAAACCATGTAACAAAATGGTACCTGTAGCAGCTGGTGCTGGCGGCTCCTCAGCACTCCTCAGCTCAAAAACTCTAAATCGAGCTCCTCGGCTATCACTAGTACCAGCCTCTCTACTTCTACCTCTACTCGGTCCTGGAGCTGACCCCTAAGTAGCAGGCATGCTTGGGACTCTCTACTGTCCCTGTGTCTAATGCGGAGGCTATCTCTGCCCTCATCCTGCTGCACCTGTAGGGGAAGAACCCTGCTATGATGACCCCTTGCCCTGACGGCAAAACGTAGCCCTATGTCTTGGCTTCCCACACGAGATGCAAGTCAATGGTGCTATAGGGCAATCAGTCCTCACATGCCCATAGTCCCCGCAGTTGTAACATTGCCAGCCTCTCTCACTTGTTTGTGCAGACACTAGAACACTCGAGCGGCCCTAAGTCTGACCTCGCCCGTATCCAGATGCCCTTGGACCAGTCGGTGCGGTATGCTGTCTCTTCTCAGACCATCCTATCTGAGATGTCCTCCTCTATTTAGCTCTCTCACTCTCATAGCTAAAGGCCCGATCCTGGTAGTCTGCCAATGAGTCGTAGTGAAATCCCGTAATGTATGAGCGTGTACTCTTCCTCAAACGACGGGAGAAAAGGTATACACGTTGGTCCTCAGATGGTGCTGCTGGACCCAAGAATGCTAACTCTGTCTGGAAGAGGCGAGTAGCGTCTGTAATGGGTACGTCCATAAAACCCACCTCCACGAAGTCCTGCAGTTTCTCCCTCCTCAGTGAGGCAAGGAAAAACTGCTCTCTCAACATAGTCCTCATCTGCTCATAAGTGGTAACTCGTGCTATAACTGTCCTCCACTACTAGTGTGTCAGGTCACGGAATAGAGACTCTACTAGCTCTATCCGTCTGTCCTCAGGGCATCGAATAGACTCTAAAGCTGAGTCTACATGCCCAATCCACATCTCAGTCTCTAGGTCAATCTCCCTAGAGAAAGGTTGTACTCCCTGCTGGTGGAATGCCTTCAACCAGGTATCTGGTCGAGGCCCTCTGGTGTCCTCCATAACTCGAGCAGGCTCAACAACACGAACCGGTGCAACTGGCACCTGAGTAGCTCCATGGGATCTCTCAAATGATCCTTCATGCCCTAGTAGATTTGGAGCTGGTTTGCCCATTCTAATGGTCTCCTCAAAATGCCTGAGATACTCTTTGAACTATGATCCACCCATAGAGACACGGTCTGAGCCATCAGACTGGCCTGGATGGGTCTGCTGCCTCTTGGACCCACCACTCCTCGTAGCTGGAACTACGCTCTCAGCAACCTCCTCAGGAGCCTCCTCCACCACTGGTGGATCTGCATCGGGAGCCGGTCCCTGTCCTATCCCTCTTGGAGGACAACTAATGTATAAGGCTCTATATAGACCATATGTAGAGATATATATATATATATAATACTTAATAATATTTGCATACACATCATTAGATAAGAGATATATATATATATATATATATATATCTATACTGTCGAGATCCTTAGATGGGTGACGGCTTCTGTACATAGTATCCCAAAACATCTGTACTCGCTTTAAAACCAAAACCTTTTAACAAGTCATACCCCATGTGGGTTCTATTTATTTAACCACTCTACCTTTATTGTAGATAGCAAGTGCCATTGTTGTCAACCTAAGGCTCTGATACCAACTCTATAACACCCGCAATCCACAAGACTTGGAATGCTACATTGGGCTAGGATAATACAATGGATCCTGACCCTAGCTTGACAACAAGTTCACTGGATCATACAACAATGCACAAGTAGAGTAAAACCAAATACATAAAAGTTGTATATCATACATCAAATGAGTTTACAAACTCAAAGCCGAGTACAAAACAACAACATAAACATTTGATACAAAAGATCCCAACCCACGCATCCTAATGTACAAAAGTCTTCGGCTGGTCACACCATCTGGCAAACTCTGCAGTCTTCCTAACCTGCAGATCATCTACAACACGGTATACACCGTTAGCTACAACAATAGATAAGCATGAAGGTAATAGCACAAACACACATCAACATCTCATACATGCATTGTCACACACATTAATTTATTATCTTTTATTACGTTATTCCATTAGTAATTCAACTTCTTTTGTAACACGAGAAGCCTACAGAACCCCGTCCCTTTCCCCGTTAACACAATGGTTTTGCATGGGGGTGATCATCACTCGTCTCCTCCTGTGTTACTGGCTTCATGGCACCTCCTCCTAACCCGCAGACCGAGACCGGTGGTTATCCCCCTGTTATAATACACTTGGGCAATTTAAATTTAATAGATGGTCATCGTAGTCCTGTTTAGGTTATAAATGCACAATCATATGAACACACACAACCATCACAATCACACAAACCCATAACTGAACCCTAAGTAAGTCCTATGGACTTACCTCATACACTCGTATCCAATACCACGTCACAGCTTCCCCTTGGGGAAGGAATCAACGCCTGTAATAGCAAGGCACACAACATCATACACTACAATGGTTATGAGACTCGTCTCCATAACCATAACCAACCTACAACCTCAATCTAAACCTCAAGATCACAACAAGCTCACATATGCCTATAGCATTACCTCAACATCAACACAAGTGCCTAAGGCACATCTCTATCATACAACTCATCCTAGCCATCCTAACCTAGCTATCAACTAAGCCAAGGCCAAAGGAAAGGAACGAAGGAAGACATACCAACCAAGTATGCACCAACAGAAGCAACAACACAAGGCTGACCGTGTGAGGCGAAGGGGCGGCTCACACCAGGCGTATGGGCGGTCCACAATAGGCGCAGGGGCGGCTGGAGTCAGGCGTAGGGGCGGCCAACTGTGCAGAGAGTTGGTCCCGACTTCACTTCGATCCCTTTCTCGACTCTCTTCACCTCTTCAATACACCACAACGACATATATGCACATACACACTTATATGTTCATCAAAAGGCTAGGAAAGGATCCACACAAGCTCAGCTTGTGATCCTAAGCTAGAAGGAAGATGAAAGAAGCAAGAAAGAAGGACGGAAGAGAGATGAAGAAGAAGAGCTTACCACACAAGCCCAAAGCTGCAACTATTGAGTATCAACACGTCTATGACCTCAACACAACAACAACAACCTTCAGTAACACCCTCAAGATCAACCACAACAAAACCACACTCAAACTCTAAAGAACACTCTCACAAGATCAAAGAGGAATCAAGAGGAGAAGATGAAGAAGAAGAAGAATGTAAGGATGAAGATGGAGCTGAAAAGAGTTAAGGAAACCCCTCATCTGAAGCTAAGGGAGGTTTATAAGAGAAGCCAGCCGCAAAGCACAAGTCAAGAATCAACGAAAGCGGCTGCACTCATACAGAGCCGCAGGGGCGCCTAGCCGCTGGGGCGGCCTAGGTGGTGCGGAGGGGCGGCCAGAAAGGTCAAGACAAGGCACACTATAGCTCATCTAGGCTCCAAAGACTAAGGCTCTTACACTCCGGGCAACGGATCGTGTCCAAGGCGGACTCCACGTGCCCAATCCAGTGCTCACCTCCAGCCCTACCTTCCCATTGAAGTAGGTCACATGCTGCTGGTTGAAAGCCTTCAGCCATGAATCATGTCTCGGAGACCTCAGCTCGTCCCTTGCCCTAAGAATACCAACAACTGGCTCTGGTGCAACTACCGCTGGTGCAACTATCTTTGGTACTATATTTGTGATGTAACTCTAACATTAGTCACCCTTGCGAGACCTCAACTGATCTCGCAGGTGCAGGTGCAAGTACAGGTGGTGTGGGAGGTGGTGCTCCCGTCCTAAATGCCTCCTCGACCCGCTGAACATAGTTTGTTAACACTGAAGCTCCAATCGATGCTCCCCAGTCTCGGCGGATGGAGAACTTTGTGCCCCTAACATCACAACTTTCCTATCCCTACCCTCAGGAACGATTCTCTATACGCGTCCTCAACGGGGACCTCTACTGCTGGTGGGTCTACAACCGGCAGATCTGCAATGGGAATACGCCTCCGACCTCTAGCTCATGGAGATCTTTCTACTCGTCCCCGTCTCGGGACGATAGGACGAAGAGGGGGTCGACCACTAGCAAGTCGTATGCACGAGGTATCTCTCATGCGTGCCATCTAATATCGTGTGGTGTATATTCATATAAATACATATGCTCATGTTCTTCGTGCGGCGCAAATCATCGAACCGTAATATAAACGTGTTCCACCTACATACTAAAGCGTATAAATCCAAAATCGTCCTATGGCCATATAAACATAACTACGGATATAAATACAAATCTAGAAACGTCCTAAGTCCACATACATAAATATCTATACATATGCATATATATCAAATCCAATAAACTATGTCGCCGTGGTTCGCGGATGAAGTGGTGGTCCCGTACATTCTATCCCTTACCCGACTCAGGCATATGAATTTGAAAATGAAAGGTTAGAACCCTTGGGGGTTTTATTTATTCCCTATTCGGCCTGAAGAAGATTTCGAGTGTCATTGTTGTCAACCTAGACCTCTAATACCACTTTTTAACACTCCCAATCCACGGGACTCGGGAATGGTACGGGCGAGACCACACAATGGCTCCCGACCCTTAGCCAAACAAAAATTTCACCAGACATTTCCAACAAGACACAAATAAAGACAAAAAACATTTATAATGTATGCGCGAGAATGTCATGTAATTTATAAGGTGGAAACTCAGCCGAATCCTCAAAACGACACAACTCCAAAAACATGTAACCAAACATACAACGTAACAACATAATTTAACAGCATAAAGACATAAAACAACCCAGTCCTATAATGTACAGGGGATCCCGGTTGTCCACTCTTCCACCTCGCTCGACGGTGTCCCTAACTTGTAGGGCATGTACAACAATATCGGTATAAAACTGTTAGCTAGAAATTCGAATATAAGAAGAACGGTAAGGCACAATCACATAAATTAATATAGTAAAACAGAAACATGCTCGCATAGAAGTCCGATAATTATCTTTTAGTTATGAAATTCCCTTACTATTTCCATTTTGTTGTGACACGGAAATCAAAAGGATCCTGCCCTTGTCCCATTTTACAAAACAGATTTGCACCGGATGCGAATCAACATCACCAATTAGACTCGTCGCAAGGCACCTCCCGGCCACCTCATTTTGGGCCGGACAAGCGGTCACCGCCCGTTATCATACACCTTGGCCAAAAAAAAATGATAATCAAGTCCACATCCTAATCCGGTTAATAGTTACATCATGATAGTCAAAGCAATAACACACACCACCCGCACGTCACTACACATATGCAAAAACTAGCTAAGTAAGTCTGGGGACTTACCTCTTCTCCAAGCTAACAATAATAACGATCATAAATCACCGAAGGAAAATAATCACAACCTATTCAATGAAAGGTACGCATCATCAAACTCTCGAACATATGAACACAAGAGAAGCCAAGAACACAACCAAACACAAAACATAGCAACATGCAAGCTAGGAACGATCCTAGACCCTAAGAAGCCGAAAACTCAGTATGAAAGGAAAAGCATGCCACAAAAGCCCCTAACCTAAACAAAGCCAAGCACCACCCACAAGCTGGAGTAAGACCACAAGATGGAAGAGAGACCATAAGGTCTTGACACACATAAGATCAACAACGATTCCAACGAGTTCTAAGGACACCTAGGATCACTACCACTAGATGGCATTCTCATTTATCCTAGGTCCATCCTAAGCATGTTACTACCAAGAATCAACCTCTAAACATAGAAAGGAACCAAGGATAAAGGAGGAGAGGAAACTTATATCAAAAGAAACACAGCCGCGGAGTCAAGTTGGCGCCCCTGCAAAACCCAGTCACCACCCCTACGGTCTCTTGGCGCCTCCCCTGCGATGGCTTGAGCCACCCCTACGGTGGCTTTGGTCCGCCCCTCGCCTCTGATGATCCTCCCCCACGGTTTGAGCAGTAGTACGCCGTCGTCTTCGTTTTTGACTCTTGATCCTTGATTCCAATGTCCTCCTCTTCTTGTTGGGTCTTCTCCAAAACAAACCTCTGATCTTAGGCTCCTCTCCATGACCTAATCGAGCTAAGAACATTCACATGCAAAGGATCTAAGGAAAAGCTTCCACACAAGCTTCATCCATGGCAATGGATGGAGGGGAAGGAAAGAAGGGATAGCCGGCAAAGAAGCAGAAGGGAGGAAGAGGAATAAATTTACCAAACCAATTCTAATTCTTCTCCACTGTAGCTCACACACACGCAAATCTCCAAGAGAAGAGGGAAAGGAAGCACAAGAGAGAAGAGTGAAGGAGAAAAGAAGCGTGATATGAAAGCTAAGGAGAGAGGGAAGACTTTGGCTCAAAAGGTAGAGGGAAACTTGGGGTCAGCTGACCACTTGTCACCTGAACTTGGAACGAGGGGTCGGAAAGAGGAAAGGGAAAACCGAAGGGTCGGCGCGGGATTTTGGGAATAAATCCCGGCACTCAGCACACGTGCTTGTGGTAAAACTGAGCCGTTAGCGCGGGAAGATCGATAAATGATTACATGAATTATATACCATTATAATCATGCATATTGTAGAGGTTTACCTCGATTTACTTTGCATTTAGAGAGAACTTGTGTACCTTTTATGTTTTATTCAATGATATTTCCGAAATAGAGGTCTACACGAGTTTTGGTTGAATTATAGGTAAATTGAGTGGATTTGGAAGCAAAAGTGGAGCAAGGAGCATCTAGAGTCATTAGGGAAGCTAAAGGAGTCTTAGAGGAATCACAAAGAGCAAAGGAGTTGAGTAAAGAAGCATAAAGGGAGGAAGGAAACAAGCCAAGAGACGAGCATACTCTGTTGAAGAAAATCGTGCTATTTACTACATAAATCGGACGATTTTTTCTTTTAAAAAACGGACGGTTTAGTGTGTAAATCTACTAGTTTGATTTTCTCTATTTTCGGCCCAATGGTAAAGACGACTCAAAGCCCATCACTTTTAGGCTACAAAAGTGTTTTGCCAAATGTCCCATTAGCAAGAAACTATAGGTTGGAACGCTAGGAACGAAAACGAGGAGGCCGCAGCGGGAAATCTTTACACGTTAGTGAGAGATTGAAGATTCTTGGAGAAGGATTGAAGCAATAAGGCCGGGAAGTCAATCTTGATCATATTTGTGAGATTTCTTTGTTCCATTGAGTTCTTTGTGGTTTTTGAACACGACATTGAGTTTATTGAGAGATACATTGATTAGTTTTGAGATTGGTTTACAGACTTGAAGGTTATTGAGTTTTTATTCAAGATTCGGGTTTATTTGAATTATTTCACTCAATCTTAATTTTAATTTGATTTTGAAAATGGTTGGCTAAAACCATTGTGATTCTGGGGAGAATAGTTGAAGATTGAGGGTTAGATGATGATAGACTGAATTCATTCAAACATTTGGACCCTGAGAGTTTAGATTTTAGCTTTGTGATAATAGGAAAATGGACCTGTTCTTGAATAAATCGTCCAATTTATCTATCAACAACACGATTTAATCCCCTGACGATCTTTAATTGAATTAATCTTTAACTAAAGTTAATCCTTGCCTAAATCCCAACCTTGCTTAACCTTTTTAACCTCTAATTGAGTGTATGAAGAGACTTCAACCTTGATTCGACATTTAATAGATTAAAATTACAAGGTTTGGGTAATAGAGAGACTCAACATCCTTTATTAAGATTTTAAGTGTCTTCCTATTCTTTACCTTGGAGAGTCATATCCTGGGGTTTTAGGTAGTTAGATTGAACATAATTCTTGTCCTTAGATCTTTCTATATTGCAGCCTCAACAACCCTTATAGAGAGAACCTTTGGATAAGACAAATAGGTTTCGGAACTTCACCGTACGATATCTACCTTTGAACACATAATCTTGGCAATATAAACTCTGTCCTTATATCCATTAGAAGTGTCTTGAATCGAAAGTCGCAATCGGATACTTGAATCCTTGGAATCATTTCCCCCTTTATTAATCACAAAAGCTTTTGCATTTCGCTAGATAATTGAATTCGAATTTATTCTCACCAAATCCCTGAGTTCGACTTTGGAATTTCTTACCTTGCTACAGCCGATCCGTACACTGCGGGTTCGCTTTGTTTTGAGTTCTAGATATAAATTTAAGACTTTGACGCACACACTTTTGAGTGAACAAGTTTTCGGCGCCGTTGCCGGGGATTTAGTTTAGACCAAATTCGGTTTTCGGTTGTCTAGCTTGAGAGCTCTTGCTCTTGTGATTTGATTAGTCTACTTGAGTGATCTTTGCAGGTTCTTTAGGTATATGCAAAAGACTAGATCCACTAAAGATCTAGTGCCTTTCGATCCCGAATTGGAGAAAACTTTAAGAAGGAAGTTAAAGGAAAAGAAAATGGCTGAAAATAACGAGAGAAACATCCAGGTTGAGTTTGATGAAACTCAACATCAACTAAGGTTGAGTGAGAATGCTCGTATAGATGTTGAAACGAGTCATCAATTCCAAATTGATGAACTCAAAGCTATGATGATGGACATGTAGTTGGAATTGAACGAATCTAGGAAGAAAAAGAAAGTCAAGAAGCCAACAAAGTCCATTAGGAATGATTCATCCGATGATGAAGAGCTCGATCCGGACATGCCGGAACTTGAGGAAATCAATCCTGTGATTCATCCTGTTCATAACAACCCGAGACCACCAGTTGTTCCTCGCATTCTAGTTGGGGATGCGAGAGTTGCTAATGAAGGCGATGAACCCCGAAATTTGGGGCAACGGATGGATCCAATTCAGCAACCACGCCGTCTAGGTATGAATTTCGGAGCTGAGGATATCCAGGAGTTTAGCTTTACACCACAAGTTATCACCATGGTTCGCCAAAGTTAGTTTGGTGGAGCAAGTGCTGAATCTCCACATCAACACTTGCAGAAATTCGAGATTCTCATGGATACCATGAAGCCAAAGAAGGCAGGCTACTACGAGCAATTACAAGATCAAACCGTTCTTCTTTTCTTTGAAGGACAAAGCTCTAGCTTGGTACCAAACACTTCCAGCTGCAAAGCTAGCCACATTGGAGGATCTATCTTCTGAATTCCTCACCAAGTTCTTCCCGCCATCCAAAACGGCGGAATTGAGAGGTAAGATAATGCTTTTTCTATGAACCCTAACGAAAGTTTGTTTTAATCTTGGGAAAGGTTTCAGGATCTCTTGTTAGATTGCCCACACCACGGCATTTCAAAGCTGGAATTATTGGAGATCTACTATAAGGGATAGGATGTGGAAACACAATTTAATCTCCAATCTCTCTCTTGTGGCACATTCATGGACATGAGAGAGGATGATGCTTGGGACTTCATTGAGAATCAAGCCCAGGTGATTGAGAAGTATTCCCACCGAAAGGTGGATCCAAATAGCCGGAATCAAGGTGATCCGGGAGCTAAGTTGAACAACGCTTCTCAAACACAAATATTTTCCCTCAATAATGAAATCAAAGAGTTGAAGAAAATAATCAAAACTAGTCTTCAAAAGGCTAAGGAGAAAGAAGCCAACTATATGGGAAGGGATAACAATCAAAGGAATGACTACCGGAACAACAACCGGAACTCTAACTGGAGTAACAACAATAGGAACTCCAACAACAGCAATTGGAGATCCAATCAACAAAATCAAGGTAATCCTTATTCTCATGCTGAAAAAGCTCTAACATCTCCATCTTTTTCTACTCCTTTGAAAAGCCAGGAACAGTCATAAAATGGATCGAACAAATCCGATCCCATGCGGGAGACGATCCTAGGGAAGCTACAAGGATTGGAGAGCTGTATAACTTCAGTTGATAAAGCTCACAAGGCTTTAGAAAACCAAGTATTTAGTAAAGCCGGAGAAGTTCGAAGAGATCAAGGGAAACTTCCCGGGAAGACGGAAGATAACCCAAAGGGAAGGGTTATGGCAGTCACTACTAGGAGTGGTGTAACAACTACCGATCCTCAACCTATAGTAGTTGAAACCACCACCAAAGAAGGAGAGGGAAAAGAGAAGGAAGATGTCTATGTTCCTCCTCCCGCCTACAAGCCGCCTCTACCTTTTCCTCAATCTAGAGCGCGAGCACGCTTAGATAAACACTTCGGTAAGTTTATTGAGCTTATGAGTAAGCTGCATATTAATATACCTTTTATGGATGCAATTTTCAGTATGCCAGCTTATGGGAAATTTCTCAAGGAAATCCTCTCTAACAAGAGGAAATTAGAAGACATTGGAGAAGTTAAGATGAGTATGGATTCTTCCGAACTCATCAAGACTATGACAGAGAATATGCCACCTAAGCTGCGTGATCCGGGATCATTTTGTATACCCATCACCTTGGGAGAGGTTACTTATGATGCACTTTGCGACCTTGGAGCAAGTGTGAGCATCATACCACTTGCTTTATGCAAGGCGGTTGGTCTAGGAGAGCGCAAAACGGTGAAGATAACACTTTACATGGCCGATCGTTCCACCACTAAGCCAGTTGGGATAATAGAAGACATTCTTGTAAAACTCGGTAAGTTTTACATTCCTATAGATTTTGTCGTTCTTGACATCCCTGCAGATTATCCAGTTCCCATCATTCTTGGGAGACCATTCCTTGCAACATCCGGATGCATGGTAGATTGCAAGAATGGACAGCTATCCTTCAATATAGGTGAAGAGAAAGTGGAGTTCGCAATCTCCTCTTTAATCAAGGAGCCAGCCTTGAGAGAAGATGTCTTTAACATCTTTGATGAAGAAGAGTCTAGAGAGGTGGTAAGTTCAATCCTAATGAAAGACCCACTTCAAAAGGTTCTTAGTATGAGCATCATGGAGGAAGGAGTAGAGCATGATTGTGACGATGATGTAAAAGCATTAGAAGATGTGAAGGAAGAACGAGGAGCAGGATTTGAAGAACTAGAATTAACCCCGGAAACTATGAAAAAAATCGACCTACACGAAATAAATCGCTCGATTTCCGAAAAGGCAAGTCGATTTTTGACAACAGGAAGAAAAATCAACCTAAAAATCGGACGATTTTGTTCACAATGGGTCGATTTAGCGATGAATTCTCCGGTTTCTACAAACATGACTACAGTTATTCTCAACTCTAGTAGTGCACCTTCCCCACCTTCAGAGGCTTCTCCATGACATTAGAAGGTCATGAATCATCAATCAAAGCACCTCCTTCATTTGAATTGAAGCCCCTCCCTACACACTTAGGGTATGCATTTCTTGGCACTAACTCTACATATCCGGTTATAGTTAATGCGAAATTGGATGATGACGAATTAGAGAAGCTTATGAATGTTCTAAGGCAACATAGGAGAGCATTAGCCTATAATATTGATGATTTGATAGGCATTAAACCTTCTCTATGTATGCATAAGATCTTAATGGAAGAGGATTACAAGCCTTCACGTCAACCTCAAAGACGGTTAAATCCGGTCATGAAAGAGGTCGTGAAGAAAGAAATCCTTAAGCTACTTGATGCAGGTATCATCTTCCCTATTTCCGATAGCAAGTGGGTGAGTCCAGTACAGGTAGTACTAAAGAAAGGAGGCATTACCGTTGTTGCCAACAAAAACAACGAACTTATTCCCACAAGGACAGTTACGGGGTGGAGAATGTGCATCGACTACCGTAAGCTGAATGTAGCCACTAGAAAGGATCATTTTCCCCTTCCTTTTATTGACCAGATGTTGGAAAGGTTAGCCCAACACTCTTACTTTTGTTATCTAGATGGATATAGCGGTTTCTTTCTGATTCCCATTTACCCGGATGATCAAGAGAAGACGACCTTCACGTGCCCTTGGGGTACGTTCGCTTATAGAAGGATTCCATTCAGTTTATGCAACACTCCAGCCACCTTTCAGAGGTGTATGATGGCAATCTTCTCCGAATACGTAGAGAATATCATGGAAGTATTCATGGACGAATTTACGGTATATGGTTCTTCCTTTGATAACTGTCTCTCTAACTTTTCATTAGTTCTTAAAAGATGTGAAGATAGTAACTTAGTTTTAAACTGGGAAAAGCGTCATTTCATGGTCACTGAAGGGATTGTGTTAGGTCATCTAGTATCACAAAGAGGAATAGAGGTAGATAGAGCTAAGATAGAGCCTATTGAGAAGCTATCTCCTCCATCCTTTGTGAAAGGAATTAGAAGCTTTTTAGGACATGTAGGCTTCCATAGGAGATTCATAAAGGATTTTTCTAAGATTTCAAAACCCTTAACTAATCTTTTAATGAAAGACGCAACTTTTGAATTCTCGAAAGATTGTTTAGAAGCTTTTTGCAGGATAAAAGAGGCTTTGATTTCAGCGCCAATCATCCAACCACCCGATTGGACTCTTCCTTTCGAGGTCATGTGTGACGCAAGCGACGTCGCAATAGGAGCCGTACTCGGACAGAAGAAAGATGGTCGCACTCATGCCATCTACTATGCTAGCAAGACGCTAGGCGAGGCTCAATCCAACTATGCCACTACGGAAACGGAACTCATAGGTGTAGTTTATGCTTTTGAAGAATTCCGTTCCTATCTTGTAGGTGCGAAGGTGATTGTCTATACAAACCATTCAACAATTCGCTACTTGTTCACAAAGCAGGATGCGAAGCTAAGGCTTCTAAGATGGATGTTACTCTTACAAGAGTTTGATTTGGAGATCCGTGATAAGAAGGGGTCAGAAAACTAAGTTGTTGACCATCTTAGTCGTCTTCCACGCCTCACCAACGAGATGGATGAACTTGCTATAGAAGACTCATTCCCTGACGAGCAACTACATGAGATTGAAGAGTGTCTTCAACACATCTCAAAAGGTAATGATCCATGGTTTGCGGACATTGTGAATTACCTTGTTTGTCAGGAGATTTCCCCCGGACTTTCGTATGCTCAAAGAAAAAAGTTCTTTAAGGACGTCCGGCACTTCTATTGGAACGGACATCTTCTATTCAAAAGAGGTCCCGATGGCATATACAGAAGATGTATTCCAGAAGATGAGGTGGAAAGTGTCATCCGCCATTGCCATTCTCTACCATGTGGAGGACATGCTAGTTCCCACAAGACTTGTGCTAAGGTACTTCGTTCCGGTTTCTTTTCGCCTACACTATTCAAAGATGTGCAAAAATATGTTGTTGCTTGTGATGCTTGTCAAAGGACAGGTAATATCTCTAGGAGGAATGAGATGCCTCTTGTTACGCTAAAAGGTGTGCATGCAATGAGCCTTAAATTTATACTCGTTATAATTATCCTAACTTCTAGCGCACCCGCAGTGTACGGGACGTATGTAGAAAGATAAGTATTCCGAGGTCGAACACAAAGATATTGATTAAGGGAAAAGAAAGACGGATTCTAGGGGTCGGAAGTTCCGGTTATGGCATAGAACTCAAGTTATCTATTCATTCTTCGGATTGATTATGATATGTTGGGATTAAGTGTTTCTAAATTGGGATCAATTACCGGGTAGGTCTCATGATCCAACTAGTCCACACCTAAGGTCTCATTACCGGTTAGGTCTCTAAGAACCTAAGGTTAGGAATTCTACACAAACCGGAATTGTTAATTAGGGATCTAACCTATCCTTACCGGGTAAGTCTTGGAATGGGAGGTCCTAATCAACACTCCTAGCACATCTAATCCAATGGCGACTTGTTAGGTTCACCACTACCTAAGGTTTTGCCATTTTAGATTCTAAGGGAAAGGATTACCGGGTAAGTCTCTCCTAACACTTAGTCACTACACTAGGACACCCTAGGGTAGGTTAAACTCAGCAAAACTTAGGGTTTCAACAATTTTATGAATCTAAGGTAAGATCCATCGAACCAGGAAGAATCACGGTTTGTTCTACAGAAACCACGACCGTGGTTCTACAAGAACTACCCGTGATTTCTAACAGCAGCTACGTTCATAAGCAAAAATCATCCAAAGGTAAATCTAAATCCGTCCTATCATAGATCAAGCCATAACCATCCTTTCCTTACCCTAGAATCACATCAATTTAGCCTAGAACATTCATAATGGAAATCAAAGCAAACAAACATAAAATCATAGCATTCATTGCAAGATAATGAAAGAAAGAAGATGAACAAGTGAACTTCAAAAACAAACCAATCTGAAAATGGAATTTGAATAACTTACAACCCTTCCAAAAGAAGGTTCAAGAGTTCCCAAATCTCTAGAAATAAATCCGAAATACAAGAAGCTATGTGTGTGTTCTCCTCTCTTCTTCAATGGAACCTTTCTTCTTCTCTTGGGCACTTTCCTTCCTAGAAAAAATCTTCTTCTTTTGAGAATATATTTGTTAGAGAAATGGATAATGGATGAGCTGCTCTCAAACTACCTTAGCTGCCTCAAACAACCCATCAAGGACCACTTTTATAACAAATTCTTCATGAGCTGGCCAGGAGAGTCGTGGCACAGCTGTCACGAGAATCTGGCAAAATCCACGGTCATTTACACGGCCGTGGTTCTTCAGGAAACCGTGATTCTATGCAGAAACTTCGCCATGGATCATTGAGCTGTGGTTTGGTGCATGGCTAGTGTTGGCAAGGTTCCATGAGTCCTCCTTACCCCTTTGATGTGTCCTAATGAGTCCGAGGACGTGTCATCTAAATGAACGATCCTTTAACGCATCGTTTTAGCTCTAAACTTCCCGAAATACCTACAAAACGCACACAAGTCCGTGTAGATGTCTATCTCGACAAAATACATATTTTGAGTGCAAAACGTATGGGACTAGTGCTAGATCATGCATGATTGAGCGAGAATCCTATCTAAATGTACACCTAAAACTATGCTATAAATCGTGTTATCAAAATACCCCATACTTAAGGTTTGCTCGTCCCCGAGCAAATTCCCGACTATAGACTAAGAGATGACACGATTTATGTATGCAGAAAAATGGCAAAAATCTTTTTGGGTTTTGTGCTTCTACTATTGGATCACCTTCATAGTCATGATCAATGGCAACTTGATAAGCAATTATGTATCAAACAATAAGGGCATGGAGAGACAATTGTACTTAACTCAAAAGCATGCATGAGATATGAGAATGAAGAGGTCAAGAATATCAAGAGTCTATCCAATCTAGATTACTAAGCCTTACAAACATGCAAGTAGGTCATAAGGGCTTGTGACATAAAAGGCTAAGAAACGTTGCAATCGGGCGGGGGATTCTCTAGGTTATGTGATGCTAATCCGGGAATAGAACTAACTTCACTTCCTTGTCCTCGATCAACTTCCCCCAAGTGTATATTTTTCCCTATCTTGCTTTCTTTTCTTTTTCTTTAACTCATTTTTGAGACAATGGCATTGGTGTACAATAGCCGAAACCTCGGTGATTAGCCATCCTCGGGCTTTTTCTCTTTTTCGAGGTGCATCCACACCGGGCACACATACCAAAGCTCGTTAGGGCTATTGGTTCATTTGACTTTGGCAAGGCACCAACACCCGATTATGTGAAGTGTACCGAGTTACTTGTCATTTAAACCAACGCCCCCAAACCTATATTTTGGCTACACTTCCTCAATAACTTCAGCATTTCATTCACGACATTCTTTTCATTACATCTTCACCCCGCATTTGCTTTTCACATATTTCAACACACTAGCATGCTCCTATTCCCGGATGGGTTTAAAGGAGGTCGAATTTATATCAATTGAGGTGTTCAAGCAATCATGGTCAAGATGAGAAGTAGAGAAAGATGAAATGCCTTATTCATTCCTAGATGGTATGCAAGAACTATCATGTAATTTCGACTTTCAATACTCAATTCATTCTAGGCAATCATCATGATCACAAGTCATTCATAGAATTCAAGAGAAGTAGTTCAAGTCCACATATGCATTTATCAATTCAACACATAAGGTCATCTATAGCCAATCACAAGACAAGTTTCATCATTAGGATCATATCCAAGCCTAGAAAGCAAAAAAATTTTTAACTTTTCTGATTTTTATGGGATTTTCGGTTTAAGTATGTACAATGCAAGACATGTGCAAGTATTAACCTATCCTAGATGCTCATAATGCAAAGGATCATGCAAACCCCACCCCATACTTAGAAACACATTGTCCCCAATGTGGTATACAAGTAAAGACAGTGAAAGAAGGTTCTCACAATGTAAAAGTGTTTGCTATGGTATTCGGGATTGTTCAAGTGAATTGATGTTGGAAGATCCTATCAACCATGGTAGAGAGCTCTAAGCATTCCTTCAAAGCTTCCGAACCCGCGCTAGGCACCGCTAGCCGTCCAAGTTCCGCGTCCGCTCCACCCATAATTGGTGAGGGGTTCATCATCATCATTCACATGTCAAGAAAGACTTCCAATGCCACTAATGCTTCTAGCACACACACGAAACACGAAACACACAAAGCACACAAAAACAGAAAAATCTAAGCAAAAATGAAAAATGAAAAATGTTACCAATGGGTTGCCTCCCACCAAGCGCTTCTTTAAGGTCACTAGCTTGACCAAACTCGAGAGCGTCTATTCAAGGTGAAGTGGGGCAATCATGTCTATCGGGGCTCCCGGAATATACTTCTTCAAGCGATGCCCATTTACTTTGAAATTTCCACAATGCTCCCCTCCTATCTCAATAGCTCCATGGGGAAAGATCTTCTTCACCACATATGGCCCGGTCCATCTTGATTTGAGCTTTCCGGGAAAGAGCCTTAGCCTTGAGTTGAAGAGAAGGACAAGATCTCCTTCACTCAACTCCTTTGGAATGATCCTCTTGTCATGCCACCTTTTGGTTCTCTCCTTGTAGATCCAGGCATTCTCATAGGCTTCCAACAGGAGCTCTTCAAGAGCATTGATATCGAGCAACCTCTTCTCTCCCGCTTCCTTGAGGTCTAAATTTAGCCACTTAATGGCCCAATAAGCTCTATGCTCCATTTCCACCGGAAGATGGCAAGACTTGCCATAGACCAACTTGTAGGGGGTGGTTCCAATTGGCGTCTTGAAGGCGGTTCTATATGCCCATAGTGCGTCATTGAGCTTCATAGCCCAATCCTGCCTTGTCCTAGACACCATCTTCTCGAGGATGGCCTTGATCTCTCGGTTGGAGATCTCCACTTGACCACTAGTTTGGGGATGGTAGGGTGTTGCCACCTTATGAGTCACCCCATACTTGGCCAAAAGTGCTCCAAAATTTCTATTTGTGAAGTGCTTCCCTCCATCACTAATGATCACCCTTGGTGTTCCAAACCTAGGGAAGATCACTCGGTTGAAGAATCGCACCACCACCTTGGCATCATTTGTAGGAGAGGCAATTGCCTCCACCCATCTTGACACATAGTCCACCGCCAATAGGATGTAGAGATTTCCACATGAAGAAGGGAATGGTCCCATGAAGTCCACACCCCACACATCAAAAATTTCAACTTCTTGGATGTTGTTCAAGGGCATTTCATTCCTCCTTGAGATGTTCCCCGTCTTTTGGCAAGCATCACATGCCGCTACAAAACCTTGCACATCTCTAAACAAGTTAGGCCAATAAAAACCGGATTGCAATACCTTTGCACATGTTTTGTGTGAGCTAGCATGGCCTCCACGTGGTAAGGAGTGACAATGCCGGATCACACTCTCCATTTCATCTTCCGGTATGCATCTTCTAAGCACCCCATCCGGGCCTCTCTTGAATAGAAGTGACTCACTCCAATAGTAATGCCTTACATCGTTGAAGAACTTCTTCCTTTGTGCATATGTAAGTCCGGGAGGCACTTCCTCACACACCAAGTAGTTCACGATGTCGGCGTACCATGGCTCACTTCCTCTAGCCACTTGGAACAAGCATTCCTCCACCATTTGCAATTGTTCATCCCGGAATGAATCATTTATCGGGATGTTGTCTCTCTCAAGCTCCAATGGTGGGAGTCTACTAAGGTGATCCGCCACGGAGTTCTCGGATCCCTTCTTATCTCGTATCTCCAAATCAAACTCTTGAAGAAGAAGGATCCACCGAATCAACCTTGGTTTGGCATCCTTCCTTGTAACTAGATAACGGATCGCCGCATGATCCGTGTAAACTATGACCTTCGCTCCAACAAGGTACGAGCGGAACTTCTCAAATGCATATACCACCGCCAACAACTCCTTCTCGGTGGTAGCATAGTTGAGTTGGGCATCATCTAGCGTCTTGCTAGCATAGTAAATAGCATGAGTGCGCCCTTCTTTCCTTTGCCCTAAAACGGCCCCAACGGCCACATCACTTGCATCGCACATGATTTCAAATGGTAGACTCCAATCCGGAGGTTGCATGATAGGAGCGGTGATCAAGGCGTTCTTCAACCTACAAAACGCTTCAAGACAATCTTTGGAAAAGACAAAATCAACATCTTTCATTAGTAGGTTAGTGAGAGGCTTAGAAATTTTAGAGAAATCTTGGATGAACCTCCGGTAAAAACCGGCATGCCCTAAGAAACTCCTTACCCCCTTCACCGAGGTAGGTGGTGGCAACTTCTCTATCGTTTCAATTTTAGCTCTATCAACCTCAATGCCCCGGTTAGACACCAAGTGTCCTAACACAATCCCTTCACTTACCATGAAGTGGCATTTTTCCCAATTTAAGACAAGATTTGTCTCCTCACATCTTTGCAACACTAATGACAAGTTAGCCAAGCAATTATCGAAAGAAGAACCATAAACAGAGAAATCATCCATGAACACTTCCATGATATTTTCTATGTATTCCGAAAAGATGGCCATCATGCACCTTTGAAAGGTGGCGGGTGCATTACACAACCCAAATGGCATCCTCCTATATGCAAAGGTGCCCCATGGACACGTGAAAGTTGTTTTCTCTTGGTCATCGGGGTGGATAGGGATTTGGAAGAATCCACTATACCCATCTAGATAGCAAAAGTGAGAGTGTTGAGCTAACCTTTCTAGCATTTGGTCAATGAAGGGGAGGGGAAAGTGGTCTTTCCTAGAGGCCATGTTCAATTTCCTATAATCAATGCACATCCTCCACCCCGTATCCGTCCTAGTCGGTATTAGTTCATTGTTCTCATTAGTTACTACCGTCATTCCACCCTTCTTAGGTACTACATGAACGGGGCTAACCCACTTACTATCCGAGATAGGGTAGATAATTCCCGCATCTAGCAACTTAATGATTTCCTTTTTGACCACCTCTTTCATTATAGGATTCAATCTCCTTTGATGTTCAATAGAGGGTTTATGGTTATCTTCCATCATTATCTTATGCATGCACACAGATGGTTTAATGCCAACCAAATCATCAATAGTATAACCAATGGCTTTCCTATGCAATCTTAGTTCATGCAGCAATTTAGCAAGTTCATCATCACTCAAACATGCATTAACAATCACAGGATATGTAGAATTGTCACCAAGAAATGCATACTTTAAATGAGAGGGGAGGGGTTTAAGTTCAAGTGAGGGAGGACCTTTATTGGTTGAAGATGATCCAAATAAGGTTGGATGAGATGAGTCCAAAGCAAATGAAGACTCCCCATGGCTCCTAGAAGCTTGATCATCATCAAGAGCAGATTCAAGGAAAACCACGGTTGGAAACACGGGTTGCTCATTTTCCACGACCGTGGTTTTCGCCAAGTTTGCTTCTCGGAGTTGTCTAGAAAGTTTGACGGCCGTGGTTTGTAAATCTCGACCGTGGAACTTGCAGCTGTTCAACACTTCTTCGTGGCTTTCAAATCCAACTCTAGGCTCCTCTTTCAAGGCTTCCAAGGCTTTGATTTCTTCTTTGCAAGCCTCTTCATCATCTTCTTCCATCATGCTTAAGGTAAGAACCTTTTCCAAAGGATCTTTGATCAAGATCGAGCTCACAACTTCTCTAGATTCTTCTTGCTCGACTATGTTGAAGATATCTTCATCAAGGGTTGGCCCTTTCATCATTGTGGATAGCTTGAACTTGATGTTCTCTTCCCCGATGTTGAAGGAGAGAGTCCCGTTCTTGCAATCCACTAAGCATCCGGAAGTGGCTAGGAAAGGCCTTCCTAAGATGATAGGAACCGGATAATCCGCCGGAATGTCCAACACTACAAAATCGATAGGCACGTAGAATCCTCCTAGCTGCACCGGAATGTCCTCTAGAATCCCAACCGGGTGAGTAATAGAGCGGTCCGCCATATAGAGGGTCATCTTGACCGGCTTTGGCTCTCCTAGCCCGACCTTGTTTCTAAGGGCAAGCGGTATGATGCTTACACTTGCCCCAAGATCACAAAGGGCTTCGTACTTCACGTCTCCTACTCCAATTGGAACACAAAAAGAGCCCAGATCTCTTAGCTTGGGAGGCATTTCTTCCTTCATCGTTTGGATCAACTCCGAGGATCTCTTGGTCATCCTTATCTCCCCATACTCCTCCAACTTCCTTTTGTTGGAGAGTATTTCTTTCAAAAACTTGCCATACGCCGGCATTCCTAAGATGGCATCCATGAACGGAATATTAATATGTAACTTGGACATTAGTTCAAGGAACTTACCAAAATGATTGTCTAGACGAGCCCTTGCTCTTGATTGTGGAAATGGTAGTGGTGGCTTGTATGGAGGGGGTGCCACATAGGTTGGCTCTACATCCTTTCTCTTTCCTCCATCATCTTGCTTTCTTCCCTCTTCTACCACTACTTGCTTTCCCTTAGCTTTGTCCTTGGGCAAAGGATCCTTCATACTCAACCCACTCCTTGTTGTGATAGCCAACACTTGGCCTCTTGGGTTGTCTTCGGTTCTTCCGGGAAGCTTCCCCGGATCCCTATGTGCTTCACCCGCCTTTTGAAAGACTTGTGCTTCCAAGACCTTTTGAGCTTTAGAGATTGAAGTTACGGTGCTCTCAAGTCCACTCAATCTTCCTAGCAATTGTTCAAACATGACTTCGGTCCTATCCCTTGAAGGTTGAGTAAAACCGGGTGGAGGTTCTTGTGAAACTCTTTGTGGTGGAGTTGTGCTTGTGGAGGCGGGAGGGTTCAAGGCTCCATCCGGATTAGAGTAAGAAAATCCGGGATGGTTGTGGTTCGGCCGGTAATTGTTGAATTGCCGGTTGTTGTTGAAATTTCTTGGGCCTTGGTAATTGTTGAAGTTGCCCCTTCCCATATAATTCACATCTTCCTCCTTGGAAGACAAGTTAGCTTGTGGAGGTGCTTGAGGAGTTGCTTGGCTCTTCAAGGTGGTAGTACACAACTCTCTCAAGGACTTCAACTCGTTGTTGATGGCGTCAAGCTTGAAATTGCTCATGGTGACTTCACTCACCTCATATGCTCCAGCTTTTCTTCCTTCGCTCTTCCTATGAGAGTACTTTTCAATCACTAGAGCTTGCTTCTCCACAAACTCCCAAGCATCATCTACATGTTTCTCCATAAATGTCCCACCGGAAAGAGATTGAAGCTTGAATTGGCTATCTTCATCAAGCCCTTTGAAATAGATCTCTAATAGCTCAATCTTTGGTATGCCATGGTGCGGACAATCTAGGAGAAGGTCTTTGAATCTCTCCCAAGACTTGAACAAACTTTCTCTATCTCTCATCACAAAGGCATTGATCTTCCCTCTTAATTCGGTGGTCTTGGAAGGTGGGAAGAACTTGGTCAAGAACTCGGTTGTCATCTCCTCCCAAGTACCAACTCGCCCTTGTGGAATAGATTGATACCAAGCCAAGGCTTTATCCTTAAGAGAGAAGGAGAAGGCCTGATGCGTCCTTGGACACGTCAATGAAGTTTCCGGATCTAGATCAAGCTGAAGCTCAACTACTCCTTAGTTGAAGTGCGAATGCGATTGAAGATGGGTTGCGGAAGCTTAGAGATGGAGGCGGAAGTTGTATGATTGAGTCGATCTAGAGTGATCGATCAAACCTTGAAGTGGGTCGGTTGAGTTGGTTCTTGAAGAACCCTCGAAGATGGTTGAGTTTGGATCGAAGATCCAAAAGAAGAACTTTGAGAGGATTGGAAGAGGGATTGATGCTCAAGTAAGTTGGAGGAAAATACTTCTCTTTACTTAATCAAATTGAACATGCTTTACAAATGAGCCAAGCATCACCTTATATAGTGGATGAAGGCTATACAAAGAGTCGGAAATTAAATGACAGAAATAAAGTCGGAATTTAAGTTCCGGAAATGAAACACCTAAAAATGTGAAAGGTTGAGAATTTAAGTTCGGAATTAAGTTTCCGAATTAAATTCCGAAACCAAAAGTCTAATCTTAAATTCGGAAAATTAATACCCGGAAATAAAGTCCCGGAAATTAATATTCCGAAAATAAAAAGACTTATTATTAAAAACGCTAAATTATGGAAAATGCGGAAAATGCGCCGGAACGGTGCCGGCTTGACAAGCTTCAAGTCATTGTCGCGTAGAGACACGGTTTGCCTCCACTTGGTCCGTGACAAGCAACGGTGCGGCTAATGATGGAGCCGGTAGCTTGGGCGATTGCCTTAGCACGTGAACGGGTGAGCGGTCCATCGGAGCGAACCCGGAGTGCCTCATCTTCCTCATGTTGGGACATAGGGGTCAAGGGCGCATTAGTCCCCCCATCTTGGATGTGAAACGTCCCCGTTTCACCGTCGTCAAATAGGGGCTCAATGTATGGGGCAAGATCCTTGACATTGAACGTCGGGTGCACGCCATAATCGTCCGGAAGTTCCAACCTGTAAGCATTCGGCCCATGGCGGGATAGGATGCGGAATGGTCCATCACCGCGGTCCGAGAGCTTGCCTTTGCGGCGGGATGGGAAACGCTCCTTCCTTAAGTGGAGCCAAACAAGATCACCGGGCTCGAATGACATTGGACGGCGCCCTTTGTTGCGTTGTGTGGCAAGTTGATCGGCACGCCGTTGGAGTTGTGTCCTAGTCCGCTCATGAAGCTCAATGATGTGAGCGGCACGACTTGCTCCGGTGATGTGTTCTCCGTCTTTGAGTGGACGCGGAGTGAAGTCCATCGGGGTGTGTGGATTAAGGCCATAGACAACTTCAAAGGGTGAAAGCTTTGTTGCCGAGTGTCGAGACCTGTTATAAGAAAACTCCACAATAGAAAGTAAGTCCTCCCACTTGCGTGGGTTGTTCCTAAGGGTCGCTCTAAGTAGAGCGCCTAGAGTCCGATTGGTCACCTCCGTTTGACCATCGGTTTGGGGATGATAGCTACTTGAAAACAACAAGTTGGTTCCAAGTTTCCCCCATAAGGTTCTCCAAAAATGGCTCACAAACTTGACGTCCCGATCACTAAGGATGGAACGCGGTATTCCATGTAAGCGCACAACATTGTCAAAGAAAAGGGTAGCTACTTCACTAGCATTTTGTGTGCTCTTACATGCAATAAAATGTGCCATTTTCGAGAAACGATCGACTACCACAAAAATGGAGTCTTTGCCTCTTTTTGACATGGGTAGGCCAACCACAAAGTCCATAGAAAGATCCTCCCAAGGTCCCATTGGTATAGGCAAGGGAGAATATAATCCATCCGGACCTTGTCGCGATTTTGCATGGTGACATGTGATGCAACTTGTGCAAAACCGTGTCACATGCTTGCGCATGCGGGGCCAAAAGAAGTGCTCTTGTAGAGCGGCGAGAGTCTTGGTAGCACCGAAGTGACCACGACCCTCATGGGCCTCCTTTATCAACAAATGACGAATACTCGAGCGCGGGATACAAAGTTTGCCCGCACGGAATAAGTAGCCATCGTTAATGAAGAAAGACTCATGCTCTCGGAGGTCAAGGCATTGAGCAAATATATCCTTGAAGTCAAGATCCGTGGCATATAACTCTTTGATAAGAGCAAAGCCATGGATCTTGGCGTCCATATGCACAAGAAGGATATATCGGCGAGAAAGGGCGTCGGCTACCACATTCTCTTTACCTTTCTTATGACGAATGACATAAGGAAAGGTCTCAAGAAACTCTACCCAACTAGCATGGCGCCGACTCAAAGTAGTTTGACCCTTGAGATACGAAAGAGCCGCATGATCCGAATGAATCACGAACTCCTTCGGCCACAAGTAGTGTTGCCATGTTTTGAGACAACGAACTAAAGCATATAGTTCCTTGTCATAGGTTGGATAGTTGAGTGAGGGACCGGAAAGTTTTTCGCTAAAATAAGCAATGGGCCGATTCTCTTGTAGGAGAACCCCCCCAATGCCTACATTAGATGCGTCACACTCCACCTCGAAGGTTTTCGAAAAGTTTGGGAGTTGGAGTAGTGGCGCATTACAAAGACGGTCTTTGAGCGACTCAAACGCTCGAGCATGGGTGTCACGCCACTCAAACGTGACACCTTTATTAGTAAGCTCATGTAGCGGTGCCGCTATCGAGCTAAAGTCCTTGACAAAGCGTCGATAGAAACCCGCTAAGCCGAGAAAGGCTCGAACCATGGTGGCCGTAGTAGGAGTAGGCCACTCCCGAATGGCGCGAACTTTTGATTCGTCCACTCGTAGTCCGTCCTTAGACACGACATAGCCAAGAAAAACTGTGGTGTCCGAGCAAAAGACACATTTCTCCAAATTGACATATAATTGCTCTTGTCTAAGGCACTCGAGCACTTGGCGAAGGTGCTCGATGTGGGCATCCAAAGACTTGCTAAAAACTAAGATATCATCGAAATAGACAACAACGAAAATACCCAGAAATTTGCGCAAGACGTGATTCATGAGGCGCATGAAGGTGGATGGAGCGTTGGAGAGTCCAAATGGCATGACAAGCCACTCGTAGAGGCCATGCTTCGTCTTGAAAGCCGTCTTCCATTCATCACCTTCGGCCATGCGGATTTGATGGTATCCGCTCCGGAGATCGATCTTGGAGAAGATAGTGGCGCCATGGAGCTCGTCCAACATATCATCAAGGCGCGGAATCGGATGACGATACTTGACGGTGATTTGATTGATGGCTCGGCAATCTACACACATCCGCCAAGATCCGTCTTTCTTGGGCACAAGTATGACCGGCACGGCACATGGAGACAAGGACTCACGGACATAGCCCCGGTCTAAGAGCTCTTGGACTTGGCGTTGTAGCTCTTTGGTCTCCTCCGGACTTGCACGGTAAGCGGCACGGTTGGGCAAAGACGCGCCGGGCACCAAATCGATTTGGTGCTCAATTCCTCGGATTGGTGGCAAGCCGGGTGGTAGTTTGTCGGTCAAGATGTCCTGAAATTCGGACAACAACAAGGACACCTCGTGCGGCACATTACTAGGGTCATGGGAAATAGATAAACAAAAGGGGACAAGTAAGAAACAAGGAAACTTACCTTCCATGACCGGTGTCAAGTCATGTCGTCGGGCCAAAAGAATTCGGGGCTCACATCGCCCTTGAATGGTAGGAACCGGAGGTGCATGTGTCGGGACAATGCTCTTACTACCTCTTGCTTCGGTAGCATTACCCTTATGGCCGGAATTACGGGAACCGGAAGTAGGCACATCCACAACATCGGGAGAACGACGAGAAGGGTCCGATGTGGCCGGCGGTGTAGTGGTGTCATCGATCACTTGTTGCCTCTTTCGTTCTGCATAGTCAACTAAAATTTCCTGTGGAGTCATAGGCAAAAGTGTGATCCGTTTTCCGTTGTATTGGAACATGTAACGGTTGAGATAACCATCATGAAAAGTTTTTCGGTCAAATTGCCATGGTCGTCCCAACAATACATGTGTGGCGTCCATTTTGATAACATCACAAAGGACCTTATCAACATAGGCGCCAATAGAAAACGTCACCCACGCTTGTTGTGTGACGGTGTCACTTGCCTTATCGGAAATCCATTGGAGTCCGTAAGGTTGTGGGTGGGGGGTTGTAGGCAACTTAAAGTGTTCCACCACTTTTTCGTTGATAATATTACAACACGAACCCCCATCGATTATAAGAGAGAGACTAGTGTCATTGACCAAGCAACGAGAGTGGAAGAGATTCTCGCGTTGGTCAATAGGAAGATGCTCTTTTATAGCAAGAATGCGACGAGAGACAAGAGCAAACTTACCTGGTTGTGCCGGACCGCAAGCAAGTTGGTCGTCGCATGGCTCCATGCCATAGTATGGGTCGGCATCTTGGTCATCTTCCAAGAGGATATCACCATTATAATCCTCTTCGCCATCGTCATATGATGGGTTGGCAAACATCACCCGCTTGGTGTTCGGGCAATCACGTTGGACATGACCAAACCCGCTACATTTGAAACACACGGGTTCTCTTGGGCGGGCCACCGTTTGAGATCCTTGTTGGGGTCGGCCCGGAGGCGTTTGTGGTGGAGCAACGGTGCCACGGTATGGTGGTTTCTCGGTAGCCGCTTGCCGGGTGGGTTGACTCATCCGTGGTGATCCTTTAGCGGCTCCGGAATCTTGGGGACTAGTAACATCTCGAGAACGAGAATTAGTGGTATAAGAGTATTGACTAGTGGAAGAGTTATACCTTGAGTATCGAGGCGTTTCAAGTTGTTGCTTGTGAAGTTTCATGGCGGCATGACATAAGGCTCCTAAGTCCTTGTATGGGACAATCTCGAGGGGCCGCCGAATTGATGGATTAAGGCCGCTCATGAATTTGGTTCGAAGGGCCGAGGCGGAGGCCGAGATGCCGGCCTTCATATGCATGTCCTCCAGTTTGGCTAGGTAAGCCACCGGAGTAAGGCTTCCTTGTTGGAATTCGGCAATTTGCAACCGCATGTCGTTTTTGAAGTCATCGGGCACGTACTTCTTAGTCATGACATAGATCAATTGATCAAATGTCGCAACCGGTGCCCATCCTCGGTTCTCACGGTTGGTCTCGTACCGGTTCCACCAAGATTTTGCATCACCTTCAAAGTAAAGTGTCGCCGCTTCGATTTTCTCGTACTCTTCATAATGACAATGCTTGAGAGCTCTTTTCATATCCTGTGCCCAATCAAGAAACGCACAAGGATCATATTCACCATAAAATACCGGAAATTTAACCTTACCTTCCCTACGAGCTCGGTAGGGATCCGGTCGAGGCGGTGCCATGTATGCCTCGTCGTGATGGGCTCGCCGGTGGCCATCGTTATGCCGTTGGCGCCCATGATTAGGTGGGGCACGCCTTGGTGGGTTAGGAGGAGGCAACCATTCTTCTCCTCGATCCTGGTTCTCAAAAGGCTCTCGGATGGGTGGGTGCCATGGACGGACATGTGCCACCCGTTCCAAGTCCGACTCATCATCGGAGAACTCGTCAAAGTCATCTCGTTCATCATACTCTTCATAATCATGATAAATCGGTTGCCGGCTATGCCGTTGGCGGCGTTGTCCGGACCGATCATTCTCGGGACGTTGAGAGCGGTCATTTGTTTGATGATGGTACCGGTCATCAATCCGGGAGGGACGGTTGGTGCGTTGAGCACTAGATGGAGGAGGGGAAGTGCCATACTTACGTCGGTTATGCTCATAGCGTTTGTGCCGATTCTCCGTGTCAACATATAACAAATCGTTTGGAGAAGGGTCGGGATTCTCGTCACCTTCATTGTGGGACTCATGACCGTCATTTTGGGAGGGACCGTGGTTCTCAATGACGGAGGCAAGCCGTCGACCGTTAGATGGTTCGGCTCCCAAGATACCTTTTCCTTTGCGACGTCCATCGGATGTGGAAGCATCGACCAAGGTTCCATGTGGATTTGGTGGAGCGGTCGTAAGTGCAAGCATTTGGGCCTTCAACGTTTCAAGCTCTTGCCTTAGGGAGGCATTTTGTTCGGTCAAAGTAGTGATCTCATGCCTTTCACTAGATTCCTGAGAATTTTCAATTGTGACGTTAGTCATAACTCCAATGTTGGACACAAATTTGCAAGCAATCAAATGAGCAAGGTGACAAGATAAGTCAACGTTACCCAAGTTCAAGTGCGTTAGGGTTCTACCTTTGGGAAAGCCGTTTGGCGGTTAGGCAAGGAAGGCAAATCCAACAAATTTGAACCAAAATGCACACAATTTCAAGAGAAAAATTTGCAACTTGTGAGAAAATGGAGAGGTAGGAAATGGACGGATCGTTTATCGGCAAGTTTTACTTGCTTTGGTCTTTGACCTTTTCAAAAATCCGATTTTTTCGGATGGACCGGTTTGCCGGACGTCTTTTACTTTTGTTTTTGTGGGAATGTTTCTTTTTGAAACTTTTGAATGCAACCTTTGGAATGCAAGAGATGAATCCACTTTTCTTTGAAACAAATCCGTTTTTTGAAGAGTTTTTGCTTTGTTTTTGGTTTTTGGAATATCAAAAGGCGTGATATTCGATTTTGTCAACAAAAAAATCCCAAGAAAATGGTGAAATTGATTAACAAAAATGTCGGATTGGGTAAGGAAAAATGTTTTGTTGATTAATGGTTTGATGGCAAACCAAAAATCTCCTAAATTTGCTTTGCAAAATGGATTGAGAAAAAAATTTTTTTCAAGAACGTGGATGAAGATGCGAAGAACAAGATGAAGATGGTGATGAACAAAAGGCAAAAAGGATGAATATAATAACGCACAAAAACAAGAGTAAAGATAACTTAGCTTAGATCCCTTTGCTCTGATGCCAATTTGATGCGTCCTTGGACACGTCAATGAAGTTTCCGGATCTAGATCAAGCTGAAGCTCAACTACTCCTTAGTTGAAGTGCGAATGCGATTGAAGATGGGTTGCGGAAGCTTAGAGATGGAGGCGGAAGTTGTATGATTGAGTCGATCTAGAGTGATCGATCAAACCTTGAAGTGGGTCGGTTGAGTTGGTTCTTGAAGAACCCTCGAAGATGGTTGAGTTTGGATCGAAGATCCAAAAGAAGAACTTTGAGAGGATTGGAAGAGGGATTGATGCTCAAGTAAGTTGGAGGAAAATACTTCTCTTTACTTAATCAAATTGAACATGCTTTACAAATGAGCCAAGCATCACCTTATATAGTGGATGAAGGCTATACAAAGAGTCGGAAATTAAATGACAGAAATAAAGTCGGAATTTAAGTTCCGGAAATGAAACACCTAAAAATGTGAAAGGTTGAGAATTTAAGTTCGGAATTAAGTTTCCGAATTAAATTCCGAAACCAAAAGTCTAATCTTAAATTCGGAAAATTAATACCCGGAAATAAAGTCCCGGAAATTAATATTCCGAAAATAAAAAGACTTATTATTAAAAACGCTAAATTATGGAAAATGCGGAAAATGCGCCGGAACGGTGCCGGCTTGACAAGCTTCAAGTCATTGTCGCGTAGAGACACGGTTTGCCTCCACTTGGTCCGTGACAAGCAACGGTGCGGCTAATGATGGAGCCGGTAGCTTGGGCGATTGCCTTAGCACGTGAACGGGTGAGCGGTCCATCGAAGCGAACCGGGAGTGCCTCATCTTCCTCATGTTGGGACATAGGGGTCAAGGGCGCATCAAGGCCCTTAGCTTATGGTTGTTGCTCTCCAATCTTGGTGGTCTAAGAGTCTCCATCAAAATCTCGTAGTTCATCAAATGTTGGTGAGGAGACTCTCCTTCCATCCCTCCAAATTGATTATGCCGGATCATTTGAAGAACTTGAGGGCGGAGCTCATAGTTGTGGGTTGCGGGATCTCCTAGATTCACACCCGGTCGGTGTGCTCTTTGTGCCGGATCCATACGTCTCCCTAGGGTTTGTGGCTCCTCAATAGCAATGGGAACGACCCTAACATTGGCTGCCGGCTGCGGTTGTGGTGGAGGAGGTGGAGGTTGTCGGCGATTAAGCTCTTCTTGAACAAGGGCTTGCCTAATCTCCTCAATCTCCCTCCTTGTTTCCTCTTGCCTCTCATTGGCAAGTCTCCTTTCTTCCTCCAAGAGCTCATCTCTTAGCCTTATTTGCTCTAAGGCTTCATCCAACTCAGCTTGGAGGTTTCTCCCGGCCATCTCTTTCTCCTTTCGGATGTTCTTGGATATAGATCGAAGGGTTTTCTCCGGTTCGGGATCGAATGGAGCTAAATCCTTGCCACGAGATCTTCACATGCACCTAAAGAGAAATAGATGTCCTGAAAAGCAAAGACACAAACAAAGAGAGATCAAAAGCAACAAGAAAGATCTACACTAGAAACAATCACAAAATAGACTCAATCTAGACCTAGTCCCCGGTAACGGCGCCAAAAACTTGTTACACTAAAAGGTGTGCACGCAATAAGCCTTAAATTTATACTCGTTATAATTATCCTAACTTCTAGCGCACCCGCAGTGTACGGGACGTATGTAGAAAGATAAGTATTCCGAGGTCGAACACAAAGACTAAGGTGAAATTGATTCAAGTTGTGATTGAGTTTAGCAAAGATCTAAGTCTAAAGAAAAGAAGGAAATAAAGGAAGGAAGAAAATCTCAATTGTTTTTGTCGGTTTTAGGTGATCAGATCAAAGATCACAATTCATGCAAAGCGAACAATCAAACTAAACCAAAAATCACAATTAAACAAATCAAACAAGATATTGATCAAGTGAAAGGAAAGACGGATTCTAGGGGTCGGAAGTTCCGGTTATGGCATAGAACTCAAGTTATCTATTCATTCTTTGGATTGATTATGTCATGTTGGGATTAAGTGTTTCTAAATTGGGATCAATTACCGGGTAAGTCTCATGATCCAACTAGTCCACACCTAATGTCTTATTACCATTTAGGTCTCTAAGAACCTAAGGTTAGGATTTCTACACAAACCGAAATTGTTAATTAGGGATCTAACCTATCCTTACCGGGTAAGTCTTGGAATGGGAAGTCCTAATCAACATTCCTAGCACATCTAATCCAATGGCGACTTGTTAGGTTCACCACTACCTAAGGTTTAGCTATTTTAGATTCTAAGGGAAAGGATTACCGGGTAAGTCTCTCCTAACACTTACTCACTACACTAGGACACCCTAGGGTAGGTTAAACTTAGAAAAACTTAGGGTTTCAACAATTTTATGAATCTAAGGTAAGATCCTTTGAACCAGGAAGAATCACGGTTTGTTCTACAGAAACCACGACCGTGGTTCTACAAGAACTACCCGTGATTTCTAACAGCAGCTACGTTCATAAGCAAAAATCATCCAAAGGTAAATCTAAATCCGTCCAATCATAGATCTAGCCACAACCATCCTTTCCTTACCCTAGAATCACATCAATTTAGCCTACAACATTCATAATGGAAATCAAAGCAAACAAACATAAAATCATAGCATTCATTGCAAGATAATGAAAGAAAGAAGATGAACAAGTGAACTTCAAAAACAAACCAATCTGAAAATGGAATTTGAACAACTTACAACCCTTTCAAAAGAAGGTTCAAGAGTTCACAAATCTCTAGAAATAAATCCGAAATACAAGAAGCTATGTGTGTGGTCTCCTCTCTTCTTCAATGGAACCTTTCTTCTTCTCTTGGGCACTTTCCTTCCTAGAAAAAATCTTCTTCTTTTGAGAATATATTTGTTAGAGAAATGGATAATGGATGAGCTGCTCTCAAACTACCCCAGCTGCCTCAAACAACACATCAAGGACCACTTTTATAACAAATTCTTCATGAGCTGGCCATGAGAGTCGTGGCACAGCTGTCACGAGAATCTGGCAAAATCCACGGTCATTTACACGGCCGTGGTTCTTCAGGAAACCGTGATTCTATGCAGAAACTTCGCCTTGGATCATTGAGTTGTGGTTTGGTGCATGGCTAGTGTTGGCAAGGTTCCATGAGTCCTCCTTACCCCTTTGATGTGTCCTAATGAGTCCGAGGACGTGTCATCTAAATGAACGATCCTTTAACGCATCGTTTTAGCTCTAAACTTCCCGAAATACCTACAAAACGCACACAAGTCCGTGTAGACGTCTATCTCGACAAAATACATGTTTTGAGTGCAAAACGTATTGGACTAGTGCTAGATCATGCATGATTGAGCGAGAATCCTATCTAAATGTACACCTAAAACTATGCTATAAATCGTGTTATCAAAATACCCCATACTTAAGGTTTGCTCGTCCCCGAGCAAATTCCCGACTATAGACTAAGAGATGACACGATTTATGTATGCAGAAAAATGGCAAAAATCTTTTTGGGTTTTGTGCTTCTACTATTGGATCACCTTCATAGTCATGATCAATGGCAACTTGATAAGCAATTATGTATCAAACAATAAGGGCATGGAGAGACAATTGTACTTAACTCAAAAGCATGCATGAGATATGAGAATGAAGAGGTCAAGAATATCAAAAGTCTATCCAATCTAGATTACTAAGCCTTACAAACATGCAAGTAGGTCATAAGGGCTTGTGACATAAAAGGCTAAGAAACGTTGCAATCGGGCGGGGGATTCTCTAGGTTATGTGATGCTAATCCGGGAATAGAACTAACTTCACTTCCTTGTCCTCGATCAACTTCCCCCAAGTGTATATTTTTCCCTATCTTGCTTTCTTTTCTTTTTCTTTAACTCGTTTTGGAGACAATGGCATTGGTGTACAATAGCCGAAACCTCGGTGATTAGCCATCCTCGGGCTTTTTCTCTTTTTCGAGGTGCATCCACACCGGGCACACATACCAAAGCTCGTTAGGGCTATTGGTTCATTTGACTTTGGCAAGGCACCAACACCCGATTATGGGAAGTGTACCGAGTTACTTGTCATTTAAACCAACGCCCCCAAACCTATATTTTGGCTACACTTCCTCAATAACTTCAGCATTTCATTCACGACATTCTTTTCATTACATCTTCACCCCGCATTTGCTTTTCACACATTTCAACACACTAGCATGCTCCTATTCCCGGATGGGTTTAAAGGAGGTCGAATTTATATCAATTGAGGTGTTCAAGCAATCATGGTCAAGATGAGAAGTAGAGAAAGATGAAATGCCTTATTCATTCCTAGATGGTATGCAAGAACTATCATGTAATTTCGACTTTCAATACTCAATTCATGCTAGGCAATCATCATGATCACAAGTCATTCATAGAATTCAAGAGAAGTAGTTCAAGTCCACATATGCATTTATCAATTCAACACATAAGGTCATCCATAGCCAATCACAAGACAAGTTTCATCATTAGGATCATATCCAAGCCTAGAAAGCACAAAAATTTTTAAATTTTCTGATTTTTATGGGATTTTCGGTTTAAGTATGTACAATGCAAGACATGTGCAAGTATTAACCTATCCTAGATGCTCATCATGCAAAGGATATAATTATCCTAACTTCTAGCGCACCCTCAGTGTACGGGACGTTTGTAGTATGGATAGTGCTCCGAGGTCGAACACAAAGACTAAGGTGAAATTGATTCGGTTTTGTGATTAAATTTAGTGAAGATCTAAAGTTAGAAAAGAGGAAAACGAAGAACGAAAATCTCAATTGTTTTTGTCGGTTTTAGGTGATCAAAGATCACGATTCATGCGAAGCAAACAATCAAACTAAACCAGAAATCACAAATAAACAAATCAAACAAGATATTGATTAAGGGAAAAGAAAGACGGATTCTAGGGGTCGGAAGTTCCGGTTATGGCATAGAACTCAAGTTATCTATTCATTCTTCGGATTGATTATGATATGTTGGGATTAAGTGTTTCTAAATTGGGATCAATTACCGGGTAGGTCTCATGATCCAACTAGTCCACACCTAAGGTCTCATTACCGGTTAGGTCTCTAAGAACCTAAGGTTAGGAATTCTACACAAACCGGAATTGTTAATTAGGGATCTAACCTATCCTTACCGGGTAAGTCTTGGAATGGGAGGTCCTAATCAACACTCCTAGCACATCGAATCCAATGGCGACTTGTTAGGTTCACCACTACCTAAGGTTTTGCCATTTTAGATTCTAAGGGAAAGGATTACTGGGTAAGTCTCTCCTAACACTTAGTCACTACACTAGGACACCCTAGGGTAGGTTAAACTCAGCAAAACTTAGGGTTTCAACAATTTTATGAATATAAGGTAAGATCCTTCGAACCAGGAAGAATCACGGTTTGTTCTACAGAAACCACGACCGTGGTTCTACAAGAACTACCCGTGATTTCTAACAGCAGCTACGTTCATAAGCAAAAATCATCCAAAGGTAAATCTAAATCCGTCCTATCATAGATCTAGCCATAACCATCCTTTCCTTACCCTAGAATCACATCAATTTAGCCTACAACATTCATAATGGAAATCAAAGCAAACAATCATAAAATCATAGCATTCATTGCAAGATAATGAAAGAAAGAAGATGAACAAGTGAACTTCAAAAACAAACCAATCTGAAAATGGAATTCGAACAACTTACAACCCTTCCAAAAGAAGGTTCAAGAGTTCACAAATCTCTAGAAATAAATCCGAAATACAAGAAGCTATGTGTGTGTTCTCCTCTCTTCTTCAATGGAACCTTTCTTCTTCTCTTGGGCACTTTCCTTCCTAGAAAAAATCTTCTTCTTTTGAGAATATATTTGTTAGAGAAATGGATAATGGATGAGCTGCTCTCAAACTACCCCAGCTGCCTCAAACAACCCATCAAGGACCACTTTTATAACAAATTCTTCATGAGCTGGCCATGAGAGTCGTGGCACAGCTGTCACGAGAATCTGGCAAAATCCACGGTCATTTACACGGCCGTGGTTCTTTAGGAAACCGTGATTCTATGTAGAAACTTCGCCTTGGATCATTGAGCTGTGGTTTGGTGCATGGCTAGTGTTGGCAAGGTTCCATGAGTCCTCCTTACCCCTTTGATGTGTCCTAATGAGTCCGAGGACGTGTCATCTAAATGAATGATCCTTTAACGCATCGTTTTAGCTCTAAACTTCCCGAAATACCTACAAAACGCACACAAGTCCGTGTAGACGTCTATCTCGACAAAATACATGTTTTGAGTGCAAAACGTATTGGACTAGTGCTAGATCATGCATGATTGAGCGAGAATCCTATCTAAATGTACACCTAAAACTATGCTATAAATCGTGTTATCACCTCTCAACAACATACAAGAAGTAGAGATCTTTGATGTATGGGGAGTAGACTTTATGGGACCTTTCCCATCCTCTTGTGGAAACCAATACATACTTCTAGCCGTAGACTATGTCTCAAGATGGCTGAGGCAATCGCTTTTCCTACTAATGATGCAAGGGTAGTGGTGAAGTTCTTCAATAGAAAGATCTTCCCAAGGTTCGGAACTCCCCGAACCATCATTAGTGACGGAGGGACGCATTTCACAGCCCGTCGATTTGAGACTCTATTGGCTAAGTATGGGGTGACCCATAAGATAGCTACACCATACCATCCACAAACAAGCGGAAAAGTTGAGATATCCAATAGAGAGACCAAGGGAATTTTAGAGAAAATTGTCTCTAAAACAAGGAAGGATTGCTCAATGAAGCTTGACGATGCACTATGAGCATATAGGACGGCCTTTAAGACACCGATAGGTACGACTCTATATAATCTCGTTTATGGTAAATCTTGTAATCTTCCTGTAGAGGTAGAGCATAAAGCATATTGGGCTATCAAGTGGCTCAACTTTGACATGAAAGAAGCCGGAGAGAAGCGGCTTTTGGATATCAACGAGATGGATGAGATCCGGCTAAATGCGTATGAGAACGCAAAGATCTACAAGGAATGGACGAAGCGCTGGCATGATAAGCATATCATTCCAAAGGATCTGAAAGAAGGAGATCAAGTCCTTCTATTTAACTCAAGGCTTCGACTATTCCCAAGTAAGCTTAAATCCCGTTGGACAAGACCTTATGTAATTAAACGAATTTTCCCCCGTGGTGCAGTTGAAGTATGGGGTGCACAAAGCGGAAATTTCAAAGTTAATGGCCAACGGTTGAATAAATACACACCGGAAGCCCCGGTTGAGGAGATAACTCCTATCCTCCTCCATTGAACACAAAACCATGCACCGTCCAGCTAAAGATGATAAATCAAGCGCTTCTTGGGAGGCAACCCATGATGGTATAACTCTTTTCTTCTTTCATCACTTAGTTAGCTTATTTTAGTTGCTTTGTTTCTTTTGTTTTCGCTTTTGTTAGTTCCTCGATGCACTCTTGGTTTGTTTGTGTCAATAATCGCAGGAAATTAGGTCCAATTTGAGAAATCAATGAAGATGGGAAGCATAAATTATTCAAATTGCAATTTTCAAGAAGTACAAGGAAAGAAATCGAGTTACACAAAGCAAAGCGTTCTATTCAGGAACAGAGCAAGTCGATTTTTGGCAACAGGAAGAAAAATCGACCCATCAGATCGACCCTCCCTGAATAAATCGTCCGATTCAGGAACAGAACAAGCCTTACAAACTCGATTCTCTCATTCTACAAAACCTCCATTCCCGATTTCCTTCTCTCAAAGAACCGAAAATTGCCTACCCTCTCATTTCCTCATTCCTTAACTGTTTTGAACGATTCTTGTCCCTAAACTGAAGCATTTTCGACAAGGAACAAGGATCTAGCAACAACAAGCTTGGCAATCAACTCATCCATCCGGAATTCAGGTTTTTCATTCCGAAACCTAAGTTTTTCGTTCGATTTTGGTTCTTGCCTAGAAGTTGTTTGTTTGCTGCGATTGATTGAGGGATTTGCTTAGGAACAACTATAGGAGACTGTGTGTGGTGATAGTTTAGTCAGAACTTTAGAAAATTGTGAGAATCGTTGAAATCGACAGAAAAATCGACTCAGCCCAGGAAAATCGTCCGATTTTTCTCAAGAACTTGTCGATTTTTAGTTGCAGAAATGGAGACTTTGAAGAGAATTACTCGAAATGCGGGAAAGAAGAAGGGATCTTATTCCAAAGCCCCTCCCCCACCTCCACCACCCTCTCAAACCATCCCAAAACTCCCTCCTCCCCTATCCAAACATAAGAAGAGATATGAACGTCTCTTAGATCGCCCCTTCACCCCTCCTCGATACATTGTTCTATACGATTTAGACTCTTTGTTTGTTTGAGAGGATGTGGATATGATGTTAGATAGAGTTGGGCCGAGACAGTTTGCTTTGATTAGGGAGGATGCATACACCGAGATTACCCTAGAATTCCTTAGCACATTTGAGCATGATCCTAGAGAGACGACGGTTTCTTTCCGCCTCATGAACCACAATCCCATGCAATGACTATTGATGACTTTGGGGATTTGTTTGGTTTTTCCTACTTTGATGCAGGCACATTTACGAGAGGAGTTAGGGTGCTAGTGCCTTCTAGGAGACCATTTCAGGGGGAGAGTATGGTCGTGATAAGTGGAGACCTAGAAATTTGAAAGAGGCTAGCATGTACAACCTTTCCATTAAGGTAGTGCATAGGATCCTTAGTGAGTACTTGTTTGCATGGACGGAGACCCCACAGAAGCTCAAGGCTGACGAGCTCTTTATCTTGTATTGCATGACATGTAGCACCATTCCCGACATCACCTCTATGCTTGCTGACTATCTAGGAAAGGTAGCAAACAAGGCAAAAGGTGACATTTGTGCTGGAGGTCTTGTCACTCATGTGGCAAAGGCATTGGAGTTAGATTTCTCGGGTTGCACCCTAGCTGAGAGTGCCCAGCCCTTAGGATCACAGAGATTGGTTGCTATCAGCCCTCTAAGCATCCGATCATAGCGGGGTGTTGAATTTGTGGAAAATCCAACCCTTTATATAGGAAAACTATCTTCCAAAGATAAAATATCTTTTTCCTAATACAAATATATCCGTATCTCTAAAATAGATCTCCAAAATATATGATCTTCCTTCCAGAAATCCAGCCTAAAAATATAAGATCTCTCCTTCCAAAAATAAAATATCTCAGCCAAATAAAATATATCTCGCCGCGTCAGGGTATTCGCCTCGGTCGGGGAGCTCATCAAGATCACCTCGGTCGAGATGGTACTGTAGCTGACCGTGGTGACTCTCAGCTGAAAGTGAAATCTCTCAAATCTGGTCCAAAGTAAATCTTCTTTGTTAATTCCTTGCTTCCTGAATTCCTTTTTAAGCTCCAGAATGTAGCTCCTATGACTCCTTTGCTCCTTAGCTCCATTTTAGTCCAAAATGTGCCATTTTACCTACGATTACAACGAAACTTGGTGTAGACCTCGATTCTCGCAAAGGTAGATGAAATGACAATATAATCACATAATATACATCCAAACATGTAGATTATTGAAGATAAAACGTCTAAACAAGTCCCAAAATATAGACAATAATTCACGCTATCAAAATACCCCATACTTGTCCCTTGCTTATCCCCAAGCAAGTTTCAAATCTAAAATACAAGATAGAATGGATTATTAGTCATAAAGATCAATGAAAAGTATTTCAAAACATTTTTGGTGGTGTGCTCCACTCATAGAACACTCTAAGAGAATGCTTCATGGAATTTAAAAATCAAAATATGATAAAAACATTTTATAAATATAAGAAAGTTGTTCATCTTTGCATAAAATCATAGAATGCATAATAAATCTTAATCATCGAAATTAATCATGTATAATCTAGTTTAAACCACTAAGTCAATCAACAAGCTCGAGGTCTCAAGGGCTTTCCAAATGAAAGGTCAAATAAACGTGTGAGGGTGGGATGTATATAGGGATAGTGGTGCTAGAATCCGGGAAAGGATCTTCACTTTACTTTGCTTTGAACTTCAACATCTTCCACAATAAGCTTTGCTTATTTTCTCTTTTTTACTTTACTTTTTGGGATGCATGGACAGAGGTACACAATAACCGAAGCCTAGGAAATTAGCAATCATCAATTTCTCGAGATGCCTCAAACCCTTGATGCACATACCATGACCCGTTAGGAATATCGCTCAATCTGACTTTGGCAAGACACAAACACCTAGCTATGTGAATGGTGCCGAGTTACTCATCATCATGATTGACTTTCCCAAACCGATTTGTTTCTTTCTAACTTTCAGCCAACATCTCAACTTCAATTTCACTTGCTTTTCATTTGCTTGCTTCCAAATTCCCGGATAGGTAAAGGGAGGCAAATATGTATATGTGGGGCTAAGCATGATCAAGAAAAAGAAGAGAGGAGAATGAATTGCCTTAATCATCCTAGAAAGAAAGTGAGAGAACTTATCATGTGGTGTCAACCTTCAAATTCAACATAATTTGGATAAAAACAAAGTATTAAACATGCCAAAATTTCAAACAAAGCATTTAGCAACTTAAATACATTATAAAACCTTTCAAGCATATAACGATTTCAAAACCAATCTGCAAACAAAATCTTCACTGAGGTCATATCCAGTTTAGAAGAACAAAAATCTTTTCGAAAACTGTCTCAGTTAAACCACCTCGGTCGTGATGTTCTAAGTCAACCGAGGTGAATCGCCTCGTTCGGCCAGAATCATTTCGGCGAGGTCAAAATTTTTTTTTCTTAAACCAGTTTTTGACGTTTTTCTCAATCAAATAACCTGTATGCATGCATGTAGTCTCACACAAGCATATATAGTAGGATAAAATCATGAATATCCATCAAGAGTCTTACAATCATCCACATAAGTCAATAATACATATCCGAATACCCCATACTTGGGACACATTGTCCCAATGGGTCAAATAAGTCATAAAAACAGAAAAACTCACCGGACAAAGCTGAGCTGCATAATAAATAAAGAAAAGAAATCCCTGCAAGCTCTAGTCCTGATCTACTGGCGGTGGTGGTGGATATGGTACGTGTGGATGCTGGGATGGGTCGAATGAATATCCCATCATATGTTGAAACTGGAGCTCCATCATCAGGTGATGGTGGTGCTGACTCTCCAGTATGTGATGAGTCCGGCTATCCATCTCTCGGCGATGGTCATCAAGGCGCTCACCGATATCAACTGTAAGAGCAGCGTAGGAGTCGATTATCTGATCTGGCAGATCATCAATTTGGCGGTGAGCGACAGGATCCCAGTGCTTGCGAACTCTACGCCTGGCAGGACGTGCTGGTGCTGCAGCTGGCTCATCCTCCGTCTCCTCGTCGTCTAGATCGACGACTGGTATTTTGGGATCAGCTGCATCTATCCCTGTCTCCATAGTAGCTCCACAATCATCCTCCTCATCAGCCTCATCATCCTCCTATAATGGGGCTGCCGCATCTCTAGCATCCTCAATGTATGGGATCCATGCCGTTGACTAGTACTGAGGGTCGTCAACTGAAAACTGAGACGACCACCTAATACCTTGAGGCGCAGTCTGCTCCCACGGCATCGCCACATACGGCGTAGCAAGTCCACGAGGAACCAGAATCCTCCTTGTGATCCTCACTTGCAGACCAAGCGGCTTGGCAGTCGCCACCATAGTGCATGCACTCAGATCGAGGTCCATGTAACTCGTGATGTGAGTCACTAGACCGCCGCAGCAAATATCTCCCTTCGCCTTTGCCTTGATCCTATGGAGATCCTCAGCCAACATCACTCCGAAGTCAGGAACTCCTCCGGTCACCATACAATATAAGCTCAGAAGCTCCCCCTGTCTAATCTTCTGGGGCGTCTCAGTACGCACCAGAAGTGTCTCGCTAAAGATCCGGTGGGCTAATCTAAAGGCGAGGTGGAAGATGATATGCTCCCTGGAGTCTCCAGGTCTCCACCTATCAGCATGCTCAACTACGTGAGCTATATTGCCCAAAACTGTCTAGCCACGGCTCGAGAAGGAAAATTAGAAACTGTGGGGGTCGGGAAGCCGAAGATCTCTCTCCAATGATCCATCGGAACTAAGTAGTTCTGGTTCAGCAACCGGTACTTGATGGCATGCTTTGTAGGCAAGTAAGTCACGGAGCTCACAAACTCCAAGGTGGGCTCGAGGTAGGCTGAAGCTCTAATCTTAGTAAACTACTCCAGCCCTACCATAGAAATCATCCGTATCAAGTCATCATCCACATAGAGGTAGTCAAAGGCAACAACATCTAGCAACCGCGGCGCAATCACTGGGCACGCAGAAATGCGGTCATAATCCACCTAGTGACGCTCATGGATCACCGGTACGGAACGTCAGGAAGAAGAAGAAGAAGGTGAGTTTTGTCTCTCAGAACAAGCTGGCGATCTGAACTCATTTTTTTTCTTTCTGTCAGACCACCTCGGTTGGTTGTCACATCTCAAGAACACCTCGGTCGAGATGCAGGTTGACTGGACCGAGGCGATCTGCTGTTCGATCTTAACTCTCAAAAATCCAGTTATTTTCCCCCAATATCACTACCAATTGTTCCTATGGGGTACTTAAGCCTTTTTCAACACAATGCAAGGGCAACCAAAGCCCAAATTTATCGAAACAGTGCAAGAAGAGGGAGTTAGGGTTTTTTTTTCGATTTATCCCAAATTCGGTCGATTCGGAGCGTTTTTGTTGTAGATTGTCGCTTGCAAACTGTTACTCTACTATTTCCTTGCAGTTTGGAAGCACGAATCGTCGAAAACGATCGAGAAACGGGGAACGAGATGAATTTGTGCGCCGCGGTCGAGAAGGTGGGAGAGGGAAGAGAGAGAAATCGATCCCCCTTTTATACCCTTTTCTGAAACTGCTGTCACCTCGGTCGAGATGGTCCCGACTGGACCGAGGTGGATCGTCATAAACCCTAGTCGCCTCGTTTGCTCAAGAATCATCTCGGTCGAGGTGCTGTGACAACAACCGAGATGTGCCTCAGTCAAACTCCGTCTTCTCAAATTCTCGAACTTCTTTCCTTCCAGTGTTGCTCCTAAGTTGTATTCCTTCCTTAGAGAGTACGTGGTTTCTGTCTAGGACGCCAAAAACAAGCAAAGCAAAGCAAACTATCTAAAGTTATACTGGAAAAAGAGAAAAGAAAGCAATACCTCGGGTTGCCTCCCAAGAAGCGCTTGATTTAAGGTCGCTAGCTGGACCGTACGGTGTCCTTAAACAAGGTATAGTGGTGCAATCTCTTCAACCTAAACTTCCGGTTGGTACTTCTTAAGTCTATGACCATTGCCCTTGAAGCTTCCACTTGTTTCCCCCCCAAATCTCAACTGAACCATAAGGGAAAACATGTTTCACAACATAAGGTCCAGTCCATCTAGATTTCAACTTACTTGGAAAGAGGCGAAGGCGGGAGTTGAAGAGTAGAACTAAGTCTCCTTCTTTGAACTCCTTAGAAATGATACACTTGTCATGCCATTTCTTCGTCCTTTCTCTGTAGATCTTGGCATTCTCATAAGCGTTCAAACGCAGCTCCTCCAGCTCGTTGATGTCCAATAGTCACTTCTAACCGGCTTCTTTGATGTCGAAATTTAACCATTTGATCGCCCAATATGCTTTGTGTTCCAGCTCAACGGGCAAATGACAAGACTTCCCATATACCAAATTAAAGGGGTGGTACCAATGGGAGTCTTGAAAGCGGTCCTATAGGCCCAAAGAGCGTCGTTTAACTTCATTGACCAATCCTTCCTCGTCCTAGAGACTATCTTCTCCAAGATTGCTTTAATTTCTCTATTTGAGATCTCGACCTGTCCACTAGTTTGAGGGTGGTAAGGGGTTGCTACCTTGTGGGTTACTCCATACTTCGATAGAAGTGTCTTAAACTTTCGGTTGATGAAATGTGTCCCTCCATCGCTGATGATGATGCGTGGAGTCCCAAAACATGGAAACGTAGTCCTATTAAAGAACTTCACAACCACCATGGCGTCGTTAGTGGGAGAGGCAATGGCTTCAACCCATCTAGAGACGTAGTCGACAGCTAGGAGAATGTAGAGGTTTCCTCCGGATGATGGGAAAGGTTCCATGAAATCTACTCCCCATACATCAAAGATCTCAACCTCATGTATGATATTGAGTGGCATCTTGTTCCTCCTAGATAAGTTCCCTGTTATTTGGCATGCATCCCAAGAGACAACAAACGTTTGCACATCCTTAAATAATGTAGGCCAAAAGAAACCGGAATATAATACCTTGGCGCACGTTTGGTGAGCGCTAGCATGCCCTCCACAAGGAAGCGAGTGGCAATGTCGTATGACACTAGTAATTTCATCTTCCGGAATGCATCTTCGAAGCATCCCATCCGAGTCTCTTTTAAATAGTAGAGGTTCATCCCAATAGTAATGGCGTACATCTTTAAAGAATTTCTTGCTTTGAGCGTATGTCAATCCGGGTGGTATTCCTTGCAAACAAGATAATTAACAATGTCAGCATACCAAAGCCCTTTATTATCAAAAGTTTGGTGAAGAAAGTGGTCCACCAACTGAGGGTGAATTTCAGAAAAGGGAGTTAGAGGTTTGTTATTCTCAGTTGACATCATCTCGCTTTTGACCTCGGTCGAGGTGTAGAGTGGGTGACCGAGATGTTCTTCAGTCAAGAACACCTCGCTTGGTCCAGAAGGTGCCTCGGTCGAGGTACTGCAACTGGGACCGAAACTGGAGATCTTCTTCTCCTGGATTAGTCTTTCAAATTTAGCTCTTGGATCTTCTTCCAATGCCTTTAAGCTCCGTATATGTGCATCACAAGAAACATCTATACCTTCCTCCATTAAGCTAAAACTAATAACTCTCTCAAGTGGATCATTAATAAGGATAGAGCTCACCAATTCTCTTAATTCTTCTTCATCATAGATGTTGAAGATATCATCTCCTAGCGGCTCTCCTTTCATTGCCGCAAGCAAAGCAAACTCAACTTGATCACCGCCAATGTTGAATTGCAACTTGGCGTTCTTACAATCCACATTGCAACCTGAAGTTGCTAGAAATGGTCTCCCGAGAATGATAGGAACGGGATAATCTCCGGGAATGTCAAGCACAACAAAGTCTATAGGTAAATAGAAGTTACCTAACTTAACCGGAACGTCTTCCAAAATGCCCACGGGATGGGTAATGGAGCGATCCGCCATGTACAACCGTATCTTCACCGGCTTGGGCTCTCCAAGTCTGATCCTCACACATAGCTCCAGCGGGATGATGCTCACGCTGGCTCCTAGATCACACAAGGCTTCACAAGTGACATCCCCAACTTGAATGGTAATGCAAAAAGAGCCGGGATCCCTTAATTTGGGTGGCATCTTCTCCTTCATGATTTGAATAGGTTTCGAGGATTTAGATGTCATCCTAACTTCACCAAAGTCTTCCAACTTCCTCTTCCTTGATAGAATTTTTTTCAAGAACTTCCCATAGGCGGGCACCCCTAGAATAGCATCGAGGAAGGGGATATTAATATGTAGTTTATTCATCAAGTCAAGGAACTTACCAAAGTGCTTGTCTAGATGTGCTTGTTAGCCTGAAATATTGCGATATTCTAGGCACTTTTTCTAGTTTTTTTTCATTCATTATAGTGTTCATGGATAAGGCATTAAAGCATTTGTTAGCTTGTTTATCTATATTCTCGATATAGAGGTCTACATTAGCTTTGTGTTGATTATAGGTGAATAAGAGCTGAAACCGGACCATTTGAGAGAGATAAGAGAGGATTTGAGCATTCCCATGGATTAGGAACACATCAAGGAAGCCAAAGAAGATGCTAAGTTGGAGAATGGCACGACACAAAGGAAACCACAAGCAATTAACACTTCCACGCCCTAAAATACGGCAGTAGAAGAGTCCATGCCCTAAACCACGGCCGTGAATCTTGGTATCATGAGCGTGGAGCATTCCAAAGAGTTACACGGCCTAAAGTACGGTCGTGGAAGATGAGAGACACCGTAACCCAATTCCACGCCCTAAACCACGGTCGTGGAATCCCTTGAGACAGTGATTTAGGCGATCTTTTGACAAACCAGTTATTGTCATATAATTTAAGTGATGGGCCGGGACGGTTGTTTTTCCCCGTCTTATAAAATGGCGGGAGGAGAGAGTTTTCAGGACACTGGCTTTGGGCTATTAGACAACCTCTCTTTGGGAGAGTTAACCTTATGGTTTCGCGAGGAACGTTGCGAAAGCGCCGGCAATTTGAATTCCCGAAGATCGTGTGTGGCGGGAGTTGTGCCCGTTCTTAGGTTCTGATATTAAAGACGGATTGACATCCCATTCTTCGTTTTTGCCTTAGATCTTGTGAGGTTTTCTGTTATATTCCGAATCCATTGAATATTCCAATTTGTGTTTTGGATTTGAGATTGACTTTGAGTTATATTTGAGTTTTTTAGGGTTTTCATCTTTTATTCTTCTTAAATTGATTTTTGACATCATGACAATGGTTATTGGCTAAAACCCTTTAACAATTCTAAGGTGAAGGGTTGATAGTTGTGGCTTAGATAATGATAGATCGATCGTACATTGATTGGACCCTGAGAGATAGAGAGATCTCGTCGACGAACCAAGATCACGGTCTGCTCTTGAGTTTCCACGGCCGTGGAACTCAAGATCTACCCGTGATTTACCTTAGTTTAGGAACTTTGCTTTTAATTTTATCCAAGGTTAAAGATTTGCTTTAATCTTGTTTTGGCTTGCCCTTTTCTAGGTAGTAGTGAGACTCATCACCCTCTATTTCGATTTCGAGTGTCACAACCTTAATCGTTCTAGTTAGTCTTGATCCTTGGGTTACAAGTTTGGGTATTTGAGATTAATTCTTGCCTTTAGATCCTTTCTATACTGAAGCCTCAACAACCTTTATAGAGAGCGTCTTTAGATAAGTCATATAAAGTTTTGGAACCTCATCGTACATTGCTTTATCTTAGCATACCTTCGAAACTCTTGACTTTGTCCTTAGTTCTTTAGTATACCTTGAATCGATTTCCACAATTAGATACCTGGATCTTTAGGGTTGCTGTTTTCCCAATATTTGTAAAGCTTATTACATTTACTTGCTTGACGAATTGTGAACTGAATTTGTTCCCCCCAAATCCCTCAGTTCAATACTCTGGATTTCTTGCTTTACTACGCCAATCCGTACATTGCGGGTTCGCGTGCTTAATTCTAGTTTCATAAATTTAAAGCTTGATTGGACGCACGGTAAGTGGCAAACAGGTTTTTGGCGCCGTTGTCGGGGATTTGGTCTACGCTGAAGTCGGTTATCGGTTGTCATGCTTGGGAGCTTTGCTCTTGTTATTTTGATATCTTCTTTGAGTGATATTTGCAGGTTATTTTAGGTATATGCGCAGGTCTAGCAACAACAAAGACCTCTTACCTCTTGATCAAGAACTTGAGAAGTCTTTGAGAAAGAAGCTCAAAGAAAGAAAGATGGCTGAAAATAAAGAGAGGGATCTCCAAGCAGAGTTGGAGGATTCCGAAGCTCGACTTAGATGGAGCGAGAAGACTTGCAAGGAAGAATCGGACCGTCATCAATTGCAAACTGATGAGCTCAAGGACATGATGCTTCAAATGAGTCTGGAGATGAGTGATTTCAATAAGAAGAAGAGAAGGAAACCGACAAGATCGGTTAGGATCGACTCATCCGATGAAGATAGTGACTCCTCCATGCCACCGCTAGAGGACATTGATCCAACGATCAATGTGAACCAAAATAATCCAAGACCGGCCGCTAATTTTCATATCCTGGTTGAGGGTGCGAGAGTCGCTCGTGTAGATGAAGAGCCAAGAACTCTTGGCCAAAGAATGGATCCAATTCAGCAACCACGCCGTGTAGGTGTGAACTTTGATGGTGACGATATTCAGGGGTTTAGCTTCAACCCACAAGTTATCACCATCGTTCGCCAAAACCAGTTTGGAGGAACGAGTGTCGAATATCCACATCAACATTTACAGAATTTTGAGATCTTGATGGAGACAATGAAGCCAAAGAATGCAACCACCAACAATTACAAGATCAAGCCATTCTTTTTCTCTTTGAAAGGGAAAGCTTTATCTTGATATCAAGCTCTTCCAAATGAAAGAATCAACACATCAGAGGATCTTTCTTCGGAGTTCCTAACCAAATTCTTTCTGCCATCCAAGACGGCGGAGTTGAGAGGTAAGATTAATGCTTTTTCTATGAGATCTAATGAAAGTTTGTTTCAGTCTTGGGAAAGATTACAGGATTTACTATTGGATTGCCCACACCATGGCATCTCCAAATTGGAGCTATCGGAGACATACTATAAGGGGCTGGATGTGGACTCACAATTCAAGCTCCAATCCCTTTCATGTGGCACATTCATGGACATGAGGGAAGATGACGCTTGGGACGTCATTGAGAAGCAAGCCCGAGTCATTGAGAAATATTCTAACCGGAAATTAGAAGCTGATCGAGTGGAGCAAGGAGCAAAGCTAACACAAGCTGCTCAAACTCAAATCTTTTCTCTCAACACCGAGATTAAAGAATTGAAGGAAGTCATCAAGGCTAGCTTTACAAAGCATAAGGAGCAAGATGTTGGTTATTTGGGAAACAACAATAACCACAATGGGAGTGAGAACACCAATCGCAACAGCCGGAACAACAACCGGAACAATTGGAACAACAACAACAACCGGAATAACAATTAGAACAACAATAGGGGTTCAAACAACAACAATTGGCGTTCCAACCAACAACAAAACTCCGGTAATTTTTATCCCAATTCAGGAAATTCACTAACTCCACCATCTTCTTCTTCCATTCCTTTGAAAAGCCAGGGGCAAACATCTAATAGTGGAAGCACTTCGGGGAAAGAGAAGTCCAATCCCATGTTGGAAACGATCTTGGGAAAGCTTCATGGATTGGAGAGTCACATCACTAAGGTTGATAAAGCCCAAAAGATTTTAGAAAACCAAATGTTTAGCAATGTTGAGGAAGTTCCTAGAAATCAAGGAAAACTTCCAGGAAAGACGGAGGATAACCCGAAAGGAAGGGTGATGGTGTTCACAACTAGGAGCGGAGCAACAACCACCGACCCGCAGCCTAAGTTTGTGGAAGTTCCCGTCGAAAAGGAGAAGGAAAAGGGGAAGGAGAAGGAAGACATCAATATTCCTCCTCCACCTTACAAAACTCCCCTACCGTTCCCGCAATCTAGAGCAAGAGCGCGTCTACACAAGCAATTCGGTTAGTTCATTGAACTCAAGAGCAAACTGCATATTAATATACATTTCATTGATGCAATTGTAGGTATGCCAGCTTATGGAAAGTTCTTAAAGGAAATCCTCTCTAACAAGAGAAAACTAGAAGACTTTGGAGAAGTCAAGATGAGTTCGGATTCGTCGGATCTCATAAAGACAATGAAGGAAAAGATGCCCCAATAGCTGAAGGATCCGGGGTCATTTTGTGTTCCAATATGAGTAGGAGATGTCACATATGATGCATTATGTGATTTAGGAGCAAGCGTTAGAATCATTCCGCTTGCCTTATGCAGGAAGATCGGTTTAGGCGAACCTAAACCGGTGAAGATGACGTTATATATGGCGGATCAATCCATAACTCACCCCGTCGGTATAGTTGAAGACGTCCCGGTCAAGCTTGTAAGTTCTATGTTCCAATAGATTTTGTTTCTTGCAACATCCGGTTGTATGGTAGATTGCAAGAATGCTAGACTCGCCTTCGACATAGGAGAGGAAAAGGTAGAGTTCGTTCTTTCCACTTTGATGAAAGAACCAGCTCTTGAAGAGGACATATTTAACATCCATGACGAAGAGCTATCTAGAGAGGAAGTAAGTTCGATTCTCTTCAAAGATCCTTTGCAAAAGGTGATTACTATGAGCATTATGGACATAGGAGAAGAGGAAGAATGCAATAAGGAAGTTGAAGCTTTAGAGGAGCAAAAGAAGTGTATGAAGAAGAATTCGAAAAACTTTACGATGGGTTAGAGAACGTGAGGAATCACGGCCTGTCGTGCTATTCCACGGCCGTAGTTCCCACCAACATAACCGTAATTAGCTATTCAGAGGACTCCAGTAAGTTACACGGCCAAAACCACGGCCGTGGAACTATCAGAGGTGCCGTAATTGACTTCCACGCCCTAAACCACGGCCGTGGAGGAAGCAGAGGTGCCGTAATTTTTCGGAAATCTGAGGATAATTACGTTCTTTCTACCACTTCTCTTGATTATTCTCCAACAACTTCTATACCCTTAGAAACTTCTAAGGAAGCATTGGACACTCCTCAAGAGCCACTAGAGAGTGCAATAGTGGTGGAATTGAAGCCACTTCCCGCACATCTAAGGTACGCATTTCTAGGACCTAATTCTACCTTTCCGCTAATTGTTAGTTCCGATCCAAGTGAAGATGAACATAATAAGCTTATGGTTGTTCTAAAGAAAGATAGGAAAGCCTTAGGTTACACTATAGAGGATCTAGTAGGAATCAAACCATCACTATGCATGCATAAGATCCTAATGGAAGAAGATTTTAGAACCTCACAACAACCTCAAAGGCGGTTAAATCCGACCATGAAGGAGGTTGTCGAGAAGGAAATTCTTAAACTTTTTGATGTAGTTATCATCTACCCTATCTCCGATAGCAAGTGGGTGAGTCTCGTATAGGTTGTTCGAAAGAAGGGAGGAATGACGTTCATTACCAACAAGAACAATGAGCTCATTCCTACACGAACCGTGACGGGATGGAGGATGTGCATAGACTACCGCAAGCTGAACAATGCAACGAGGAAGGATTACTTCCCATTACCATTCATCGATCAAATGCTTGAGAGGTTAGCACAACACTGACATTTCTGTTATCTTGACAGTTATAGTGGTTTCTTTCAGATCCCGATACATCCGGATGATCAAGAGAAGACCACATTCACGTGCCCATGGGGTACGTTTGCTTATAGGAGAATGCCGTTCGAGCTTTGTAACGCCCCAACCACCTTTCAAAGGTGCATGATGGCTATCTTCTCGGAGTATATAGAGGAGATCATGGAGGTTTTCATGGATGACTTTTCTGTTTACGGTTCCTCTTTCGATAATTGTCTTTCTAACCTTTCTCTTGTGCTACAAAGGTGTGAAGACACTAACCTAGTTCTTAATTGGGAGAAGTGTCAATTTATGGTGAAAGAAGGCATTGTATTAGGACACTTGATCTCTAGTAGAGGGATTGAAGTAGATAAGGCTAAGATAGAGACAATAGAAAAGCTCCCTCCTCCATCTCCGGTGAAGGGGATAAGAAGCTTTCTAGGATATGCTAGATTTTATAGGCGTTTTATAAAGGATTTCTCTAACATATCAAAACCGCTAACTAATCTATTGATTAAATATGCAGTTTTTTATTTCTCGCAGGAGTGCTTAGATGCGTTTCATAAGATTCGGGAAGCTCTAATCTCAGCCCCGATCATTCAACCTCCGGATTGGAATCTTCCATTCGAGGTTATGTGTGATGCAAGTGACGTAGCTATAGGAGCTGTGCTTGGGCAAAAGAAGGAAGGACGAAACCATGATATCATCTATGCTAGCATGACGCTAGATGAAGCGCAGCTTAACTACGCCACTACTGAAAAAGAATTTTCTAGCTATTGTTTATGCATTTGAAAAGCCTCGTTCTTATCTTTTAGGTGCAAAGGTGATTGTATACACGGATCATGGTGTGATCCGGTATATACTTGCAAAGAAGGATGCGACACCAAGGCTTATTAGATGGATTCTTCTCCTACAAAAATTCGATCTAGAGATCCGTGACAAGAAGGGTTCGGAAAATTCTGTTGCAGATCATTTGAGTCGTCTACCACATCTAGAGGACGACAATCTACCCATAGATGACTCTTTTCCGGACGAGCATTTACACGTAGAGAGGATGAAGAGACTGGAATGAGGTAAAGAAACCTCTCATCTGAAGTAAAGGCAAGCTTATAAGAGAAGCTAGCCGCAAAGCACAAGTCAAGAGTCAACAAAAGCGGCTGCACACATATAGAGCCGCAGGGGCGGCTAGCCTACGGCGCACGGGCGCCTAGCCGCCGGGGCGGCCCAGATGGTGCGCAGGGGCGGCCAGCGGGGTCAAGACAAGGCACACTATATCTTAACTAGGCTCCCAAGACAAAGGCTATTACATCTCACCCCCCTAAAACAAGTTTCGTCCCGAAACTTATAAAATCCCAAAACCTCTCGGACCCATAAGCCGAGGTATAACTATCTCCTCAAGAACATCAAGTCACAACCTATAACGTTCTATATCCTCAACACAGCATGGAGGAATCACACTCCAGCAAAACAACTCTACACAAGGCCTAGAGGAAGATCATCTCTAGCCAAACACAAACCACATCACACTGGCATGGAGGAAAATCGTCTCCAGCCAAAATGTACACATAACACTAAAATGTGGAGAAAAACTATCTCCACTGACAATATGTCCATCAAGGTAGCATGGAGGAAAGAACCATTTTCGGCTAATCCTAACAAACATACCATAGCATGGAGGAAAGGACCATCTCCAGCTATACCCATCTCGTACTAGCAAACAAGATCTAACACATCATATGCAAGTATCACAGCTAGCACGAAAACACAGCATATCACATAAGCACATAACATGCACTCACCAAAAAGGCACTAAGATCTACTCGTGGATCCTACTTGTGCATCTAGCTCAGCATAAAACTCTAGATAGTTCCTCTGGATACTATCCTCTATCTCCCATGTAGACTCATCTGGTCCTTGTCTAGACCATTGTATCCTCAACATAGGAATGTCCTTCGAATGAAGGCGTATCACACCTCGCTCTAGGACTGCAATAGGGTGCTCTGCAAACGTGTGGTCCGGCTCAACCACCAGATCATCATAACTCACGATGTGCCTCGGATCTGGTATATACTTCCTCAGCTGAGACACATGAAATACAGGATGAACACTCTCTAGCCTCGGAGGCAAAGCTAATTTGTAGGCTGCACTCCCGACTCTATCTAGTATCTCGAAAGGGCCGACATATCGGGGACTCATCTTCCCCTTTATGCCGAAACGTCTAACGCCTTGCGTCGGAGATACTCTCAACCACACATGAGCTCCTACCCTGAACTCTAGAGGTCGACGCCTCTTGTCTATATACGACTTCTGGCGACTCTGTGCAGCCAGCATCCTCTCTCTGATAAGAGCTACTCGAGTCATATCATCTTGAATCCGTTGTGGCGCTATCCTACTGATGCTACTTGGCTCATCCCAGCATAATGGGGTACGACATCTACGTCCATACAGTGCCTCATAAGGAACCATCTCTATAGATGCATGCCAGCTGTTGTTGTATGAGAACTGAACGAGTGGGAGGTAATCAGACCATCCATGTCCCCAATCCCACACACAGGCTCACAGCATGTCCTCTAAGGTCTGGATGGTCCTCTCGGACTAACCATCTGTCTGGGGGTGAAACGCAGTCGTGAAGTGTAGACTCGTCCCCAAAGTAGTCTAAATCTGCTACTAGAATCTCAATGTGAATCGTCCATAAAGATCAGAAACGATCGTCCTCGGTACACCATGGAGTCTTACTATCTGTCTAGTGTACTCCTCAACTAATATGCTCACGGGCCACGTCTCTCTGATTGGGATGAAAGGTGACGTCTTCGTCAATCTGTCAACGATCACCCAGATGACATCAAAACTCCTACTGGTCCTCAATCCAATCACAAAATCCACGGAGACGTCCTCCCACTTCCATTGCGGCACTGACAGTGGATGGAGCTCACCTCCAGCGTGAAATGCTCTATCTTGACCTATGGACAGGTCGAATACTGAGCCACAAATCTGGCTACGTCGGGCTTCAGCCCTCCCTACCAATATGAGCGTCTCACATCATGGTACATCTTACTCGTACCAAGGTGTATTGAGTAAGGTGTACAGTGGGCCTCTTGTAGTATCCGTTGTCTCAACTTTGCATCTCCAGGAACACATATACGATCATGTCGCCTCATAACTCCATCTGCCCCAATAGTGAACAGGGGTGCCTCTTCGCGAGACATCCTATCTCTGATCCTCGTCAAGGTCGGGCAGGTCCCCTACTTCTATTGGATCTCATCCAATAGACTAGGTAGAACCTCTAAAGCAAACAACTGGGCATCCTCATTAGGAAATTGGATGTCCATATCTAGCGAGGCTAGATCCCTCTGAAGCTGAGGTTGTATAGTAAGTCTGGCAATCGCCTTCTCTCGAGGCATCTTCCTCCTCAAGGCATCAACTACCACATTCGCCTTGCCAGGATGATACAAAATCTCAAGGTCAAAGTCCTTGATCAACTCAAGCCATCGACGCTGGTGGTTATTCAATTCCCGCTGTGTGAAAATATACTTCAGACTCTTATGGTCTGTGAAGATCTGACATGTAGCACCATACAGGTAATGTCTCCACATCTTCAAAGCATGAACTACCGTTGTCAACTCCAGATCATGAGTCGGGTAGTTCTCCTCATACGTCTTCAACTCTCGAGACGCATATGCAATCACTCTGCCTCTCTGCATCAACACACATCCCAAGCCTAGCTTGGATGCATCACTATAGACCGCAAAATCATCAGAACCCTCTAGTTGTGCCAAGACAGGAGCTGAAGTAAAACTCCTCTTCAACTCCTCAAAACTCTGAGCGCACTGTTCATTCCATACAAATCTGGTAGTCTTCCTCAAAAGACTCGTCATTGGACGGACAATCACAAAAAATCCCTCCACAAAGCGTTTGTAATAACCGGCTAAGCCAAGAAAGCTACGCACTTCCTTGACGTTCGTCGGTGTCATCCATGCAGCAACATACTCGATCTTCGCCGGGTCTACCATAATCCCGTCGGCGGAGACAATGTGTCCGAGAAATGCAACCTTATACATCCGGAACTCACACTTAGAGAGCTTGGGGTACAGCTCTCTATCACTCAAAATCTGCGTTCGTCAACCCAAATGGCATGCTCCTCTCTGCTACGATAGTACACCAGAATGTCATCAATGAAGACTACCACAAACCGATCCAGGAAGTCGATGAAGATGTTGTTCATCAACTCCATGAATACTATTGGGGCATTCGTCAACCCAAATGGCATCACTACAAACTCGTAGTGTCCATAACGGGTACGAAATGCCGTCTTATGCACATCCTACTCTCTCACCCTAAACTGGTGATATCCAGAACGCAAGTCGATCTTGGAGAAGACTGTCGCTCCCTACAACAGATCAAGTAGAACATCAATACGAGGTAGTGGATACCTGTTCTTGATGGTCACCTTGTTCAGCTCTCTGTAATCTATGCACAGTCTCAATGATCCGTCCTTCTTCCGCACGAAGAGGACAGGTGCATCCCATGGTAAAACGCTAGGGCATATGAAGCCCTTCTTAGCCAACTCCTTGAGTTGCTTCTTCAGCTCTAACATCTCGACAGGTGCCATACGGTATGGGGCCTTCGAGATGGGTCTTGTGCCAGGCTCCAAGTCAATACCAAAATCTACGCTCCTCTGAGGTGCCAGGCTCCAAGTCAAATACGTTTGTAAACTCACAGACCACTGGTATGTCCTCCAAAGATGGACTCTCTCCATCCTTCATGGCGTAGCACCACAAGGCATCACATCTTTATGCAATCATCTAGTTGCTCGTACGACACTAATAACAGATCCTACCTTCCCAAGGTCCCAGCCCCGGAAGACCTCTATCGGACCTAAGTCGGTAGAGACTGTAATAGTTCTCTTATCTACATCTCACACCGCACGGTGTCTATGCATCCAATCCATACCTAATATGACTTCTTCATGCATCAAAGGCATGACTAAGAAGTCAACAAGTAGTACACGAGTCCCTAAGCGTAGGGGACAACTACGTATCTCTTGGGTACCTCTAACCTTACTACCATCGGGTAACCTTATAGTAAAGGGTTCCCCCTCTATGGTAGACAAACTCAAACGCTCAACACAAGCATCAGAAATAAATGAATGCGTACCACCCGTATGAAACAAAATTCTAACAGGTAAACCATGTAACAGAATGGTACTTGTATCAGTGGGTGCGACGGCTCCTCAGCATTCTTCAGCTCAAAAACTCTGCCCCGAGCTCCTCGGCTATCACCTACAGGAGAAGAACCCTGCTGTGATGACGCCTTTACCTGACAGCAAAACGTAGCCCTATGTCTTGGCTTCCCACACGAGAAGCAAGTCAGTGGTGCTCTAGGCCAATCACTCCTCACATGCCCATAGGCCCTGCAGTTGTAACACTATCGGCCTCTCTCAGTTGTCGGTGCAAACACTGGAACACTGGAGCAGCCCTGAGTCTGACCTTTCCCGTATCCAAATGCTCCTACACCAGTCGGTACGGTTCGTTGTCTCTTCTCAGACCGTCCTGTCTGAGAAGTTCTCTCTGACTAGCTCTCTCTCTCTCTCTCATAGGCAGAGGCCCGATCCTGGTAGTCTGCCAATGAGTCACAGTGAAATCCCGCCATGTATGAGTGTGTGCTCTTCCTCAAATGACGGGCAAAGAGGTACATATCCTTGTCCTCAGATGGTGCAGCTGGACCCATCAATGCTAACTCCGTCTCGATGCGGCAAATAGAGTTTGTAATAGGTACGTCCTCAAAACCTGCCTCCACGAAGTCTTGCAGTTTTTACCTTCTCAATGAGGCAGGGCAGAACTGCTATCCCAACATAGTCCTCATCTGCTCATAAGTGGTAACTCGTGCTCTAATTGTCCTCCACCACTAATGTGCCAGATCACGGAATAGAGACTGTACTAGCTCTATCCGTCTGTCCTCAAGGCATCGAATAGACTCTAAAGCTGAGTCTACATGCCCAATCCACACCTCAGTCTCTAGGCCGATCTCCCCAGAGAAGTGTGGTACTCCCTGCTGGTGAAATGCCTTCAACAAAGTATCTGGTTGAGGCCCTCTGGTTTTCTCCACAACTCGAGCTGGCTCAACTACACTAACTGGTGCAGCTGGCACCTAAGTAGCTCTATGGGATCTCTCAGATGATCCCTCATGCCCTAGCAGATCTGGGGCTCGTCTGCCCGCTCTAATGGACTCCTCAAAATGCCTAAGATACTCTCTGAACTCTAATCTGCCCATAGAGACACGGTTTGAGCCATCAAACTGGCCTAGATGGGCCGGCTGTCTCCTAGACCCACCACTCCTCGTAGCTGGAACTATGCTCTCAGCAACCTCCTCAGGAGCCTCCTCCACCACTAGTGGTTCTGCAGCGAAATCGGGTCCCTGTCCTATCCCTCCTGGATGAAGAGTTGGTCTACCTCTACCTCTGGCTGCGACAGCAGTAGCTCTAGTCCGAGCTATCTGCGGGGTATGCACACCTAACATATAAGGCTCTATATAGGCCATATGTATAGATATATATATATATATATATATATATATATATATATATATAGTATTTAATAATGGATGCATACACATCATCACATAAAAGATATCTATATATATATATATATATATCTATATTGTCGAGATCCTTAGATGGGTGACGGCTAGGAGGAACGAGATGCCACTCAACAACATCCAAGAGGTTGAGATTTTTGATGTATGGGGAGTTGATTTCATGGGACCTTTCCCATCATCCGGAGGAAACCTCTACATTCTCCTAGCTGTCGATTACGTCTCTAGATGGGTTGAAGCCATTGCATCCCCCACTAATGACGCCATGGTGGTTGTGAAGTTCTTCAATTGGACTATCTTTCCACGTTTTGGGACTCCACGCATCATTATCAGCGACAGAGGGACACATTTTATCAACCGTAAGTTTAAAGCACTTCTATCGAAGTATGGGGTAACCCACAAGGTAGCAACCCCTTATCACCCTCAAACTAGTGGACAGGTCGAGATCTCGAATAGAGAAATCAAAGCAATCTTGGAGAAGACCGTCTCTAGGACGAAGAAGGATTGGTCCATGAAGTTGGACGACGCTCTTTGGGCTTACAGGACCGCATTCAAGACTCCCATTGGTACCACCCCTTATAATTTAGTATATGGGAAATCTTGTCATTTGCCCGTTGAACTAGAACACAAGGCGTATTGGGCAATCAAATGGTTGAATTTTGACATCAAGGAAGCCGGTGAGAAGCGGCTAATAGACATCAATGAGCTGGAGGAGCTGCGTTTGAACGCTTATGAGAATGCCAAGATCTACAAAGAACGGATAAAGAAATGGCATGACAAGCGTATCATTCCTAAGGAGTTCAAAGAAGGAGATTTAGTTCTATTCTTCAACTCCCGCCTTCGCCTCTTTCCAGGTAAGTTGAAACATGTTTTCCCTTATGGTGCAATTGAGATCTGGGGAGAAACAAGTGGAAGCTTCAAGGTCAATGGTCATAGACTTAAGAAATACCAACCGGACGTCCAGGTTGAGGAGATTGCACCACTATATTTTTTTTTACGGATGCCGTACGGTCTAGCTAGCGACCTTAAATCAAGCGCTTCTTGGGAGGCAACCCAAGGTATTGCTTTCTTTTACCTTTTTCTTGTCTAGCTTTAGATAGTTTGATTTTGCTTTGCTTTGCTTTGTTTTTGGTATCCTAGACAGAAACCTAGTACTTTCTAAGGAAGGATTATAACCCATGAGCAACACTAGAAGGACAGAAGTTTGAGAAATTGAGGAGACGGAGTTTGACTAAGATACATCTCGGTTGCATTTACAACACCTCGACCGAGCTGATTCTTGAGCAACCGAGGCGACTAGGGCTGACAACAATCCACCTCGGTCAAGACACCTCGGTCCAGTCGTGACCACCTCGACCGAGGTGACAGCAGAATCGGCGAGGGGTATAAAAGGGGAACAGTTTCTCTCTCTTTCCCTTCCATCTCTCCCTCGGCCGCGGCGCACATCAATCTTGTTTTCTTCGTTTCTCGATCGTTCTCTATAATTCTTGCTCCGATCTCGCGAGGAAAGGCTAGAGGATCAGTTTGCAAGTGAGAAACTGCATCAAAAACGCCTCCAATCGACCGAATTTGGGGTAAAAAGTCGAAAACCCTAACCTCTCTTCTTCTTACTGTTTTTAGACGTAATTGGCTTTGGTTGCCAATCATTTGTGTTGAAAAAGACTTAAGTACCCCTTAGGAACAACTGGTAGTGAAATCGGGGGAAAAGAACTGGAAATCAAAGAGTTGAAATCAAACAGCGATTTACCTCGGTCCAGTCGACCTGCGCCTCGGCCGAGGTGATTCTTGAGACCTGTCACAGCAACCGAGGTATCCTGTCAGAGAGAGAAAAATGAGTTCCACATCTGATCGCCAGTTAATTCTAAAGGATAGAGCCTCACCTTCTTCTTCTTCCAAACCTTTTATTCCGGTGATCCACGAGCGTCACCAGGCTGACTTTGACCGCATATGCGCACGTCCCGTGATTACGCCGCGGTTTTTGGATATTTCTGCTTTTGACTGCCTCCATGTAGCTGAGGATCTGAGGAGGATGGATTCCATGGTAGGGCTGGAGCAGTTCATGGAGATTAGAGCTCCAACCTACCTCGAGCCTACATTGGAGTTTGTGAGTTTTGTTACTCACTTGCCCGAGGAGAGAGCCATCAAGTACCGGTTGCTGAACCGGAACTACTTAGTTCCCATGGACCAGTGGAGAGACATCTTTGTCTTCCCGACCGCCACAGTTACCGACTTCCCTTCTCGAGCCGTAACTCGACAGTTTTGGGGACAGATTGTTCACGTTGTAGAGCACGCTGAAAGGTGGAGACCTGGAGACTCCAGGGAGCGTATCATTTTCCACCTTGCTTTCCGACTCGCCCACCGGATCTTCAGTGAGACCCTTCTAGCGCGTACTGAAACGCCCTAGAAGATTAGACAAGGGGAGCTGATGAGTTTATTCTGTATGGTGGCTGGGGGAGTGCCTAATTTTAGGGCGATGCTAGCTGAGGATCTACACCGGATCAAGGCTAAGGGGAATGGAGATATCTGTTGTGGCGGCCTGGTGACTCATATAGCGACAATCATGGATCTGGACCTTAGTGCATGTACATTGGTGGCATCTGCCTAGCCGCTAGGATTACAGGATATGATCACGGGGAGGATTCTAGTTCCTCATAGACTCACTACGCCATATGTGGCGATGCCTTGGGAGTAGACTGCCCCTCAGGGTATCAGGTGGTCAGCTCAGTTCTCAGTCTACGATCCACAGTACTAGTCCACCGTGTGAATACCTTACATTGAGGATGCTAGAGACGCGACAACATCTCAGGTATAGGAGGAGGATGAGGATTATGATGGCGGTGCTGCCATGGAGACATGGACAGACAAAACGGGCCCCAGTGTGCCAATTGTCGACTTAAACGACGAGGCTACTGAGGAGGAGGCAGCTGCAGCACCATCACGTCCTGCTAGCCGCAGAATCCGTAGACAGAGGGATCCCGTAGCTCACCGACGGATTGATGAGCTGACGGATCAGATGATCGACTCTTACGCCGCCCTATCCTTGGACATGTTAGAGATGAGGGAGAGCCAACACTACCAGCGCCGGATGTTGGAGATACAGTTCCAGCGTACAATGGTCTATCCTTTTGATCCATCCCAGCATCCTTACGTCCCGTATCCACCACCACCACCAACAGATCAAGATTACAGCTTGTAGGGATTTCTTTTCTTTATTTATTATGTAGCTCAACTTATGTCCGGTGAGTACTCTGTTTTCTAGACTAATTTTGACCCATTGGGACAATGTGTCCCAAGTATGGGGTATTGATGTATGGTATTTGACACTATGTATGCCTTGTATGACTTTTTATATTCTTCTTTATGCTCTACTTGCTTATCTGAGATTACATGCATGCATACATGTTATTTGATTCTAGAAAAACGTCAAAAAGTGGTTAAGAAAAAATATTTTATGACCTCGACTGGGATGACTCTTGCCAAATGAGGTACTTCACCTCGGTTGACTAAGAACATCTCGACCGAGGCAGTTTAACTGAAATAGTTTTCGAAACGATTTTTGTTCTTCTTATCTGGGTATGACCTCAGTGATGATTTTGTTTGCAGATTGGTTTTCAAAATCTTTATATGTTGGAAAGGTTTTATGATATGTTTAAGTTGCTAAATGCTTTGTTTGAAATTTTGGCATGTTTAATACTTTGTTTTTATCCAAATTATGTTGAATTTGAAGGTTGACACCACATGATGAGTTCTATCACTTTCTTCCTAGGATGATTAAGGCAATTCACTCTCTTCTCTTCTTCTTCTTGATCATGCTTAGCCCCTCATATATATATTTGCCTCCCTTTGCCTATCCGGGAATATAGAAGTAAGCAAGTGAAAAGCAAGTGAAAGAAAAGTTGAGATGTTGGCTGAAAGTTTAGAAAGAAACAAATAAGTTTGGGGAAGTCAATCATGATGATGAGTAACTCGGCACCATTCACATAGCCGGGTTTTTGTGTCTTGCCAAAGTCAGATTGAGCGATATTCCTAACGGGTCATGGTATGTGCATCAAGGGTTTGAGGCTTCTCGAGAAATTGATGATTGCCGATCTCCTAGGCCTCAGTTATTGTGCACCTCTGTCCATGCATCCCAAAAAGTAAAGTAAAAAGTAAATAAGCAAAAGTTATTGGTGGAAGAAGTTGAAGTTCAAAAGCAAGTAAAGTGAAGATCCTTTTCCCGGATTCTAGCACCACATTCCCTATATACATCCCACCCTCACACGTTTCTTGACCTTCTCTTGAAAAGCCCTTGAGACCTCGAGCTCGTTGATTGACTTAGTTGTTTAAACTGGATTATACATGATTAATTTCGACAAATATGATTTATTATGCATTCTATGATTTTATGCAAAGATGAACAACTTTCCTATATTGATAATATGTTTTGATCATGTTTTGATTTTAAACACCATGAAGCATTCTCTTAGAGTGATCTATGAGTGCAGCACATCACCAAAAATGTTTTGAAATACTTGTCATTGATCTTTATGACTTATAATCCATTCAATCTTGTACATAAGATTTGGAACTTGCTTGTGGACAAGCAAGGGACAAGTGTGGGGTATTTTTATAGCATGTATTATAGTCTATATTTTGGGACTTGTTTAGACGTTTTATCTTCAATAATCTGCATGTTTGAATGTATATTATGTGATTATATTGTCGTTTCATCTACCTTTACGGGAATCGAGATCTACATCAAGTTTCAATGTAATCGTAGGTAAAATGGCACGTTTTGGATCGAAATGGAGCTAAGGAGCAAAAGAGTCATAGGAGCTACATTCAGGAGCTTAAAAGACAACTCAGGAAGCAAGGAATTAACAAAGAAGATTTACTTTGGACCAGATTTGAGAGATTTCACCTTCAGCTGAGATTCACCTCGGTCAGATACAGTGTCACCTCGACCAAGGTGATCTAGAGGAGCGCCCCGACCGAGGGGAATACCCTGATGCGGCAAGATATATTTTATTTGGCTGAGATCTTTTATTGTTGGAAGGAGAGATCTTATATTTTTGGGCTGGATTTCTGGAAGGAATTCATATATTTAGGAGATCTTTTTTAGGGATATGGATATATTTTATTAGGAAATTATCTTTTTAAGATATTCTTATTTTTGGAAGATAACTCTCCTATATAAAGGGTTGAATTTTCCACAAATTCAGCATCCGATATGCCATCCAATCTTTGAAGAAGCTGCAACTAGGAAGGATTTTTGGAAGTTTGAAGGAAGATTGAAGGAAAGAAGTTCATAGCTTTGAGATAGCTTTTGAGGAGATTTGTAAGACTTTCTTAGATTCCCTTTGTTCGATTGTCTGGTTGGATTTGTGATCCAAGGAACGCTGATTTGTTTGATATTTGATTCAGTTAATGAAACCTTTTTCTTAAGGTTTTTGTGTTCAATTATTCAATCCCTTCTCATATATTTGATTATTGCTTTCATGATGATGAGTCGCTAATTTCCTTGTGCGATTCTCGGGTGATTGGTTGAATGTTGTGGGAAAAACAATGATAGAATAATCTTATTCCTAGTAGGACCCTTAAAGCTTGAGTCTTTATCCTTAACCCTACAACATCTCGTTCAGTCGATGAACATCTCGGCCGGGGTGGAACTTGACTGACCGAGGTGACCTTTTCGGATCCGTAACTGAGAGTTAAGTGTTAGAGTTTGTCAAATCCTATTCTTATTACACCTTTCCTGGTTCAATGCAATCCTAGGATGAGACTTACCCGGTGAAGGTTGATTCTATTCCCTTAGTTGGTGTGTTGGTTTGAGATTGTAATTCCTTCCCTTAGTGCCTTGAGACTTACCCGGTAATAGGAGCTTTGGTTTGCGATTGTGAGTAGTGAGACTTTTCCCGTGATCTATTCCACTTTAGAAACACCTTTCCTTTGCAAAATCTCAGCTTTGTCCGCTTATATTGAGATCTTGAGTTGGAACCACAACTAGATGCTTTAATCCCTAGAATTTGAATATTTTCTTTAATTGACCTTATTATCATCTCTTTGATTGCTTTAATCGCTTTTGTGGTTATTAGTTGTATTGACGACCTATACTTGCTTTGTTTCACCTAAGTCCGTGAGATCGACACCCCGGATACTTGTTTTTACTATAATTGATCCGTACACTACGGGTTCGCATCCTTGTTTTAAGCATATTTCATGGGATATAAATTTAAAGCTTGCACACACCGTTTGGAGCGAACACCTAGCCTGACAACAAGTTCACTGGATCTTATAACAAGGCACAAGTAAAGTAAAACCAAATACATAAAAGTTGTATGTGATACATCAAAAGAGTTTACAAACTCAATGCCGAGTACAAAACAACAACAAAAACATGTGATACAAAAGATCCCAACCCACGCATCCTAATGTACGGAATTCCTCCGTTGGTCAAACTATCTGGCTCACTCTGCAGTCTTCCTAACCTGCAGATCATCTGCAACACAATATACACCGTTAGCTACAGCAATAGATAAGCATGATGGTAATAGCACAAACACACATCAACATCTCATACATGCAATGCCACACACATTCATTTATTATCTTTTATAACGTTATTCCATTACTAATTCAACTTCTTTTGTAACACGAGGAGCCTAAACAACCCCGTCTCATCCCCCTTTAACCCAGGTGTTGCATGGGGATCTACCTCCCCCCGAGCTACTGCGAGATTTTGGCAAGTGATTACCGCCCGTTATAATACACTTCGGCTATTTAAATGTAATAAATGGTCATCCTAGTCCGGTTTAGGTTATAAATGCACAATCATATGAACACAAACAATCATCACAATCACACAAATACATAACCGAACGCTAAGTAAGTCCTATGGACTTACCTCATACACTCGTATCCAATGCCACGTCACAGCTTCCCCTTGGGGAAGAAACCAGCGCCTACAAGAGCAAGGCACACAACATCACAACCTGAAAGGGTTAGGAGACTCGTCTCCATAACCAGAACAAACCTACAACCTCAAAGTAAACCTCCAGATCATAACAAGCTCACATATGCCTATTGCATAACCTCAACATCAACACAAGTGGCTAAGGCACATCTCTATCATACAACTCATCCTAACCTACCTGTCAACTAAACCAAGGCCAAAGGAAAGGAAGGAAGGAATCATACCAACAAGGTATGCCCTGGACGCACCAGCGGAAATAAAGGACGCAAGGGAACTGAACCAGTCAGGTGCAGGGGCGGATGACTCAGGGCGCAGGGGCGGCTCACACACCAGGCGCATGTGCGGCTCAAGACAGGCGCAAGGGTGGCTGTCTATGCAGAAAGTTGGCCCCGACTTATCTTCGATCCGTTTCTCGACTCTCTTCACGTCTTCAACATACCATAACTACATATACACATATATACACATATATGTTCATCAAAACATCCAGGAAGGATCCAACACAAGTCTAAACTTGTGAGTCCTAAGATAAAAAGAAAGATAAGAAGCAAATAAGAGAGGATGAGAAGGAAGAGGATAGACTCACCATAAAACCTAAGAAGAAGAAAAGATTACCACAACTTCACCACAACTTGCTATCAACAGCACCACAACAATATCCACCATTGTTAGCATGAAATATGATGATATTTTAGACACTTGTTTTAGTTGTTTTTCCCTCTTTACAGTGTTCTTAGATATGTGTTTGAAGCAATTGTGAGCTAGTTCACCCACTTTGTCGATATAGAGATCTACACGAGCTTCTTTATGTTTTTAGGTGAATAAAGCTTGGATTGGAGCTAAATGAGGAAGGAAAGGAGTGTTCGATTACATTTGATGGCAAGGAGATGCATTAGGAAGGCTAAGGAAGGAGCATGGATGGAAGATTGCACGAAACAAAGGCAAAGATGAAGGAAAAGCAACTCCACGCCCTGAATTACGGTCGTGGAAGAGGATTTGAAGAACCACGCTCTAAACCACGGCCGTGGACTTGGCATCATGAACGTGGACTTGAGTTTGGAGCACTCCAGAGAATTACGCGGTCTAAAGTACGGTCGTGGAAATCCTATGGCACCGTAATTTGAAATCCACGCCCTAAACCACGGTCGTGGAAAGTTATACTTGACCGTGATTTTAGTGATTATGTGACGTGTCATATTTTTCCACGTCAGCCACGTTATTGGGCTTTCTCGTAACCCTACCTCGCCTTTGAAAAAGGCTAGAGAAGAGAGTTTTCAGTACACTTGCTTACACTCTCTTACTTCGCGTACGTTTAGCTGTCATTAGGGGATTTGCTTTATGATTGAAGATTTGTGAAGGACGTAATTTCGGAAGATTGTGTACTTTGGATATTCTAGGGTTTTCATTTGAGAACAGATTGACATACCGTTGTTTGTGACTTCTCTAGATATTTGTGAGAGTTTCTGTTCCAATTCTTCTAGATTCATGAACATATTACTTCGTGTTATGATTTCGATATTGACTTTTAGTTTTATTTGAGGTTTCGAGGGTTTTCATCTTTTATTCTTCTTAAATTGAATATTGATATCATGACAGTGATTGTTGGCTAAAACCCTTTTGCAATTCTAAGGTGAAGGGTTGATAGTTGATGCTTAGATGATGATAGATCGATCGTAATTTGATTGGACCCTGAGAGTTAGAGAAATATCGTCGATACCCTTAATCACGGTCTGTTCTTTGGTTCCACGGCCGTGGTTCTCAAGATCTAGCCGTGATTTTTCCTGGTTTACGGACTTTGCTTTTGCTTTGATCCAAAGTTAAAGATTAGCTTTAACCTAGCCTTGGCTTGCCTTTTCTAGGTAGTAGTGAGACTCAACATCCTCTATTTCGGTTTCGAGTGTCACAACCTTAACCGTTTTAGCCTATCTTTGATTCCTTGGGTTTGGACTTGGGTATTTGAGATCAATTCTTACCTTTAGATCCTTTCTAACTGCAGCCTTAACAACCTTTATAGAGAGAGTTTTTTGGTTATACATATAGGGTTATGGAACTTCACCGTACATTACCTTACCTTAGTATACCTTTGCAATTCTCAACTCTGTCCTGATACTTATAAAAAATCTTGAATCGATTGGCACAATTAGATACCTAGATCATTAGGATTGTAGTTTTCCCAAATATTGGCAAAGCTTCTATAATTTCATTGCTCGATTACTTGAAACTGATTTTGTTTCACCAATTCCCTGAGATCGATACTCTAGAATACTTGCTAATCTACGCCGATCCATACACTGCGGGTTCGCTTGCTCTTATTCAAGTTCTATAAATTAAAACTTATTTGCACGCACGTTTTAGGGCGAACAAGTTTTTGGCGCCGTTGCCGGGGAGTTGGTCAAGACCATTTCCGGTTTTCGGTTGTCGAGCTTGGGAGCTTTTGCTCTTGTTATTTGATATCTTTTTGTGAGTGCTTTTTGCAGGCTCTTTTAGGTATATGCGAAAGACTAGATCCACCAAAGATCTAGTTCCTTTTGATCCAGAACTTGAGAGTACCTTAAGAAGAATGTTGAAAGAGAAAAAGATGGCTGAAAATAAAGAAAGAAACATCCAAGATGAGTTGGATGAAGCTCAACGTCAACTTAAGTTGAGTGAGAAAGCTCGTGTGGACGCGGAAACGAGTCATTAGTTCCAAATTGATGAACTCAGGGCTATTATGTTGGACATGAAGTTGGAGCTGAATGATGCAAGGAAGAAAAAGAAGATCAAGAAATCAACTAGGTCCACTAGAGATGATTCATCCGATGATGAAGAAATCAATCCGTACATGCCAGAACTTGAAAAAATCGATCCGATGATTCATCCCGTTCGTAACAACCCAAGACCACTGGTTGTTCCTCGCATTCCAGCTGGAGACGTTAGAGTTCCTAATGGAGTGGATAAACCCCGAACTCTGGGGCAAAGGATGGATCCAATTCAGCAACCATGCCGTCTAGGTGTGAATTTCGGAGCTGAAGGCATCCAGAAGTTCAGCTTTAGCCCGCAAGTTCTTACCATGGTTTGCCAAAGTCAATTCGGTGGAACTAGTGCTGAATCTCCACACCATCATTTATAGAATTTTGAGATTTTAATGGAAACATTAAAGCCGAAAAAGGCTACTACCAATAACTATAAAATCAAGCCGTTTTTCTTTTCTTTGAAGGATAAAGCATTGGCTTGGTATCAAGCTCTTCCAGCTGCAAAGTTGGCCACATGGGAGAATCTATCTTCGAAGTTCCTCACCAAGTTCTTTCCGCCATCCAAAACGGCGGAGTTGAGAGGTAAGATTAATGCATTTTCTATGAAAACTAACGAAAGTTTGTTTCAATCATGGGAAAGATTTCAGGACCTCTTGTTGGATTCCCTACACCATGGCATTTCAAAGCTTGAGTTGCTAGAGATCTACTACAAGGAGTTGGATGTGGTCACACAATTCAACCTCCAATCTCTCTCTTGTGATACATTCATGGATATGAGAGAGGATGATGCTTGGGACTTCATTGAGAAGCAAGCCCAAGAGATACAGAAGTATTCCCACCGGAATATTGAGCCGGGAGTGAATCTAACACAAGCTGCACAAACTCTAATCTTTTCCCTCAACACCAAAATCAAGGAGTTGAAAGAGGTCATTAGAGCTGGCTTTCAACAATCAAAGGAACAAGATGTTGGCTAGTTAGGCAACAACAACAATCATCAATGGAACTTGAACAACAACCGAAACAGAAATTGTAAAAACAATATTTGGAATAACAACAACAACAACCGAAATTCCAACAACAATTGGCGTTCCAACCAACAACAACAAAATTCAGGTAATCCCTATGCAAATTCTGGTAATTCACTAACATCTCCTTCTTCTTCTACCCCTTTGAAAAGTCAGGGGCAAACATCAAATGGTTCAAATAATAAGGAGAAGGAGAAGCCCGATCCAATGTTGGAGACAATTCTAGGAAAGCTTCAAGGGCTAGAGTTTTACATAACAAAGGTTGATAAAGCTCACAAAGCTTTAGAAAACCAAGTATTCAGCAAGGCTAGAGAAAGTCCTAGGGATCAAGGAAAGCTTCCCGGGAAGACGGAGGACAACCCAAACGGAAGGGTGATGGCTATCACCACTAGGACTGGCGTCACAAACACTGACCCGCAACCCAAGTTTGTGGAAGTTCAAACTGAGAAGGAGAAAGATAAAGGAAAGGAGAAGGAAGATGTCTACGTTCCTCCTCCAGCTTATAAACCTCCCCTACCATTCCCGTAGTCTAGAGCTAGAGCACGCCTAGACAAGCAATTTGATAAGTTTATTGAACTCATGAGGAAACTGTATATCAATATACCTTTCATTGATGCAATTGTAGGTATGCCCGCTTATGGGATGTTTTTGAAAGAGCTCCTCTCTAACAAGAGAAAGCTAGAGGACTTTGGAGAAGTCAAGATGAGTTCGAAATCTTCGGAGCTCATCAAAACGATGACTTAAAGATGCCAACAAAGATGAGAGATCCGGGATCATTTTGCGTTCCAATTAGAGAAGGAGAAGTCATATGTGATGCTCTTTGTGACTTGGGAGCAAGCGTGAGCATTGTTCCACTTGCTTTGTGTAGGATGATCGGTTTAGGTGAACCTAAACCGGTGAAGATGACGTTATACATGGCGGATCGATCCATAACTCGTCCCGTCGGTGTCTTTGAGGAAGTCCCAATCAAGCACGGTAAGTTTTACATTCCAATTAATTTTATAGTGCTTGACATTCCAGCAAATTATCCGGTTTCGATCATACTCGGAATACCGTTTCTTCCAACATCCGGTTGTATAGTAGATTGAAAGAATGCTAGGTTTGCGTTTGATATAGGTGAAGAGAAGGTTGAGTTTGTTCTCTCAACCTTAGCGAAAGAGCCAGCTCTTGGAGAAGACATGTTCAATGCTATGATGAGGAAACATGTAGACAAGAAGTAAGCTCGATTCTATTCAAGGATCCATTGCAAAATATTATCACCATGAGCATCATGGAGAAAGGAGAAGAAGAGGATTGCAATGAGGTGATTGAAGCCTTAGAGAAGCTAAAAGAAGTATATGAGGAAGAGTTTGAAAAACTATATGATGGGTCAGAAAACGTGAGGAATCACGGCCAGTCGTGTTATTCCACGGCCGTGGTTTCTCCCAATATGACCGTAATCAGCTATTCAGAGGACTCCAGTAAGTTACACGGCCAAAACCACGGCTGTGGAACTACCAGTTGTGCCGTAATTGACTTCTACGCCCTAAACCACGGCAGTGGAAGTAACAGTGATGCCCTGATTTTGGGGATTTTTGAGGATGATTACGTCCTTTCCACGAGTGCTCTTGAGTCTTCTTCCACCACTCCTACACCCTTAGAGATTTCTAAGGAAGCATTGGACACTCCTCAAGACTCATCAAAGGCATCAATAGCAATGGAATTGAAGCCACTTCCCAAACATCTTCGGTATGCATTTCTTGGAACTAATTCTACTTTTCCCATAATTGTTAGTTCCGAATTAAGTGAAGATGAACACGAGAGATTAATGGTTGTTCTAAGGAAACTTAGGAAAGCCTTAGGTTATACTATAGAGATCTTGTAGGAATTAACCGATCATGAAGGAGGTTGTCAAGAAGGAGATTCTTAAGTTGCTTGACAACTTTTCCCATAATTGTTAGTTCCATGCATAAGATCCTAATGGAGGAAGATTTCAAGCCTTCGAGACAACCTCAAAGACGGTTAAATCCGATCATGAAGGAGGTTGTCAAGAAGGAGATTCTTAAGTTGCTTGACACAGGTATCATCTATCCTATCTCGGATAGCAAGTGGGTGAGCTCCGTTCAAGTTGTTCCAAAGAAAGGAGGAATGACGGTTATAACAAACAAGAATAATGAACTCATTCCTACAAGAACCTTCACGGGATGGAGGATGTGCATTGATTACCGCAAGCTGAACAATGCAACTAGGAAGGATCACTTCCCACTACCGTTCATTGATCAAATTCTTGAGAGGTTAGCACAACATTCCTATTTTTTCTATCTTGACGGTTATAGTGGTTTCATCCAAATTCTGATCCATCCAGACGATCAAGAGAAGACCACATTCACGTGCCCATGGGGTACGTTTGCCTATAGACGGATGCCATTCGGGCTTTGCAACGCCCCAGCCACCTTTCAAAGGTGCATGATGGCCATCTTCTCGGAGTACATTGAGGAGATAATGGAGGTTTTTATGGACGATTTTTCTGTTTATGGTTCTTCATTCGATAATTGTTTATCTAACCTCTCTCTTGTGTTGCAAAGGTGCGAAGACACTAACCTAGTTCTTAATTGGGAGAAGTGTCAATTCATGGTGAAAGAAGGGATTGTACTAGGACACTTAGACAAGGCTAAGATAGAGACCATAGAGAAACTTCCTCCTCCATCTTTGGTGAAGGGGATAAGAAGTTTTCTAGGACATGGTGGATTCTATAGACATTTTATCAAAGACTTTTCTAAGATATCAAAACCGCTCACTAATCTATTTATGAAGGATGCTGTTTTTGACTTTTTGCAGGATTGTTTAGATACATTCTGTAGGATTCGGGAAGCTCTCATCTCAGCCCCGATTATCCAACCTCCGGACTGGAATCTTTCATTCGAGGTTATGTGTGATGCGAGTGACGTAGCTGTAGGAGTTGTGCTTGGGCAAAAGAAGAAAGGACGAACCCATGCTATCTACTATTCTAGCAAGACGATAGAAGAAGCGCAGCTCAACTACGCCACAACTGAAAAGGAATTTTTAGCTATTGTATATGCCTTTGAAAAGTTTCGTTCTTATCTTGTAGGTGCAAATGTGATTATATACACGCATCATGCTGCGATCCGGTATTTACTTGCCAAGAAGGATGCGAAACAAACGCTAATTAGATGGATTCTTCTCCTACAATAATTCGATTTAGAGATCCGTGACAATAAAGGCTCGGAAAATTTTGTTGCGGATCACATGAGTCGTCTACCACACATTGAAGATGACGAGCTACCTATAGATTACTCTTTTCCGGACGAACATTTACACATCATTGAGGAGTGCATCGACAAGATATCAAGAGGTAATGAACCATGATTTGCTGATTTTGTTAACTATTTGGTTTGTCAAGAAATACCTCCCGAATTATTTTATGCACAAAAGAAGAAGTTCTTTAGGGATGTCCGGCAATACTTTTGGCATGAACCTCTACTATTCAAGAGAGGTTTTGACGACATTATTAGGAGATGTGTTCGCTCCAAACGGTGTGTGCAAGCTTTAAATTTATAACCCTAGATGTAAGCTTAAAACAAGGATGCGAACCCGCAGTGTACGGGTCAATCGTAGTAAAAAGCAAGAAATTTCAGGGGTCAATCACAGGGACTTAGTGAAACAAAGTCGGAATAGGTAAGCTATGTAATTACTAACCACGAAGCAATTAAAACAATCAAAGATGATAAAAAGTCAATAAAGGAAATATGCAATTCTAGGGATTAAAGCATCTAGTTGTGGTTCCAACTCTAGATCTCAAGATAAGCGGACAAAGTTTAGATTTTGCATAGGGAAGGTGTTACTAAAGTGGATTAGATCACCGGGTAAGTCTCGCTAATCTCTAATCCCAAACCGTAACTCCTATTACCGGGTAAGTCTCAAGGAATTAAGGAAAAGAACTATAACCTCAAACTAGCACTCCAACTAAGGAATAGAATCAACCTTTACCGGGTAAGTCTCAGGCTAACTCACATAGATGGGATGAAAGCACACTCAAACTCCAATAAAGGATAAACCTTTATTACCTACACTTATGATCTTAGGTAAACAAACAAAGGAATTACCGGGTAAGTTTCATCCTAGGCTTGCATTGAACCAGGAAAGGTGTAATAAGAATAGGATTTGGCAAACTCTAACACTTAACTCTCAGTTTCGGATCAGAAAAGTCATCTCGGTAAGAAGAATTCCACCCCGGCCGAGATGTTCATCGACTGAGCGAGATGCTTAGGGTTGAGGATAAAGGCTCGAACTTTCAGGGTCCTACTGTGATTAAGATTATTCTATCATTGTTTTTCCCACAACCTTCAGCCAATCACCCTAGAATCACACAAGGAAATTAGCCACTCATCATCATGAAAGTAATAATCAAATATATGGGAAGAAAGAGAATAATTGAACAAGAAAACCTTAAGAGAAAGGCTTCAATAACTTAATCAATTATCAAACAACAAGCGTTCCTTGGATTAAAATCCAACAAGACTAACAACAATGAAGGGAATCTTACAAAACCCTTCACAAAGCTATAAAAGCTATCAACATTCTTCTTCAACCTTCAAAAAGGTTCTTCATATGTTCCAGCTCTAATAGGGTAAAACGGCTGCTCTAAGCACGATCGGTGGTATAGCCTGTGTTTCGGTGTAAGCAAGATGTGGATTTGTGGAAAATCCAACCCTTTTTATAGGAAAATTACACTCCAAAGATATGATATCTAAGAAAGATCTTTTCCCATAAAAATAGGTAAAATATATGTGCTGAATTATCTTCTTCCTTCCAGAAAATCTAGCCTAAAAAGATAAGATCCTCCTTCCAAAAATAAAAGATCTCAGCCAAGAATAAAATATTCTTGCCGCGTCCAAGGTGTTCTCCTCGGTCAAGTCGGCTCCTCTGGATCACCTCGGTCGAGGTGACTCTGTAGTCAACCGAGGTGAATCACAACTGAATGTGAAATCTCTCAAATCTGGTCCAAAGTAAATCTGTAATCCAATTCCATGATTCATGGGTTCTTCCTTAAGCTCCTGAATGTAGCTCCATTGACTCTTTAGCTCCTTTTGCTCCTTTTTGATGCAAAACGTGCCATTTTACCTACGATTACAACGAAACTTGGTGTAGACCTCGATTCCCACAAAGGTAGATGAAACGATAATATAATCACATAATATACATCCAAACATGCAGATTATTGAAGATAAAACGTCTAAACAGGTCCCAAAATATAGACTATAATTCATGCTATCAAAGTACCCCATACTTAGCCCTTGCTTGTCCCCAAGCATGTTCCGAATATAAAATACAATATAGAATGGATTATAGGTCCTGAAAATCAATGAAAAAGCCCTTCAAAACATTTTAATGGTGTGCTACAATCATAGATCACTCTAAGAGAATACTTCATGGAATTTAGAATCAAAATATGCTTAAAACATTTTATAAATATAGGAAAGTTGTTCATCTTTGCATAAAATCATAGAATGCATAATAAATCATAATCATCGAAATTAATTATGTATAATCTAGTTTAAACCACTAAGTCAATCAACAAGCTCGAGGTCTCAAGGGCTTCCCAAAAGAAAGGTCAAGAAACGTGTAGGGTAGGGATGTGTAGAAGGTAATGTGGTGCTACAATCCGGGAAAAGGATATCACTTCACTTTCACTTGACTTTCAACATCATCCACCAATAAGCTTTGCTTATTTCACACTTTCTTTTTTTACTTTACCTTTTGGGATGCATGGACAGAGGTGCACAATAACCGAAGCCTAGGAAATCAGCAATCATCAATATCTTGAGATGCATCAAACCCTTGATGCACATACCATGACCCGTTAGGAATATCGCTCAATCCGACTTTGGCAAGACACAAACACCCGGCTATGTGAATGGTGCCGAGTTACTCATCATCATGATTGACTTTCCCAAACCTATTTATTACTTTCTAACACTTTCACTTCCAGCCAACTTCTCAACTTTTCTTTCACTTGCTTTTCACTTTCTTGCTTCCAAATTCCCGGATAGGTAAAGGGAGGCAAATATGTATATGAGGGGCTAAGCATGATCAAGAAGAAGAAGAGAAAAGAATGAATTGCCTTGGTCTTTCCAGGAAGAAAGTGAGAGAACTCATAATGTGGTGTCAAGCTTCAAATTCAACATAATTTGGATTAAAACAAAGCATTAAACATGCCACAAATATCAAACAAAGCATTTAGCAACTTAAACATATTATAAAACCCTTCAAACATATAAAGATTTCAAAACCAGTCAGCAAACAAAATCTTCACTGAGATCACATCCAAAACAGAAGCACAAAACGTTTCGAAAATTCTCAGTTTGGAAAATCACCTCGGTCGAGGTGTTCTAAGTCCACCGAGGTGGTCAACCTCGTTTGGCCAGAACCATCCCGGTCGAGGTCAAATTTTTTTTTTTTATTTTTTCTGTCCAGTTTTTGACGTTTTTCTCAATCAAATAACCTGTATGCATGCATGTAATCTAAGATAAGCAAATAGAGCAAAATAAGACATAAATATCCAAATAGAGTCAAGTGATACATCCATAGTCAGATAATACATCCGATACCCCATACTTGGGACACATTGTCCCAATGGGTCAAAATAAGTCTAGAGTAATAAAAAAAACTCACCGGACATAGCTGAGCTGCATAATAAATAAAGAAAGAAAATCGTGCAAGCTCTCAATAATCACGATCCGGTGGTGGTGGTGGTGGCACATACGGATATTGGGATGGGTCAAATGGATATCCCATGACATGCTGAAACTGAATCTCAGTCATCCGTCTCTGATAGTGCTGGCCCTCAAGCATCTAATGGGTCCAGCTATCGATCTCTCGGCGCTGGTCGTCAAACCTCTCCTGGATGTCTACAGTCAGGGCAGCATAGGAGTCTATTATCTGCTCGGTGAGGTCATCGATCCGACGGTGAGCATCTGGATTCCTCTGCCGGCTTACCCTACGCCTAGCGGGACGTGCTGGTGCTGCAGCCGGCTCTGTCTCAGTCTCGTCATCATCCAAATCGATGACCGGCGCAGTAGTCCCAGCAGTATCCGTACCCGTATCCATAGGAACACCACCATCCTCATCATCATCAACCTCCTCATCCTCATCCTCCTCAGCTGGTGCAGCTGCCGCCTCTCTAGCATTCTCCATGAATAGGATTCACGCAGTCTGCCAGTAATGTGGATCAAACACGGAGAACTGAGCTGACCATCTGATCCCCAACGGTGCAGTCGGCTCCCATGGCATCGCCACATACGGCGTAGTAAGTCCTCGGGGAACCAGTATCCTCCGAGTAATACTCTCCTGAAGTCCAAGCGGCTTGGCAGCCGCCACCATGGTACAAGCGCTGAGGTTCATATCCATGTAACTCGCTATATGAGTCACAATGCCCCCACAACATATGTCGCCCTTCACCTTTTCCTTGATCTTATGCAGATCCTCTGCTAGCATCAACCCAAAAATCAGGAACTCCTCTAGTCACCATGCAGTATAAACTCAAAAGCTCGCTCTGTCTGACCTTCTAGGGCGTCTCAGTACGCGCTAGAAGAGTCTCACTGAAGATCTTGTGGGCCAATCTGAAAGCAAATGGAATATAATCCTCTCCCTGGAATCTCCAAGTCTCCATCAGTCAGCATGCTCAACCACGTGAGCTATCTGTCCCCAGAACTCCCTAGCTACAGCTCGGGAGGGAAAATCAGCAATTGTCGGGGTCGGGAAGCCGAAGATATCCCGCCAGTGATCTAAGGGAACCAAGTAATTCCGGTTCATCAACCGGTACTTCACTGCGCGCTCGGTAGGCAGGTAGGTAAATGAGCTGACAAACTCTAGTGTAGGCTCTAGATAGGCCGGAGTTCTGATCTCTGTAAACTGCTCCAGCCCCACAGCGGAAATCATACGTCTCAAATCATCGTCGACATAGGGGCAATCAAAAGTTGAAATGTCAAGGAAGCGAGGTGCAATAACTGGACGGGCCGCTATGCAGTCATAATCGACCTAGTGTCTCCCGTGGATCACCGATCTAGTACGTCGAGAACAAGAAGAAGAAGGAGAAGGAGAAGATCTATCCCTTAGGACCAACTGTCTCTCAGAACTCATCAATCTGTAATCTTTCAGGTCACCTCGTTTGCTCTGAAACCCCTGTAGAACACCTCGGCTGAGGCGCAGGCCGATTGGACCGAGGCGAAGAGCTGATCGATCGATTCCCTCAAAAATCCAGTTTTGTTCCCCCAAAATCACTACCACAGGTTCATATGGGGTACTTAATATGTTCCTCAGCAAATGTAGGGGCAACCAAAGCCCAGAACAAGAGAAATCAGTAGAAAAATAGAAGGCTAGGGTTTTTTCGATGTTTACCCCGATTCGGTCGATTGGCCTCGTTCTTCAGCCCCTTTTATACCATTTTGTGGAACTGCTGTCACCTCGGTCGAGGTGGTCTCGACTGGACCGAGGTGGTACGGACCGAGGTGGATCTTCAGAAACCCTAATCGCCTCGGTTGCACAAGAATCATCTCGGTCGAGGTGCTGTGACAGCAACCGAGATGTGTCTCAGTAAAACTCCGTCTTCTCAAATTCTCGAATTTTTGTCCTTCCAGCTGTGCTCCTGGGTTGTATTCCTTCCTTAGATGTCTCCTGTTGTCTGTCTAGGACGCCAAAATCAAAACAAAGAAAAGCAAAAGCAAACTATCTAAGCTAGACTAGAAAAAGGGAAAAGAAAGCAATACCTTGGGTTGCCTCCCAAGAAGCGCTTGATTTAAGGTCGCTAGCTGAACCATAGGCATCTCTATGCGTGATGGGAGGTGCCCTCACCCCATACTTCACCTTTATCATGGGGTGAGATATGTAAGTCTATCAAACGCTCCAACAAGTACAAGTGCTCATCAGGGAATGAATCGTCTATGGGTGGGTCGTCCTTCTCGCGTTAAGATGGAGGTAGCCGGCAGAGGTGATCCGCAACAGAATTTTCGGATCCCTTCTTATCGCGGATCACTAGGTCAAACTCTTGAAGCAAGAGAATCCATCGAATAAGGTGTGGCTTGGCATCTTTCTTCGCAAGCAAGTAACGAATGGCCGCATGGTCGGTGTAGACAATGACTTTCGCTCCTACTAAGTAAGAACGAAACTTCTCGAAAGCATATACAACCGCCAATAGCTCCTTCTCGATGGTAGCGTAGTTGCGCTGGGCTTCATCTAGCGTCTTGCTAGCATAGTAAATGGCGGTGGTCCGGCCACCCTTCTTTTGTCCAAGCACCGCTCCTACTGCTACATCACTTGCATCACACATGATCTCAAAGGGCAAGGTCCAATCTGGAGGTTGGATAATGGGAGCGGAGATCAACGCTTCCTTAATCCTATAAAATGCATCAAGACACTCCTGCAAAAACTCAAAAATAACATCTTTATTCAAGAGGTTAGTTAGAGATTTAAAAATCTTAGAGAAGTCCTTGATGAATCTCCTGTAGAAACCTGCATGCCTGAGAAAACTCCTCACGCCTTTACCAGAACAAGGGGGAGGGAGTTTCTCAATAGTCGCGATCTTAGCGCGTTCGACCTCAATACCTCGATTAGAAACGAGGTGTCCTAGTACAATGCCTTCATTAACCATAAAATGATACTTCTCCCAATTCAAGACAAGATTAGTGTCTTCACATCTTTGTAGCACTAGAGAAAGGTTAGATAGTGAATCATCAAAAGAGGAACCATATACTGAAAAATCATCCATAAATACCTCCATGATCTCCTCTATATACTCGGGAAAGATAGCCATCATGCATCGCTGGAAGGTAGAGGGTGCATTGCATAATCCAAATGGCATCCTCCTATAAGCGAATGTCCCCCATGGACAAGTGAAAGTGGTCTTCTCCTGATCATCCGGATGGATGGGAATTTGGAAGAAACCACTATAGCCGTCTAAATAGCAGAAGTGTGAATGCTGGGCCAACCGTTCGAGCATTTGATCAATGAAGGGAAGTGGAAAATGGTCCTTCCGAGTGGACGTGTTCAGCTTCTTGTAATCGATGCAAACCCTCCAGCCCGTGACAGTCCTAGTCGGGATTAACTCGTTGTTCTTATTCGTCACAACGGTCATCCCTCCTTTCTTCGGAACTACATGTACTAGGCTAACCCATTTGTTGTCCGAGATAGGATATATTATACCTGCATCTAACAACTTAAGAATTTCTTTCTTCACAACCTCTTTCATGATCGGATTTAACCGTCTTTGAGGTTCCCGTGAAGTCTTATGATCGTCCTCCATTAGAATTCTATGCATGCAGAAAGAAGGCTTAATGCCAATTAGATCATCTATAGTATAACCCAAAGCCTTTTCATGCTTTCTAAGGACATGCATTAGTTTAGACAATTCAGATTCGTAGAGGGAAGCACTAACAATAACGGGATAAGTAGAATCCGGTCTTAGAAAGACATACCTCAAGTGATTTGGGAGTTGTTTAAGCTCCACAACTGGGGGTGCTTTCTGAGGGGGATCCTTGCTTCCTCCTTCCAGTGGAGTAGATCTAGAAACTGGACTTTCGGAAGTCTCAGTTGAAATCATCTCGCCTTCGACCTCGGTCGAGGCGCAGAGAGGTTGACCGAGATGTTCTTCAGCCACCTCGCTTGGCCCAGAAAGTGCCTCGGTCGAGATATTGTAACTGGAACCGAAACTGGAGATCTTCGTCTCTTCGATTAGTTTCTCAGTTTTAGCTCCTGGATCTTCTTATAGCGCCTTTAAGCTCCGTATATCTGCATCACAAGAAGCATCTATACCTTCCTCCATTAAGCTAAAACTAATGACTTTTTCAAGTGGATCGTTAATAAGGATAGAGCTCACCAATTCTCTTGATTCTTCTTCATCATAGATGTCGAAGATATCATCTCCTAGCTGCTCTCCCTTCATAGCCGCATGTAATGCGAATTCCACTTCATCTCCGCCAATATTGAATTTCAGCTTGGCATTCTTACAATCCACATTACAACCAGGAGTTGCTAGAAATGGCCTCCCGAGAATGATTGGAACAGAATAATCTGCGGGAATATCAAGCACAACAAAGTGTATAGGTAAATAGGAGTTACCTAACTTGACCGGGACGTCTTCAACAATGCCCACGGGATGGGTAATGGAGCGGTCCGCCATATATAACCGAGTCTTCACCGGCTTGGGCTCTCCAAGTCCGATCTTAGCACATATCTCCAACGGAATGATGCTCACGCTGGCTCCTAGATCACATAAGGCTTCACAAGTGACATCCCCAACTTGAATGGGAATGCAAAATGAGCCGGGATCTCTCAACTTGGGTGGCATTTTCTCCTTCATGATTTGAATAAGCTCCGAGGACCCCTTGGAGAAGGTTCTTAGCTTGAGTTTGATGGAGGAAGAAGTTGAGGAGGCTTGCAATGAAGAAATCAAGGCTTTGGATGCATTGGAAAAGGACACAAGAGCTGAATTTGAAGTAAACAAAGGTGTGCTGAATTGTTGTTTGAACCACGGCCTGGGGGGAAGAACCACGCCCGTGGTTTTGCCCGTGGAACCTACTGGAGTGCTCCAAAAGGCTAGCTTAGCAAGTTCCATGGCCGTGGTTGTGCCAGAGCCCGTGGTTTTGCCCGTGGTTTCTCCAGAAACTACCTTAGTTGTTGATCAATCTTCAAGGAGTCTAGCGGAGTCTCCCATGGATTTGGATTCATCTCAACCAACATTGTATGGATCGTCTCCAATCGATAAAGGTCCTCCTAAACTCAAACTCAAACCCCTCCCTTCTCATTTGAAGTATGCTTTTCTTGGTGAGAATTCTACATATCCGGTTATTGTTAATGCATGCTTGAATGATGATGAGTTGAATAGATTGTTGCATGAGCTAAGATTGCATAGGAAAGCTATAGGCTATACCATTGATGATTTAGTTGGCATTAAACCTTCTTTATGCATGCAAAAGATCTTGATGGAAGATAACCGTAAACCCTCAATTGAACCTCAAAGAAGACTAAACCCTATCATGAAAGAAGTAGTCAAGAAAGAGATCCTTAAATTGCTAGATGTGGGAACCATTTTCCCTATTTCGGATAATAAATGGGTTAGTCCCGTGCATGTGGTTCCTAAGAAGGGTGGGATGACCGTAGTAACCAATGAGAATAATGAACTAATCCCAACTAGAACGGTTACGGGATGGAGGATGTGTATAGATTATAGGAAACTAAATGTGGCCTCTAGGAAAGATCACTTGCCTCTTCCTTTCATTGACCAAATGCAAGAAAGATTAGCTCAACATTCTCACTTTTACTACCTAGATGGCTATAGTGGATTCTTTCAAATCCCTATCCACCTGGATGACCAAGAGAAAACTACATTCACATGTCCTTGGGGTACTTTTGCATATAGGCGAATGCCATTTGGGTTGTGTAATGCACCCGCCACCTTTCAAAGGTGTATGATGGCTCTCTTTTCTAAATATATTGCAAACATCATGGAAGTGTTTATGGATGATTTCTCCGTTTATGGATCTCCATTTGATGATTGCCTAGAAAATTTGTCTTTGGTTTTGAAAAGATGTGAGGAGACTAATCTTGTCTTGAATTGGGAGAAATGCCACTTCATGGTAAGTGAAGGTATTGTGTTGGGACACTTGGTGTCCAACCGAGGCATTGAGGTTGATAGGGCTAAGATAGAAACCATAGAGACGTTGCCACCACCTACCTCGGTGAAGGGGGTAAGGAGTTTCTTAGGGCATGCCGGTTTTTACCGGAGATTTATTAAAGATTTCTCTAAGATTTCTAAGCCTCTTACTAACCTACTAATGAAATATGTTGAGTTTGTTTTCTCCAAGGATTGCCTTGAGGCTTTTTGCAAGTTGAAGAATGCTTTGATCACCGCTCCTATCATGCAACCTCCGGATTGGAGTTTACCGTTTGAGATCATTTGTGATGCAAGTGATGTAGCCGTTGGGGCTGTTTTGGGACAAAGGAAAGATGGGCTTACACATGCTATCTATTATGCTAGCAAGACGCTAGATGATGCCCAACTCAATTATGCTACCACCGAGAAGGAGTTGCTAGCGGTTGTGTATGCATTTGAGAAGTTCTGCTCGTACCTTGTTGGAGCGAAGGTCATTGTTTATATGGATCATTCTGCGATCCGTTATCTCCTTAGAAAGAAGGATGCCAAGCCTCGTTTGATTCGGTGGATCCTTTTTCTACAAGAGTTTGATTTGGAAATCCGGGATAAGAAGGAGTCCGAAAATTCTGTGGCGGACCATCTTAGTAGGCTACCTCCCTTGGAGATTGAGAGAGATGACATCCTGATTGATGACTCATTCCGGGATGAGCAATTGCAAATGGTAGATGAGTGCTTGCTTCAAGTGTCCAAGGGAAATGAGCCATGGTATGCCGACATTGTGAACTATCTTGTGTGTGAAGAAGTGCCGCCCGGTTTGTAATATGCCCAGCGGAAAAAGCTCTTCAAGGATGTGAGGCATTACTATTGGAGTGAGCCACTTTTGTTCAAGAGAGGACCGGATGGAGTTTTTAGGAGGTGCATACCGGAGGATGAGGTGCAGACTGTAATCCGCCATTGTCACTCCTTGCCATGTAGAGGCCATGCTAGCTCACACAAGACATGTGCAAAGGTGTTGCAATCCGGTTTCTATTGGCCTCACTTGTTTAGAGATGTGCAGAATTTTTTGGTAGCTTGTGATGCTTGCCAAAGAACGGGCAACATCTCAAGGAGGAATGAGATGCCCTTGAACAACGTACAACAAGTTGAGATATTCGATGTTTGGGGTGTGGACATCATGGGGCCATTCCCCTCTTCATGTGGAAACCTCTACATCCTCTTGGCGATGGACTATGTGTCGCGATAGGTAGAAGCAATCGCCTCTCCCACAAATGATGCCAAGGTTGTGGTGCGGTTCTTCAACCGAGTGATCTTCCCTAGGTTTGGAACACCAAGGGTGATCATAAGTGATGGTGGGAAGCACTTCACTAATAGGAACTTTGGGGCACTTTTGGCTAAGTATGGGGTGACTCATAAGGTGGCAACACCTTAGCATCCCCAAACTAGTGGCCAAGTGGAGATCTCCAACCGGGAGATAAAGGGAATTCTTTAGAAGACGGTTTCTAGGACGAGAAAGGATTGGGCTATGAAGCTCGATGATGCTTTGTGGGCTTATAGAACCGCTTTCAAGACACCGATTGGCACCACTCCCTACAAGCTAGTTTATGGAAAGTCTTGCAACCTTCCGGTAGAGATGGAGCATAGAGCGTATTGGGCTATACGGTGGCTGAATTTTGACCTCAAGGAGGCCGGTGAGAAGAGGTTGCTTGATATGAACGCCCTTGAGGAGATCCGGTTGGATGCCTATGAAAAAGCCCGGATCTACAAAGAAAGGACCAAACATTGGCATGACAAGCGTCTCATCCCGAAAGAGTTGAGTGAAGGCGACCTTGTCCTTCTCTTCAACTCAAGGTTGCGGCTCTTCCCCGGAAAGCTAAAGTCAAGATGGACGGGTCCTTATGTGGTGAAGAAGATCTTTCCCCATGGAGCAGTTGAGATAGGTGGGGAGCATTTAAGGTGAATGGGCACCGTTTGAAGAAGTATATCCCCGGAGCTCCGGTGGATATGATTGCCCCACTTAACCTTGAGTGAGACGCCCCCGAATTTGGTCAAGCTAATGACCTTAAAGAAGCGCTTGATGGGAGGCAACCCATTGGTAATCGTTTTTCCTTTTCGTTTTTATTTTGTTTTTCATTTTTGTGTGTTTTTGTGTGTTTGGAGTTTGTGTGTTAGAGACTAAGTAGCATGCAAGCCTTGCATGGAATGTGGATGATGATGATGAGTCCCTCATCAATTGTGGGTGGAGCGGACGTGGGACTTGGACGGCTTGCGGTGCCTAGCGCGGATCCGACGCCATAACGAACACTTTGAGCTCTCTACCATCGTTGATAAGATCATCCGACATCACTCCATTTGAGTAATCCCAAATAAAAAAGCAAACCATTTTTACATTGTGAGAACCCTCTTTCACTCTTCTTTACTTTATTTACACATTGGGGACAATGTGTTTCTAAGTATGGGGTGGGGTTTGCATGATATTTTGCATGACTAGCATCTAGGATAGTTTCTTTTAGTCACATGTTTCATTATATCTTGCATTGTACATACATATTTCGAAATATCAAAATTTTTTTTTTACTTCATTTAAAATTTTTTTTTAGTGCTTCTAAGTTTGGAAATGACCCTTATGATGAGATTGTTTTGTGAATTGGCTATGTATGGCCTTATGTGTTGAATAGATGTATGCATATGTGGACTTGAAGTACTTCTTTTGAATCCCATGAATGATTTGTGATTATGATGCTTGCCTTGATTGGATTGAGTATTGAAAGTCGAAATTACATGCTAGTTCTTGCGCATCATCTAGGAAAGATTAAGGCGATTCATCTTTCTCTACTTCTCATCTTGATCATGTTCTTTGAGCACCTCAATTGATATAAATTTGACCTCTTTTGACCCATCCGGGAATAGGAGCATGTTAGTGTGTTGAGTATGTGAAAAGCAAGTGTGGGGTGAAGTTGTTGATGGAAGAATGTTGTGAATGAAGTGCTGAATTTGTTGTGAAAGTGTAGACAAAAATATAGGTTTGGGGATGTTGGTTTAAATGACGAGTAACTCGGCACCATTCACATAATCGGGTGTTTGTGCCTTGCCAAAGTCAAATAAACCGATAGTCCTAACGAGCTTTGGTATGTGTGCCCGGTGTGGATGCACCTCGACAAATAAAAAAGCCCGAGGCCCGCTAATCACCAAGGTTTCGTCTTTTGTACACCAATGCCATTGTCTCAAAAATAGGTGAAAGAAAAAGAAAAGAAAAGAAAGAAAAGAAGGAGAAAATATACACTTGTGGGAAATTGATCAAAAACGAAATTGTGGATTTAGTTCCATTCCCGGATTAGCATCACATGACCTAGAAAAAAAATCCCCACCAAATCACAATGTTTCATAGCCTCTTCTTTCCTAAGTCCTTGTGACCTATTTGCATGTGTGTAAGACTTAGAGATCTAGATTGGATATTCTCATGATCATCTTGGCTTCTTCATCTTTACCCTTCATGCATGCTTTCTAGTTAAGTATAATTGTCTTTCCGTGTCTTCATTCATTTGATGCATGATTGCTTGTCCATTTGCCATGAAACATGACTATGAAGGTGATCCAATATTAGAAGCACAATCCCAAAAATATTTTCAGTTTTTCTTGCATTCATAAATCATGTCATCTCATAGCCTATAGTTGGACTTTGCTCGGGGACGAGCAAACCTTAAGTACAGGGTATTTTTGATAACACAATTTATGACTTAGGTTTAAGCACTCATTTATATAGTTTTTCCACGCATTCATACATTGTTTAGCACTAGTTCATGACGTTTGCACTTAATTCATGCATTTTGTCGAGATAGACGTCTACACGGACTTTTGCATGTTTTGTAGGTATTTTGGGAGCTTTAGGAGCTTAATCGATACATTTGAGGATCGTTCCTCGAGATGACACACCTTCGGACTCATTGGGAAGCAAGCTAGGAGCTAAGGAGGACACATGGGACCTTGTTGGTGCATGCCTTCCACCAAATTGTGGCTTTATGATCCATAGAATACTGAAGAATCAAAACCACGGCCACTGGGACTTCCACGGGCGTGGGAATAGGCCGTGGATTTCCCTGCACAGGTGTGACAGCTGTCTCACGATCTCCATGGCCGACTCTTGCAATTTGTGGAGAATAAAAGGTGGTCCTGCAGGCTGTTGAGGACATACCCCATAACTCTCATTCTCTCCCACACTCTCAACAACACATATTCTCTCATTGTAATATTGGATTGGAGCTATTCTTGGAGGAGAAGAAAGGCTTCCATTGGAGAAGAAGAGAAGAACACACCATTCTTAGTTTTTCATAGCTTTTAGTGTGAAGATTGTTGGAACATTTTCTAGGGTTGTAAGAACGATTCAAACCTTCTTTTGAAGGGTTGTAAGTCTCTCTTTTAACATTTATTCAGCTCGTTTTGCTTGTTCTACTTGCTTCATCTCCCTTTCATTTCATCCTCTTGATATGGATTCCATGATTTTATGCTTGATGACCTTGATTGTGATGATGCATATCGTTGGATAAGGAGATTTGATTCTAGGGTAAGGAAATGATGGTTATGGCTTGGACTATGATAGGATAGACTTAAACGTACCTTTGGATGCTTTGTTTGCTCAACCCTAGTCTCTACTCAAAATCACGGTTTGTTCTAAGGGGTTCCAAGGCCGTGGACTTGATGAACTCCCCCTGATTTCGTCTGACTTGCTTGTATAGATAAATTTATGTGTTAGGTTATTAGATTATTGAAATCCTAGTGTTTGTTGAGTTAGATCTACCCTAGGGTGACCTAGTGTTAGCAACTAAGTGTGAGAAGAGACCTACCCGGTGATTCTTGCTCTTAGATACGGAAGATGATGACATCTAGGTGGTAGTGAGCCTCATAGGCCGCTATTGGACTGAGTGTGCTAGGATTGATGTTTAGGACTTGCCTTCCCGAGACTTACCCGGTAAGGAGAGGTTAGATCCCTAGATGACAATCCGGTTTGTGTAGAATTCCTATCCTTAGGCTCTTTGAGACTTACCTAGTGATGAGACCTTAGGAACGGACTAGTGGACCATGAGACCTACCCGGTGATTGATCCCAATCTAGAAACACTCATTCCCAACATACTATAGTTGATCCAAGGAATGATTAGATAGCTTGAGTCCTATGCCATAACCGGAATTTCTAACCCCTAGAATCCGTTTTTCCCTCTTGATTACCTATCTCATGTTTGTGCTTGTTTATTTGCCTTGCTAGCTTATTTATTTGTTAATCTTGCATGATTTGTGATCTTTGATTTAATCACCACAAAACCAATCCAAAAACATTGAGATTTTCATTTCTTTATTTCTTTCTCTTTTCTTAGGTTAGATCAACACTATCCTTAGTCACTATTTGACTCGATTTCCCCTCAGTCTTTGTGTTCGACTTCGGAATACTATCCTTACTACAAAACGTCCCGTACACTGCGGGTTCGCTAGGAGTTAGGAAAAATAAATCGAGTTATAAATTTAAGATTTTTTGCGTGTCACGTTCTTAGCGTAACAATTTTAATCTTTTCTTTATATCCCTTAGTCTTTGTTTGAAAGCTAACTTGTTATTTGTTCTTGTAGGTTTACGGAAAACTAACCTGTTCAGTTGTGTTGATGCCGGTTGGCTCAACACATATATATGATCGAGACGGGAGATTACTTGAAAACTTGTAAAAGGAACTCACCAAAGTAGCAATTGAATGCTTAGAATCAACCTAGTGTAGTATCACCCATCATTGTCTTACTTGTCGCATTAATCATTTTCATAAGTTTTTGTGCATCAATTCAACCAACCCCCCCCCTTGTTACTTGTTACTATAATCGATAATCGCATCTAATAAAACACCTTAACTCTCTTGGGTTCGGCCCTTACTGAACCACTATACTTGTTTGAGTGCTAAGTTGGGATTTACTTTTGATTGGGTATAGACAACCATAGAAATACCTTCAGTCAAGCAGCTACCGGCGTGGGCCACCGATCTATCCAGTGAGTTGGAGACTTGGAGATCCGCCAGGACACTCGTGATGTACGGGCTGAGGAGCATGACTTGATGATGAGCGACATATACAATTAGCAGTTAGGGCGGAATTTCAGCTCCGACTTCCGTCCATTTCCACCGCCACCTCCTCCACAATGATGACGTTGATCGACCGTTGGTTTGAGCCACTCCCCCACCATCTAGTGAGTTTCTTTGTTTTTCTTTCTTTTCTTTATTTTATTTGAACATTGAGGACAAATGTATGTTTCAAGTATGGGGTGGGGTGTGACTATGGTTTGTAATAACTCTACTTAGTTTTGCCGCCTCAAAGGAGTGTAGACTTTGGCATCGAGTTGGAGCCTGGTACAAGACCGATCTCGAAGGCCCCATACTATATGGCCCCTTGAAAACACGATTTATGACTTTAGTCTAGGCATCGATTTAGATAGTTTTTCCCGCTATTCATGCATAGTTTAGCATTAGTTCGTGGAAAATTGCACTTAATTCATGTATGTTGTCGAGATAGACGTCTACACGGACTTTTGCTTGTTTTGTAGGTATTTTGGGAGCTTTTGGAGCTTAATCGATACATCCAAGGATTGTCCCTCGCAATGATGCACCTTGGGACTCATTGGAAAGCAAGTTAGGAGCAAGGGAGAACACATAGGACCATGTTGGTACATTCCTTGCACCAACTCACGGCTCAACGATCAAAAGAAGGCTGAAGCCCCATAATCACGGCCACTGGGAGTTCCACGGCCGTGGAATGGGCCGTGATTCCCTCTGCACAGCTGGGACAGCTGTCCCACGATCTCCATAACCGACTCTTGCAAATGGTGAATGTTATAAGTACCCTTGCAGGCTGATTCAAAAAGGGACACTATTCACTACACACCTTAACTCACACATATTCTCTCATTGGAAGATTGGATTGGAGCTACTCTTGGAGGAGAAGAAAGACTTCCATTGGAGAAGAAGAGAAGAACACACCATTCTTAGAGTTTCTTAGTTTTTAGAGTGAAGTTTGTTGGAAATATTTTCTAGGGTTGTAAGAACGATTCAAACCTTCTTTTGAAGGATAGTAAGTCTCTCTTTTAACATCTATTCAGCCCGTTTTTCTTGTTATATTTACTTCATCTTTCTTTCACTTCATCCTCTTGATATGGACTCCATGATTGTATGCTTGATGATTTTGATTGTTGAAATGAATGTTATTGGCTAAATAGATGTGATTCTAGGGTAAAGAAACGATGGTTATGACTTAGACTATGATAGGATAGACTTAAACGTACCTTTGGATGAATAGTTTGGTCGAACCTAGCCTCTGTTGTGAATTACGGCCTGTTCTAGTAGGTTCAACGGCCGTGGAAGTGAGGAACTGACCGTGATTCTGTCTGACTTGCTTGTATTGATAAATCTAAGTGTTAGGTTGTTAGATTGTTGAAACCCTAGTGTTTGTTGAACAAGATCTATCCTAGGGTGACCTAGTGTTAGCAACTAAGTGTAAGAAGAGACCTACCCGGTGATTCTTGCTCTTTGGTACCAAAGATGATGAACTCTAGGTAGTAGTGAGCCTCACTAGCCGCTATTGGACTGAGTGTGCTAGGATTTATGTTTAGGACTAGCCTTTCCGAGACCTACCCGGTGAGGAGAGGTTAGATCCCTAGATAGCAAATCCGGTTTGTGTAAAATTCCTAACCTTAGGTTCTTTGAGACTTACCCGGTGATGAGACCTTAGGAACGGACCAGTGGACCATGAGACCTACCCGGTGATTGATCCCAATCTAGAAACACCCACTCCCAACATACTATAGTTTATTCAAAGAATGACTAGAAAGCTTAAGTCCTATGCCATAACCGGAATTTTTAACCCCTAGAATCCGTTTTTCCCTCTTGATTACCTATCTCGTGTTTGTGCTTGTTTATTTGCCTTGCTAGCTTAGTTATTTGTTAATCTTGTATGATTTGTGATCTTTGATTTAATCACCACAAAACCAATCCAAAAACATTGAGATTTTCATTTCTTTATTTCTTTCTCTTTTCTTAGTTTAGATCAACACTATCCTTAGTCACTATTTGACTCGATTTCACCTCAGTCTTTGTGTTCGACCTCGGAATACTTTCCTTACTACAAAACGTCCCGTACACTGCGAGTTCGCTAGGAGTTAGGAAAAATATATCGAGTTATAAATTTAAGGATTTTTTCGTGTCACGTTCTTAGCGTAACAGTTTAAATCTTTTCATTATATCCCTTAGTCTTTGTTTGAAAGCTAACTTGTTATTTGTTCTTGTAGGTTTACGGAACACTAACCTGTTGAGTTGTGTAATACCGGTTGGCTCAACACATATGTATGATCGAGACGGGAGATTACTTGAAAACTTGTAAAAGGAACTCACCAAAGTAGCAATTGCATGCTTAGAATCAACCTAGTGTAGATTCACCCATCATTGTCTTACTTGTCGCATTAATCATTTTCATAAGTTTTTGTGCAGAAATTCAACCAACCCCCCCTTTGTTACTTGTTACTATAATCGATAATCGCATCTAATAAAACACCTTAACTCTCTTGGGTTCGGCCCTTACTGAACCACTATACTTGTTTGAGTGCTAAGTTGGGATTTACTTTTGATTGGGTATAGACAACCATAGAAATACCTTCAGTCAAGCAACTACCGGCGTGGGCCACCGATCTATCCAGGTAAGTGGGAGACTTGGAGATCCGCCAAGACACTCGTGATGTACGGGCTGAGGAGCATGACTTGATGATGAGCGACATATACCGTTAGCAGTTAGGGCGGAATTTCAGCTCCGACTTCCGTCCATTTCCACCGCCACCTCCTCCACAATGATGACGTTGATCGACCGTTGGTTTGAGCCACTCCACCACCATCTAGTGAGTTTCTTTGTTTTTCTTTCTTTTCTTTATTTTATTTGAACATTGAGGACAAATGTATGTTTCAAGTATGGGGTGGGGTGTGACTATGGTTTGTAATAACTCTACTTACTTTGCTTGGATGATTCTATGAACACTTGCATTTCCCTTTCATTGTCACACGTTTCATTATTGCATTGCATGAAAAAGACTTTGAAAAACCCATAAAAATTTGAAATATTTGAAAATATTTGTGCTTCTAAGATTAGAGATCAATTCTATGATGAAAACCACTTGTGGAATGAGTTTTTGATGGCAATTGTATGCTTAAACTGAATTATGAATTATGAGGAAATTGAGTATGTTGTTCATCCTTTATTGCAAATTTCATAATGTGAAGGTTTTATCTAAATCATATTGAGAAACAAAGGTTGAAATCACAATATAAGTTCTTATACATCTTTATGAAATGATTAAGGCATCTCGAATTTCTTACTTCTTTCTTTGATCATTTAGCCCCTCAAATGCAATAATTGCCTCCTTTCCCTATCCGGGATTTAGGAAGAAGTTGAAATTGGCATGTTTGATGTGGGAGGGCAATGAAAGCAACTATTTTCAAAGTTAGAAAAATTCAAGGTTTGGGGAAGTCAATCATGACGATGAGTAACTCGGCACCATTCACATAGCCGGGTGTTTGTTTCTTGCCAAAGTCGGATTGAGCGATATTCCTAACGGATTATGGTATGTGCATCAAGGGTTTGAGGCATCTCGAAATTGAGAAACGCCAACCTCATAGGCTTCAGTTATTGTGCACCGCTGTCCATAACTCCAAAAGTAAAGTCGAAAAATTATGTGCAAAAGTCTAGAGCAAATTGAGAAATGGTAGAAAGAAAAGAGTTTGTGTTGCCCTTCTTCCCGGATACATACACCACATTCCTATACAAGATTCCCACCTTCTTCCGCATTCTTGACCTTATTTGAAAGTCCTTGAGATCATAAGAGTGTTATTTGACTTGGTGATCTAAATTGAAGTTTCACATGCTTGATTTTGACAATACTTGAAGGTTATGATGTTTCTCTTGAAGTATTTGCAATTTATGAAGTTTCTTTGTTTTGCATACTTTAGTTTATGGATATAAGCGTTTTCAACGATGAATAAAGCAACGTTTGAGGATGATCTACTGACTAGAAGCACACCAACCAAACAAGATTTTTTTGTTTTGGAGCAAAATGAGGAAGGAAAGGAGTGTTCGATTACATTTGATGGCAATAAGATGCATTAGGAAGGCTAAGGAAGGAGCATGGATGGAAGATTGCACGAAACAAAGGCAAAGAAAGAGGAAAAACAACTCCACGCCCTGAATTACGGTCGTGGAAGAGGATTTGAAGAACCACGCTCTAAACCACGGCCGTGGACTTGGCATCATGAACGTGGACTTGAGTTTGGAGCACTCCAGAGAGTTACACGGTCTAATGTACGGTCGTGGAAATCCTATGGCACAGTATTTTGAAATCAACGCCCTAAACCATGGTCGTGGAAAGTTGTACTTGACCATGATTTTTGTGATTCCGTGAGGTGTCATATTTTGCCACGTCAGCCACGTCATTGGGCTTTCTCGTAATCCTACCTCGCCTTATAAAAATGCTAGAAAAGAAAGTTTTCAGTACACTTGCTTACACTCGCTTACCATCGCTTACTTTCGCGTACGATTAGCCATCATTGGGAGATTTGCTTGAGGATTGAAGATTTGTGAAGGACGTAATTTCGGAAGATTGTGTACTTTGGATATTCTAGGGTTCTCATTTGAGAACGGATTGACATCCCGTTTTTTGAGTTTTATTTAAGTTTTTGAGGGTTTTCATCTTTTATTCTTTTTAAATTGAATATTGATATCATGACAATGATTGTTGGCTAAAACCCTTTAGCAATTATAAGGTGAAGGGTTGATAGTTGTGGCTTAGATGATGATAGATTGATCGTAATTTGATTGGACCTTGAGAGTTAGAGAAATATCGTCGACACCCTAAATCACGGTCTGTTCTTGGGTTCCACGGCCGTGGTTCTCAAGATCTAGCCGTGATTTATCTTGGTTTACGGACTTTGATTTTGCTTTGATCCAAAGTTAAAGATTAGCGTTAACCTAGCCTTGGCTTGCCTTTTCTAGGTAGTAGTGAGATTCAACATCCTCTATTTCGGTTTTGAGTGTCACCACCTTAACCGTTTTAGCCTATCTTTAATTCCTTAGGTTTGGTCATAGGTATTTGAGATCAATTCTTACCTTTTGATCCTTTCTATACTGCAGCCTCAACAACCTTTATAGAGAGAGTCTTTTGGTTAGACATATAGGGTTATGAAACTTCACCGTACATTACCTTACCTTAGTATACCTTTGCAATTCCCAACTCTGTCCTTATACTTATATAATATCTTGAATCGATTGCCACAAATAGATACCTGGATCTTTAGGATTGTTGTTTTCCCAAATATTTGCAAAGCTTCTATAATTTCATTGCTCGCTTACTTGAAACTGATTTTGTTTCACCAATTCTCTGGGATCGATACTCTGGAATACTTGCTAACTTACGCCGATCCGTACATTGCGGGTTCGCTTGCTCTTATTCTAGTTTTATAAATTAAAACTTATTTGCACGCACGTTTTAGGGCAAACAACCATCATCAGCATCCAAAGCCAAGCTTAACACTCTTACAACTCACACAAGATCAAGAAAAGCAAAGAACATCAAGGAAGAAGAGAGGAAAAGATGAAGAACGTAGAGATGATGAAGAGACTGGAATGAGGTAGAGAAACCTCTCATCTAAAGTAAATGCAAGCTTATAAGAGAAGCCAGCCGCAAAGCACAAGTCAAGAGTCAACGAAACCGGCTGCACACATACAAAGCCGTAAGGGCGGCTAGCCTATGGCACAGGGGCGCCTATCCGCTGGGGCGGCCCAGATGGTGCGCAGGGGCGGCTAGCAGAGTCAATAAAAGGCACATTATAGTTCAACTAGGCTCCCAAGACTAAGGCTCTTACACTTGTAGATGGTGCGCAAATTTGGGGTGTTACAAACTTTGTATCAAAGCCTTAGGTTGAAAACAATGGCACTTGCAATCTAAAATAAAGGTGGAATAAATAAATAAATAGAACCCGGAAGGGGTCTTACTTTTGAAAATGATTTTGGTTTTTAAACGAGTATAGATTTTTTGGGATAGTGTCTACAGGAAGCCATCACCCTTCTGAGGATCTCGACAGTATATATATATACCTATTATGTGCTGATGTGTTTGCTTGTGACCTTAAGTATTATATATATATAGAAATATGGTATTAATAAGCCTTTTTCGTAGCTGGGATATTATCGTTGATGGCTGAGGCTAGAGAAACACCTGCTATAGGACGGGGAAGAGGTAGACCACCTCTATCTTTGGTAATCGTAAGTCATGAAAGAGTTGGTGGACCTCCAGTCTCGAGGGGTCGGGATAAAGTCCCCATTGCTGAAGTCACCAAAGGCGGAAGACCAAGTCATGAAAGACGTTGAGAATGTAATTTCCAAGGTTGTCGGCGACGTGTGGATCGCATTAAGGAACGTGGTAATTTCCCTTCTTAGATTTTTGAGTACCCAAGTGGTATATTCAAGTTGCACCTTTATGAAGCCACGAGCTTGAGAAGATGTCTAGCGTGTAACAAAAGTGGCGAAGAAAGAAAGATGTGTTCTATATCCTTCGGCATCACTAGATCCGTTGAGGTGTTGTAAAAGGTGATTTCGGACTTAGTTACACCAAAGAGGATGGATAAGGTTGTTAAGGATCAAGAGAAGCCAGGAACACCAATGCCAAATGTATGATTGAGCTGAGGTGAACCTGATTGGAGGGGTTGTACGGTCTAATTAGCCAAAGAACTGGCAGAGATTAGAGTATACCAATATTAAGAGTGGAACATATGATAATGACGAGGTTCGATAAAGAAACGAACGGGTTATTCCACTATATGCTATCTTCCTTTGTCGGATCCTGTACCGAGGCGAAGACGTGATAATCGACGTATGAATAGTGTCGTGAATACCTCAGAAATTCACTTGTGAGTGTTGGAGCTGAAGAGCCGACATCACTAGCTACTACGGGCACCATTTAGATTAATGGTTTACGTATAAGAGATTATTGTGATACAAGTGCTATCCACTTATTGATTTGTTTCTTATGTGTAGAGCATTTGATGTTAGATACGATAGATGGGATACCCTTTATTATAGGGTTACCCGATGATAGTAGGGCCAAAGGTACCCGCGAGATACGTATTTGTCCTATTCATTAGGGACTTGTGATTTACTTGTGGACTTCTTTGTCATGCCGCTAGTGCGTGAGAAAGTCATTTTGGGTATGAATTGGATGGATAGACATCGTGTTGTGTTAGATGTAGGTAGTAGGACCGTGATAGTCTCTACCGAGTTATGTCAGATCAAAATTTTCTTAGGTTGGGACCTTGGAAAGACGGGTGTGGTTATCAGCGCAGTCCGATCAGCGGGGTCGATTGCATAGGGTGTGAAACCTTCTAGTATTATGCCTGAAGGAGATTAGGAGTACATTTTTACAAGATATTCTTGTGGTTTGCCAGTTTACAGATGTGTTTGCCGAGCCGTCCAGTTTTGCCGCCTCAAAGGAGTGTAGACTTTGGCATCGAGTTGGAGCCTGGTACAAGACCGATCTCGAAGGCCCCATTGGAGCCTGGTACATCCAAGGATTGTCCCTCGCAATGATGCACCTTGGGACTCATTGGGAAGCATGTAAGGAGCAAGGGAGAACACATAGGACCATGTTGGTACATTCCTTGCACCAAGTCATGGCTCAACGATCAAAAGAACGCTGAAGCACCAGAATCACGGCCATTGGGAGTTCCACAGCCGTGGAATGGACCCCGATTCCCTCAGCACAGCTGGGACAGCTGTCCCACGATCTCCATAACCGACTCTTGCAAATGGTGAAGGCTATAAGTACCCTTGCAGGCTGATTCAAAAAGGGACACTATCCACTACACACCTTACCTCACACATATTCTCTCATTGGAAGATTGGATTGGAGCTACTCTTGGAGGAGAAGAAAGACTTCCATTGGAGAAGAAGAGAAGAACACACCATTCTTAGAGTTTCTTAGTTTTTAGAGTGAAGTTTGTTGGAAACATTTTCTAGGGTTGTAAGAACGATTCAAACCTTCTTTTGAAGGATAGTAAGTCTCTCTTTTAACATCTATTCAGCGCGTTTTTCTTGTTATATTTACTTCATCTCTCTTTCACTTCATCCTCTTGATATGGACTCCATGATTGTATGCTTGATGATTTTGATTGTTGAAATGCATGTTGTTGGCTAAATAGATGTGATTCTAGGGTAAAGAAATGATGGTTATGGCTTGGACTGTGATAGGATAGACTTAAACGTACCTTTGGATGAATAGTTTGCTCGAACCTAGCCTCTGTTGTGAATCACGGCCTGTTCTAGTAGGTTCAACAGCCGTGGAAGTGAGGAACTGACCGTGATTCTGTCTGACTTGCTTGTATTGATAAATCTAAGTGTTAGGTTGTTAGATTGTTGAAACCCTAGTGTTTGTTGAACAAGATCTATCCTGGGGTGACCTAGTGTTAGCAACTAAGTGTAAGAAGAGACATACCCGGTGATTCTTGCTCTTAGGTACCAAAGATGATGAACTCTAGGTAATAGTGAGCCTCACTAGCCGCTATTGGACTGAGTGTGCTAGGATTTATGTTTAGGACTTGCCTTCCCGAGACCTACCCGGTGAGGAGAGGTTAGATCCCTAGATAGCAAATCCGGTTTGTGTAGAATTCCTAACCTCAGGTTCTTTTAGACTTACCCGGTGAGGAGACCTTAGGAACGGACCAGTGGACCATGAGACCTACCCGGTGATTGATCCCAATCTAGAAACACCCACTCCCAACATACTATAGTTTATTCAAAGAATGAATAGATAGCTTGAGTCCTATGCCATAACCGGAATTTCTAACCCCTAGAATCCGTTTTTCCCTCTTGATTACCTATCTCGTGTTTGTGCTTGTTTATTTGCCTTGATAGCTTAGTTATTTGTTAATCTTGCGTGATTTGTGATCTTTGATTTAATCACCACAAAACCAATCCAAAAACATTAAGATTTTCATTTCTTTATTTCTTTCTCTTTTCTTAGTTTAGATCAACACTATCCTTAGTCACTATTTGACTCGATTTCACCTCAGTCTTTGTGTTCGACCTCGGAATACTATCCATACTACAAAATGACCCATACACTGTGGGTTCACTAGGAGTTAGGAAAAATATATCGAGTTATAAATTCAAGACTTTTGCGTGTCACAATCTTAGCGTAACAACTTTTTGGCGCCGTTGCCGGGGACTATGTCTAGATTGTCTCTTTTTGTGATTGTTTATAGTGTAGGTCTTTCTTGTTACTTTTGATCTTGTTTGGTTTGTGTCTTTGCATTTTTAGGACATCTCTCATTCTTTAGGTGCATGCGAAGATCTCGTGGCAAGGATTTAGCTCCATTCGATCCCGAACGGGAGAAAACCCTTAAGGCTAGATCTAAGAGCATTAAGAAGAACAAAGAGATGGCCGCAAGAGATCTTCAAGCTGAGTGTTGGCATGAAATATTGCGATATTATAGGTACTTATTCTAGTTGTTTTTCATTCATTATAGTGTTCATGAATAAGGTATTGAAGCATTTCTTAGCTTGTTCATCTATATTTTCGATATGGAGGTCTACATTAGCTTTGTGTTGATTATAGGTGAAAAAGAGCTGAAACCGGATCATTTGAGAGAGATAGGAGAGGATTTGAGCACATCCAAGGATTAGGAATACATCAAAGAAGCCAAAGAAGATGTTAGGATGAGGAATGGCACGACACAAAGGAAACCACAAGCAACTTACACTTCCACGCCCTAAAATACGGCCGTAGAAGTGTCCACGCCCTAAACCACGGCCGTGGATCTTGGCATCATGAGCGTGGAGCATTCCAGAGAGTTACACGGCCTAAAGTACGGTCGTGGAAGTCATATGAGACCGTAACCCAATTCCACGCCCTAAACCACGGTCGTGGAATCCCTTGAGACCGTGATTAGGAGATCTTTTGACAAACCAATTATTGTCACATCAGTTACGCAATGGGCTGGTACGGTTATTTGGCCCCGTCTTATATAAAGGCGGGAGGAGAGAGTTTTCGGTATCATCGCTTTGGGGGATTCGCTAAGGCTTTGGACAACCTCGCTTTTAGAATGTTAACCTTAGGGTTTCGCGAGGAACGTTACGGAAGCGCCGGCAATTTAGATTCCCGAAGATCGTGTGTGGCGGAAGTTGCGCCCTTTTTCTAGGTTTTGTTATTGAAGACGGATTGACATCCCGTTCTTCATACTTGCCTTAGATCTTGTGAGGTTATGTGATTATATTCTGAATCAATTGAGTATTCCAATTTGTGCTTTGGATTTGAGATTGACTTTGAGTTATAATTGAGTTTTCGAAGGTTTTCATCTTTCATTCTTCTTAAATTGATTTTTGATATCATGACAATGGTTATTGGCTAAAACCCTTTAGCAATTTTAAGGTGAAGGGTTGATAGTTGTGGCTTAGATGATGATAGATCGATCGTAAATTGATTGGATCTTGAGAGTTAGAGAGATCTCGTCGACGAACCAAGATCACGGTCTGTTCTTTAATTTCCACGGCCGTGGAACTCAAGATCTGCCCGTGATTTACCCTAGTTTACGAACTTTGCTTTTACTTTGATCCAAGGTTTAAGATTAGCTTTAATCTAGTCTTGGTTTCTCCTTTTCTAGGTAGTAGTGAGACTCATCACCCTCTATTTCGATTTCGAGTGTCACAACCTTAATCGTTTTAGTTTGTCTTGGTCCTTCGGTTACAAGTTTGGGTATTTGAGATTAATTCTTATCCATAGATCCTTTCTATATTGAAGCCTCAACAACCTTTATAGAGAGTGTCTTTAGATAAGTCATATAGGGTTTTGGAACTTCACCGTACATTACCTTACCTTAGTATACCTTTGCAACTCTTAACTCTGTCCTTAGTTCTTTAGTATATCTTGAATCGATTGCCACAATTTAGATACCTGGATCTTTAGGGTTGCTGTTTTCCCAATATCTGCAAAGCTTATTACATTTACTTGCTTGATGATTTGCGAATTGAATTTGTTCCCCCCAAATCCCTGAGTTCGACACTATGGAATTCTTGCTTTACTACGCCGATCCGTACACTGCGGGTTCGCTTGCTTGATTCTAGTTTTATAAAATTAAAGGTTATTTGCACGCACGCTACGTGGCGAACAAGTTTTTTGCGCCGTTGCTGGGGATTTGGTTTAGGCCGAATTCGGTTATCGGTTGTCAAGCTTGGGAGCTTTGCTCTTGTTATTTGATATCTCCTTTGAGTGATATTTGCAGGTTACCTAAGGTATATGCGCAGGTCTAACAACAACAAAGAACTCTTACCTCTTGATCAAGAACTTGAGAAGACTTTGAGAAAGAAAGTCAAAGAAAGAATGATGGCTGAAAATAAAGAGGGATATCCATGCAGAGTTGGAGGATTCCGAAGCTCGACTTAGATGCAGCGAGAAGACTCGCAAGGAAGAATCGGACCATCATCAATTGCAAATTGATGAGCTCAAGGACATGATACTTCAAATGAGACTGGAGATGAGTGATTTCAAGAAGAAGAAGAAGAGAAGGAAATCGACAAGATCGGTTAGAACCGACTCATCCGATGAGGATAGCGACTTCTCCATGCCACCGCTAGAGGACATTGATCCGACGATCAATGGAAATCAGAATAATCCAAGACCGGCTGCAAGTTTCCGTATCTTGGTTGGGGGTGCGAGAGCCGCTCGTGTAGATGAAGAGCCAAGAACTCTTGGCCAAAGAATGGACCCAATTCAGCAACCACGCCGTCTAGGTGTGAACTTTGATGGTGACGATATTCAGGGGTTTAGCTTCAACCCACAAGTTATCACCATCGTTCGCCAAAATCAGTTTGGGGGAACGAGTATTGAATCTCCACATCAACATCTACAGAATTTTGAGATCTTGATGGAGACAATGAAGCCAAAGAATGCAACCACCAACAACTACAAGATCAAGCCATTCTTTTTCTATTTGAAAGGGAAAGCCTTTTCTTGGTATCAAGCTCTTTCAAATGGAAGACTCAACACATGGGAGGATCTATCTTCGGAGTTCCTCACCAAGTTCTTTCCGCCATCCAAGACGGTGGAGTTGAGAGCTAAGATTAATGCATTTTCTATGAGATCTAATGAAAGTTTGTTTCAGTCTTGGGAAAGATTTCAGGATTTACTATTGGATTGCCCACACCATGGCATTTCCAAATTGGAGCTATTTGAGATATATTATAAGGGGCTGGATGTGGAAACACAATTCAAGCTCCAATCCCTTTCATGTGGCACATTCATGGACATGAGGGAAGATGACGCTTGGGACTTCATTGAGAAGCAAGCCCGAGTCATTGAGAAGTATTCTCACCGGAAAGTAGAAGCTAATCGAGTGGAGCAAGGAGCGAAGCTAACACAAGCTGCTCAAACTCAAATCTTTTCTCTCAACACCGATATTAAAGAATTGAAGGAAGTCATCAAGGCTAGCTTTCCAAAGCCTAAGGAGCAAGATGTTGGTTATTTGGGAAACAACAATAACCACAATGGGAATGAGAACACCAATCGCAACAACCGGAACAACAACCGGAACAATTGGAACAACAACAACAACCGGAATAACAATTGGAACAACAATAGGGGTTCAAACAACAACAATTGGCGTTCCAACCAATAACAAAACTCCGGTAATTCTTATCCCAATTCAGGAAATTCACTAACTCCACCATCTTCTTCTTCCATTCCTTTGAAAAGCCAGGGGCAAACATCTAATAGTGGAAGCACTTCGGGGAAAGAGAAGCACGATCCCATGTTGGAAACAATTTTGGGAAAGTTTCAAGGATTGGAGAGTCACATCACTAAGGTTGATAAAGCCCAAAAGGTTTTAGAAAACCAAATGTTTAGCAATACTGAGGAAATTCCTAAAAATCAAGGAAAACTTCCAGGAAAGACAGAGGACAACCCGAAAGGAAGGGTGATGGCTATCACAACTAGGAGCGGAGCAACAACCACCGACCCGCAGCCTAAGTTTGTGGAAGTTCCCGTCGAAAAGGAGAGGGAAAAGGGGAAGGAGAAGGAAGACATCTACATTCATCCTCCAGCTTACAAACCTCCTCTACGATTCCCACAATCTAGAGTAAGAGCGCGTCTAGACAAGCAATTCGGTAAGTTCATTGAACTCATGAGCAAACTACATATTAATATACCTTTCATTGATGCAATTGTAGGTATGCCAGATTATGGAAAGTTCTTAAAGGAAATCCTCTCTAACAAGAGGAAACTAGAAGACTTTGGAGTGGTCAAGATGAGTTCGGATTCGTCGGATCTCATCAAGACGATGAAGGAAAAGATGCCCCCAAAGTTGAAGGATCCGGCGTCATTTTGTGTTCCAATAGGAGTGGGAGATATCAAATATGATGCATTATGTGATTTAGGAGCAAGCGTTAGCATCATTCCGCTTGCCTTATGCAAGAAGATCGGTTTAGGCGAACCCAAACCGGTGAAGATGACATTATATATGGCGGATCGATCCATAACTCGCCCCGTCGGTATAGTTAAAGACGTCCCGGTCAAGCTTGGTAAGTTCTATGTTTCAATAGATTTTGTTGTGCTTGACATTCCTTTAGATAGTCCGGTCCCGATCATACTCGGAAGACCGTTTCTTGCAACATCCAGTTGTATGGTAGATTGCAAGAATGCTAGACTCGCCTTCGACATAGGAGAGGCAAAGGTAGAGTTCGTTCTTTCCACTTTGATGAAAGAACCAGCTCCTAAAGAGGACATATTCAACATCCATGACGAAGAGCTATCTAGAGAGGAAGTAAGTTCGATTTCTTCAAAGATCCCTTGCAAAAGGTGATCACTATGAGCATTATGGACATAGGAGAAGAGGAGGAATGCAATGAGGAAATTGAAGCTTTAGAGGAGCAAAAGGAAGTACATGAAGAAGAGTTTGAACAACTCTACGATGGGTCAGAAAACGTGAGGAATCACGGCCAGTCGTGCTATTCCACGGCCGTGGTTCCCACCAATATGACCGTAATTAGCTATTCAGAGGACTCCAGTAAGTTACACGGGCAAATCCACGGCCGTGGAACAAACAAAGGTGCCGTAATTGACTTCCACGCCCTAAACCACGGCCGTGGAGGAAACAAAGGTGCCGTAATTTTGGGAAAATCTGAAGACAATTACGTTCTTTCTACCACTTCTCTTGATTCTTCTCCAACAACTTCTATACCCTTAGAAACTTCTAAGGAAGCATTGGAAACTCCTCAAGAGCCATTAGAGAGTCCAATAGTGATGGAATTGAAGCCACTTCCCGCACATCTAAGGTATTCATTTGTTGGATCTAATTCTACCTTTCCAGTAATTGTTAGTTTCGATCTAAGTAAAGATGAACATAGTAAGCTTTTGGTTGTTCTAAAGAAACATATGAAAGCCTTATGTTATACTATAGAGGATCTAGTAGGAATCAAACCTTCATTATGCATGCATAAGATCCTAATGGAAGAGGATTTTAGAACTTCGCGACAACCTCAAAGGCGGTTAAACCCAACCATGAAGGAGGTTGTCAAGAAGGAAATTATTAAACTACTTGATGCAGGTATCATCTACCCTATCTCCGATAGCAAGTGGGTGAGTCCAGTACAGATTGTTCCAAAGAAGGGAGGAATGAAGGTCATCACCAACAAGAACAATGAGCTCATTCCTACACGAACCGTGACGGGATGGAGGATGTGCATAGAGTACCGCAAGCTAAACAACGCAACGACGAAGGATCACTTCCCATTACCGTTTATCGATCAAATGCTTGAGAGGTTAGCACAACACTCACATTTTTGTTATCTTGACGGTTATAGTGGTTTCTTCCAGATCCCGATACATCCAGACGATCAAGAGAAGACCACATTCACGTGCCCGTGGGGTACGTTTGCTTATAGGAGAATGCCGTTCGGGCTTTGCAACGCCCCATCCACCTTTCAAAGGTGCATGATGGCCATATTCTCTGAGTACATAGAGGAAATCATGGAGGTTTTCATGGATGACTTTTCCGTTTATGGTTCCTCTTTCGATAATTGTCTTTCTAACTTGTCTCTTGTACTACAAAGGTATGAAGACAATAACCTAGTTCTTAATTGGGAGAAGTGTCAATTTATGGTGAAAGAAGGCATTGTATTAGGACACTTGATCTCTAGTAGAGGGATTGAAGTAGATAAGGCTAAGATAGAGACTATAGAAAAGCTCCCTCCTCCATCTTCGGTGAAGGGGATACGAATCTTTCTAGGACATGCTGGATTTTATAGACGTTTTATAAAGGATTTCTCTAAGATATTAAAAAAACGCTAACTAATCTATTGATGAGGGATGCAGTTTTTGATTTCTTGCAGGAGTGTTTAGATGCGTTTAATAAGATTCAGGAAGCTCTAATCTTAGCCCCGATCATTCAACCTCCGGATTGGAATCTTCCATTTGTGGTTATATGTCATGCAAGTGACGTAGCTATAGGAGTTGTGCTTGGGAAAAATAAGGAAGGACGAACCCATGGTATCTACTATGCTAGCAAGATGCTAGATGAAGCGCAGCTCAACTATGCCACTTCCGAAAAAGAATTTCTAGCAATTGTATATGCATTTGAAAATTTTCGTTCTTATCTTGTAGGTGCAAAGGTGATTGGATACACGGATCATACTTCGATCCGGTATCTACTAGCAAAGAAGGATGCGAAACCAAGGCTAACTAGATAGATTCTTCTCCTACAAGAATTTGATCTAGAGATCCGTGACAAGAAGGGTTCGGAAAATTCTGTTGTGGATCATTTGAGTCGTCTACTACATCTACAGGACGACCATATACCAATACATGACTCCTTTCCGGACGAGCATTTACACATCATAGAGGAGTGTTTAGATGCGTTTAATAAGATTCAGGAAGCTCTAACCTTAGCCCCGATCATTCAACCTCCGGATTGGAATCTTCCATTTGAGGTTATGTGTCATGCAAGTGACGTAGCTATAGGAGTTGTGCTTGGGCAAAATAAGGAAGGACGAACCCATGCTATCTATTATGCTAGCAAGACGCTAGATGAAGCGTAGCTCAACTACGCCACTTCCGAAAAAGAATTTCTAGCAATTGTATATGCATTTGAAAATTTTCGTTCTTATCTTGTAGGTGCAAAGGTGATTGGATACACGGATCATACTTCGATCCGGTATCTACTAGCAAAGAAGGATGCGAAACCAAGGCTAATTAGATAGATTCTTCTCCTACAAGAATTTGATCTAGAGATCCATGACAAGAAGGGTTCGGAAAATTCTGTTGTGGATCATTTGAGTCGTCTACCACATCTACAGGATGACCATCTACCAATAGATGACTCCTTTCCGGACGAGCATTTACACATCATAGAGGAGTGCATCGGCAAGATTAGTAAAGGTAATGAACCATGATTTGCTGATTTTGTTAATTATTTGGTTTGCCAGTAATTACCACCAGGATTATCCTATGCACAAAGAAAGAAGTTCTTTAAGGATGTCCGGGAATACTTTTCGAATGAACCTCTCCTCTTTAAGAGAGGTCCTGACGGAATCATTCGACGATGTATGCTGGAAGACGAGATGCAAAGTGTCATCCGTCATTGTCATTCACTACCTTGTGGAGGACAGGCTTGCTCGAACAAGACTAGCGCTAAGGGATTGCAATCTGGATTCTTTTGGCCTACTTTATTTAAAGATGTGCAAACCTTTGTTTCCTGCTGCGATGCTTGTCAAAGAAAAGGGAATATATCTAGGAGGAACGAAATGCCTCTTAACAACATTCAAGAGGTGGAGATCTTTGACGTTTGGGGAGTAGATTTCATGGGACCTTTCCCATCATCTTGTGGAAACCAATACATACTTCTAGTTGTAGATTATGTTTCGAGATGGATTGAAGCAATTGCCTCTCCCACTAATGATGCCATGGTTGTGGTTAAGTTCTTTAACAAGACCATTTTACCACGATTTGGGACACCGCGGACTATCATTAGTGATGGAGGCTCTCACTTCATTGCCCTGACAATTCGAAGCTCTACTAGCTAAGTATTGGGTGACTCACAAGATCTCCACCCCTTACCATCCACAAACGAGTGGACAAGTGGAGATTTCAAACCGGGAGATCAAAGGAATCCTAGAGAAAACAGTTTCGAAGACAAGGAAAGATTGGTCTTTGAAGCTAGATGACGCATTATGGGCATACCGGACTACATAAAAGACTCCCATAGGAACGACACCATACAACCTTTTGTATGGGAAGTCTTGTCACTTACCGGTAGAGCTAGAACATAAGGCGTATTGGGCGGTAAATTAGTTGAAATTCAGCATAAAGGAAGCGGGCGAAAAGCGCCTCTTGGACCTTAACGAGCTTGAAGAACTTCTCTTAAACACCTACGAAAACGCCAAGATCTACAAAGAGAGAGCGAAGCGTTGGCATGATAAGCATATCATTCCAAAGGACCTCAAAGAAGGAGATCAAGTTCTCCTCTTCAATTCGAGACTTCGGCTCTTTCTAGGTAAACTTAAATCTCGTTGGACCGGACCTTATCTAATTAAACGTGTTTTTCCCCATGGTGCAGTTGAAGTATGGGGTGAAAAGGGCGGAAGCTTCAAGGTGAACGGTCAACGACTCAAGAAGTACTCACCGGAACTCAAAGCTGAGTAGTTCGCACCTACCGCACTCGAATAGGTGCAAGTACGGTCTAGCTACGGACCTTAAACAAGCGCTTCTTGGGAGGCAACCCAAGGTATTGCACTTATGCTTTTATTTGTCATTCATAGATTAGATTAGTTTAGATGTTTTTGTTTTGTTTTGCCTTCGATACCTTCCGGTATGTTGTGGTTTTGGATGTAGGAGCAATGGAATAAGCAATGGGAGAGGAAAAAGTCGAAGGAAATTGACGAAACTTGTATTTTGGATCATTACAGAGAGTTTCACGCCCTAAACCACGATCGTGGAGGCTACAGTGACCGTAATTCTTCAAAATCTGAGAAAAATCACCAAAAACCACGGTTCCGTACAATTCCACGGCCGTGGAAACCCCCGAGTGACCGTGATTTTCAAAAATTTTTACGGCCACTATGTAAACCACCTTCCTTCACAAAAACACCACAAAACCCTCTTTCCACGCCCTAAACGCCAAAACCCTTCCCCAACTCGTAAATCTTCATTCGGTAATCGTTACGAATGATTCTTGGTGCAAAAGTGGAGCAAATTCATTCCTCTACAAGATCCAATCAAGAAAACAAGTGAACAATCCACCATGAAAGCGGAATTTGGATTCAAAGATCCAAAAACCTGGGTTTTAACTATTCTTCTCTCCTTTGTCAATTTGGGTTAATTTTCCGCAAGAACTTAGAACATTTGCATAGGATTGATATTGGAATTAGTCTAGGACAGGTTCTGTTGAGATTGCTGTTGATTTGATTGAGATTTGAGAAATTCTGAGATGAATCACGGTCTTTGGGACTTCCACGGTCGTGGAATAGGAAGAACAGACCGTGATTTTTTCTGTTTTTGGGGAAAATGTTTACACGAAGTGTAGGAAAGAAAAAGAAGAGAAAGGGTGATAGTTCCTCCTCCTCTCATAACCCTCCTAGTGAACCATCACCTCCACGCCCTAGGATCCCCACCATTCATCCTAACTACCTCGATGCTTTGCAAAAGATCGAGAAAAGACCGGTCATTGGACCAAGATACCTCTTGCTAGAGGAGTTAGAGCCACTAAATGTGGTTAATGATTTGACATGGCTCTTAGATAGCGCCGGACTGAATATTTTTTCCGCTATTAGAGCGGATGCATATGAGGAGATCACGAGGGAGTTTGTTATATCCTTCGAGCATAGCCATATAGAAAGGACGGTGTCCTTTAGATTGATGGAGACGGACTATGAGTTCTCCATCCAATAGTTCGGAGCCTTCTTTGGGTTCCATGAGACCTTTAACGCTCGCTTCCCTAGCGGTGTTTACGCTAAGGATTTTTGGGAGGAGATTGCTTTGATTTACGCTAGCGAGGACCGCTGGCAGCCGGCTGATACCAAGGCTAAGCTCATCTACCACTTAGCCTTGAAGATAGCTCATAGGGTCCTTTCTAAGTGCCTATTTCCTAGGACCGAGACCCCGCAGAAACTTAAGACCGATGAGCTGTTTCTCCTCTACGCAATGCTACATGGTAGACCCGCCGATTGTGCCACCCTCTTAGCCTCCACCATTAGCAAGCTTAAGAACAAGAGGGTCGTGAACATTGGATATGGTGGGATAGTGACCCACATAGCTACGCAGTTTAGGATTGACTGCTCCGCTTGTACTCGGATAGCGGCGAGACCTTTGGGTCTCCAGAGCTTCATGACTAGAGGTTTGATCTTTCATAGGCATAGAGGTCCACCTACCGCTGTCATGCCATGGGAGGATAGAGGAGGTAGAGGCATTCCATGGTTACCCAAGTATTCCATTATGGCCGGACGCCATAATTGGAAGGAGACATTCGCTGCTATGCATGCGAAAAAGTTAGTTGCACCTCCCTACATCCCCGAGGAGATTGCAGCTGTTGATGTTGATGAGGATATAGGAGGAGGGGATGAGCAGGATTTTGATACCTTTCCGGATCAGCCGGATACCTTCCCGGACCTACCTAGACAGTCTCCTTGTCCTTCTAGACCTCCCGGTGCTTCTTCCTCTCGCCGCGCTAGTGTGAGCGAGAGACCGACATGGATGGATGCGACTCCCGCTTGGTAAGGAGCATAGCCGGAGTGGATGGGAGCTCCGCCACCATGGTATCCACAGGCACCAGCAGCACCGGCCCCACAGGACGCACCTACATGGTACAGCCAGGCACCAAAGTGGTATGAGCAGCTGCCGGAGTGGGCTACCGACCTTTCCAAGAGGGTCGGTAATTTGGAGATCCGCAAGGATGCTAGGGACGTACGAGCTGATGAGGACGATAGGATGATGAGGGACATTTACCGCCAGCAGTTTGGGCGGAACTTCGACTCCAGCTTCTTCCCGTTTCCACCACCGCCTCCACCGCAGTGACGAGGTTTTATGATTGACAGTTTCAACCGCTCCACCGCCTTCTAGTGAGTTCATTTTTCTTTTCTTTCTTTTCTTTATTTCTTTTTGAACATTATGGACAATGTTTGACTCATGTATGGGGTGGAGTGTGACTATCGTTTGTAATAACTCTACTCACTTTGCTTACCTTGATTCGATAACACTTTGCATGTTCCATTCCATTGTCACACGTTTCATTATTGCATTGCATGAAAAAGCTTTTGAAAAACCCATAAAAATGTGAAAAATTTTGAAAATTTCTAAAAGGTTTGTGCTTCTAAGAGTTGAGATGATTTCTATGATAATCACTACTTGTGGATTGAACTTTTGATGACAATTGTATGCCTAAACGAATAATGAATTGAAAAGGAATTGAATGTGTTGATTATCCTTTCTTGCAAGTTTCATAATGTGAAGAGTTTTATCTAAATCATATCGAGAAATTGAAGTTGAAATCATATGATGAGTTCTTTTACTTCTTTATGAAATGATTGAGGCAATTCGATCTTTATTTCTCCTTTCTTTGTTCATTTAGCCCCTCAATGAAATAATTGCCTCCCTTACCCATCCGGGAATTTGGAGGAGTAGTATTTTGGCATGTTCGATGTGGGAGGGCCATGAAAGCAATTGTTGCATTCAAAGAATAGAAATAATAGGTTTGGGGCAGTCAATCATGACGATGAGTAACTCGGCACCATTCACATAGCCGGGTGTTTGTGTCTTGCCAAAGTCAGATTGAACGATATTCCTAGCGGATTATGGTATGTGCATCAAGGGTTGGAGGCATCTCAAAATTGAGAAACGCCAATCTCCTAGGCTTCGGTTTTTGAGCACCGCTGTCCATAACTCCAAAAGTAAAGTCGAAAAATGATTTGAAATGAAGAGAGCAAAGCTCAAAGTTGATGGTGTTGCAAATCAAAATAGAAAGAAAAATAGTTAGTTGTCCATTTTCCCGGATTCATGCACCACATCCTTTATAAGTTTCCCTCCTTTCCGCATTCTAGACTTTACTTGAAAGTCCTTAAAATCAAAAGAATGTTATTTGACTTGGTGATCTAAATTGAAGTTTCTGATGCTTAATTTTGATAATGCTTGAAGGTTATGATGTTTACATTGAAGTTTAACCAATTCATGATGTTTCTTTCCTTTACATTCTTTGATTATGTGTATAAGTGTTTCAAGAGTGAATGAAGCAAGATTTTAGAATGATCTATTGACTAGAAGCACATTTACTCAAAAGATGTTTTGTTTTTGAGATTGCATGCATATTTCATCGTAACTTATGTTCTAAGCTTTCAAAAGACCTTGCTTGGGGACTAGCAAGTGGCAAGTATAAGGTATTTTGTTGGCATGAAATATTGCGATATTATAGGTACTTATTCTAGTTGTTTTTCATTCATTATAGTGTTCATGAATAAGGTACTGAAGCATTTGTTAGCTTGTTCATCTATATTTTCGATATGGAGGTCTACATTAACTTTGTGTTGATTATATGAATAAGAGCTGAAACCGGATCATTTGAGAGAGATAGGAGAGGATTTGAGCACATCCAAGGATTAGGAATACATCAAAGAAGCCAAAGGAGATGCTAGGATGAGGAATGGCACGACACAAAGGAAACCACAAGCAATTTACACTTCCACGCCCTAAAATACGGCCGTAGAAGAGTCCACGCCCTAAACCACGGCCGTGGATCTTGGCATCATGAGCGTGGAGCATTCCGGAGAGTTACACGGCCTAAAGTACGGTCGTGGAAGTCATATGAGACCGTAACCCAATTCCACGCCCTAAACCACGGTCGTGGAATCCCTTGAGAACGTGATTTAGGCGATCTTTTGACGAACCAATTATTGTCAAATCATTTACGCGGTGGGCTGGTACGGTAATATGGCCCCGTCTTATAAAAAGGAGGGAGGAGAGAGTTTTCGGTATCATCGCTTTGGGGGATTCGCTAAGGTTTTGGACAACCTCGCTTTGAGAAAGTTAACCTTAGGGTTTCGCGAGGAACGTGGCGGAAGCGCCGGCAATTTTGATTCCCGAAGATCGTGTGTGGTGGAAGTTGCACCCTTTTTCTAGGTTTTGTTATTTAAGATGGATTGACATCCCGTTCTTCATACTTGCCTTAGATCTTGTGAGGTTCTTTGATTATATTCTGAATCTATTGAGTATTGCAATTTGTGCTTTGGATTTGAGATTGACTTTTTAAATTGATTTTTGATATCATGACAATGGTTATTGGCTAAAACCCTTTAGAAATTCTAAGGTGCAAGGTTGATAATTGTGGCTTAGATGATGATAGATCGATCGTAAATTGATTGGACCTTGAGAGTTAGAGAGATCTCGTCGACGAACCAAGATCACGGTCTGTTCTTGAATTTCCACGGCCGTGGAACTCAAGATCTGCCCGTGATTTACCCTAGTTTACGAACTTTGTTGTTACTTTGATCCAAGGTTAAAGGTTAGCTTTAATCTAGTCTTGGTTTCTCCTTTTCTAGGTAGTAGTGAGACTCATCACCCTCTATTTTGATTTCGAGTGTCACAACCTTAATCGTTTTAGTTAGTCTTGATCCTTGGGTTACAAGTTTGGGTATTTGAGATTAATTCTTATCCATAGATCCTTTCTATACTGAAGCCTCAACAACCTTTATAGAGAGTGTCTTTAGATAAGTCATATAGGGTTTTTGAACTTCATCGTACCTTACCTTACCTTAGTATACCTTTGCAACTCTTAACTTTGTCCTTAGTTCTTTAGCATATCATGAATCTATTGCCACAATTTAGATACCTGGATCTTTAGGGTTGCTGTTTTCCCAATATTTGCAAAGCTTGTTACATTTACTTGCTTGACGATTTGCGAACTGAATTTGTTCCCCCCAAATCCCTAAGTTCGACACTCTAGAATTCTTGCTTTACTACGCCGATCCGTACACTGCGGGTTCGCTTGCTTGATTCTAGTTTTATAAATTTAAAGCTTATTTGCACGCACGCTAAGTGGCGAACACTGAGTTGGATGAGGCTTTAGAGCAAATTAGGTTAAGAGATGAGCTCTTGGAGAATGAAAGGAGACTTGCTAATGAGAGGCAAGAAGCAACTAGGAGGGAGATTGAAGAGATTAGGTAAGCTCTTGTGCAAAGAGAGCTTAATCGTCAACAACCTCCTCCACCACCACCACAACCGCAGCCGGCGGTTAATATTCAGTTTGAGCCGATAATGATTGAGGAACCACAAATGTTAGGGCAATGTATGGATCCGTCTCAAAGAGTACACCGTCCGTGTGTGAACTTAGGAGATCCCGCAGCCCATGACTACGAGCTCCGCCCTCAAGTGCTACAAATGATCCGGCATAACCAATTTGGAGGGATGGAAGGAGAGTCCCCTCATCAACATTTGATGAACTACGAGATATTGATGGAGACTCTAAGGCCGCCTAGGTTGGAGAACAACAACCATAAGTTTAGGGATTTTTCCTTCTCACTTAAGGATAAAGCCTTGGCTTGGTATCAATCGATTCCACTAGGGCGTGTGAGTACTTGAGAGGAAATGACAACCGAGTTCTTGACTAAGTTCTTCCCACCTTCCAGGACTACCAAGCTAAGAGGGAAGATCAATGCCTTTGTGATGAAGGATAGAGAAAGCCTATTCAAGTCTTGGGAGAGGTTCAAAGACCTTCTCCTAGATTGTCCACACCATGGTATACCGAAAATAGAGCTTTTGGAGATCTACTTCAAGGGACTTGATAAAGATAGCTAATTCAAGCTTCAATCTCTTTCCGGTGGGACTTTCATGGAAAAGAATGTGGATGAAGCTTGGGAATTTGTAGAGAAACAAGCTTTGGTGATTGAAAAGTACTCCCATAGGAAGAGTGATGGGAGGAAAGCGGGAGCATATGAGGTGAGTGAAGTCACCATGAGTAATTTCAAGCTTGATGCAATCAACAATGAGCATAAGTCTTTCAGGGAGTTGTGTGCTACAACTTTGAAGAGTCAAGCAAGCCCTCAAGTGCAAGTGCAAGAAAACTTGTCTTCCAAGGAGGAAGATGTGAACTAAATGGGAAGGGGAAACTACAATAACTATCAAGGTCCAAGGAACTTCAACAACAACCGACAATTCAACAATTACCGGCCTAACCACAACCATCCCGGGTTTTCTTATTCTAACACGGATGGAGCCTTGAACCCTCCCGCTTCCACAAGCGCAGCTCCACCACCAAAGGCTTCACAAGAACCTCCACCCGGATTTACTCAACCTCCAAAGGATAGAACCGAGATGATGTTTGAGCAATTGCTTGGAAGGTTGAGTGGTCTTGAGAGCACGATAACTTCCATTTCTAAAGCTCAAAAGGTGTTGGAAGCGCAAGTGTTCCAAAAACCGGGTGAAGCTCATAGAGATCCGGGAAAGCTTCCCGGAAGAACCTAAGATAACCCAAGAGGCCAAGTGTTGGCCATCACAACAAGGAGTGGGCTGAGCATGAAGGATCGCTTACCTAAGGGCAATGATAAGGGGAAGCAAGTGGTGATAGAAGAAGAAACATTGCAAGAAGATGGAGGCAAGAGCAAGGTTGATGAGCCAACATATGTGGCACCACCTCCATACAAACCACCACTACCATTCCCACAATCACGAGCAAGAGCCCGCTTGGACAAACACTTCGGTAAATTCCTTGAAATTATGTCTAAATTGCATATTAACATTCCGTTCATGGATGCTATTCTAGGTATGCCGGCATATGGAAAGTTCTTGAAGGATATACTCTCCAACAAAAGGAAGTTGGAGGAGTATGGGGAAGTGAGGATGACGAAGAGGTCCTCAGAATTGATCCAAACCATGATGGAGGAGATGCCTCCTAAGCTAAGAGATCCGGGATCTTTTTGTGTGCCAATTGGAGTGGGAGAAGTGAAGTATGAAGCCCTATGTGATCTTGGGGCAAGTGTACGCATCATCCCGCTTGCACTTTGCAACAAGGTTGGCCTAGGGGAGCCAAAGCTGGTCAAGATGACCCTTTACATGGCGGACCGTTCAATCACTCACCCGGTTGGAATCTTGGAGGACATACCGGTGCAACTCGGGAAGTTCAATGTGCCCATAGACTTCGTTGTTTTGGACATCCCGACGGACTATCCGGTTCCCATCATCTTGGGGGGACCTTTCTTGGCTAAATCGGGATTCTTGGTGGATTGCAAAAATGGAATTCTCTCCTTCAACATTGGAGAAGAGAATATCAAGTTCAAATTATCCACCATGATGAAGGGGCCAACACTTGGTGAAGATGTTTTCAACATTGTCGAGCAAGAGGAATGTAGAGAAGTTGTGAGCTCAATTTTGATCAAGGACCCCTTGGAGAAGGTTCTTTGCTTAAGTTTGATGGAGGAAGGTTTTGAAGATGATTATAATGAAGAAATCAAGGCCTTGGATGCATTGGTAAAGGAGACAAGTGCTGAATTTGAAGTGCACGAAAGTATGCTAAATCACTGTAAGAATCACGGTCTGTCACCCAGAACCACGGCCGTGATTTCTCCCCTGGAACTCTCTGGAATGCTCAAAAGTGCTAGCTTAGCAAGTTCTACGGCCGTGGTTATGCTAGAGACCGTAATTTTGCCCGTGGTTTCTCCAGAAAGTGCCTTAGTGGTTGATCAAGCCTCAAGGAGCCTTGAGGAGTGTTCATTAGTTTTGGAATCATATCAACCTACATTATATGGAGCTTCTCCAATCGATAAAGATCCTCCTAAACTTGAACTTAAATCCCTCCCCTCTCATTTGAAATATGCTTTTCTTGGTGATAATTCTACTTATCCGGTGATTGTTAATGCATTCTTGAATGATGATGAGTTGAGTAGATTCTTGCATGAGTTGAGATTGCATAAGAAGGCTATTGGCTATACCATTGATGATTTTAGTTGAAAACAAACCTTCTTTGTGCATGCATAAGATCTTAATGGAAGATAATCATAAACCTTCAATTGAACCTCAAAGAAGACTAAACCCCATCATGAAAGAAGTAGTAAAGAAAGAGATCCTTAAATTGTTGGATGCGGGAATCATTTTCCCTATTTCGGATAGTAAATGGGTTACTCCCGTGCATGTGGTTCCAAAGATGGGTGGGATGACCGTAGTGACTAACGAGAATAATGAATTAATCCCAACTAGAACGGTTACGGGATGGAGGATGTGTATAGACTATAGGAAACTAAAGGTGGCCTCTAGGAAAGATCACTTCCCTCTTCCCTTTATTGACCAAATGCTAGAGAGATTAGCTCAATATTCCCATTTTTGTTAGTTAGACGGTTATAGTGGATTCTTCCAAATCCCAATCCACCCCGATGACCAAGAGAAAACTACATTCACATGTCCTTAGGGTACATTTGCATATAGGAGAATGCCATTTGGGTTGTGTAATGCACCCGCCACCTTTCAAAGGTGTATGATGGCTATCTTTTCTGAGTATATTGAAAACATCATGGAAGTGTTTATGGATGGTTTCTCTGTTTATGGATCTTCATTTGATGATTGTTTAGCTAACTTGTCTTTAGTGCTTAAGAGATGTGAGGAGACAAACCTTGTCTTAAATTGGGAAAAAGGCCACTTCATGGTAAGTGAAGGCATTGTGTTGGGACACTTGGTGTCCAACCGTAGCGTTGAGGTTGATAGGGCTAAGATAGAGACAATAGAGAAATTGCCACCACCTACGTCGGTGAAGGGGGTAAGGAGTTTCTTAGGGCATGCCGGTTTTGACCGGAGATTCATTAAAGATTTCTAAGACTCTTACTAACCTACTAATGAAAGATGTTGAGTTTGTTTTCTCCAAGGATTGCCTTGAGGCTTTTTGTAGGTTGAAGAATGCTTTGATCTCCGCACCCATCATGCAACCTCTCGATTGGAGTTTACCGTTTGAGATCATGTGTGATGCGAGTGACGTGGCCGTTGGGGCTATTTTGGGACAAAGCAAAGATGGGCTTACACATGGCATCTATTATTCTAGCAAGACGCTAGATGATGCCCAACTCAATTATGCTACCACCGAGAAAGAATTGCTAGCGGTTGTGTATGCATTTGAGAAGTTCCGCTCGTATCTTGTTGGAGTGAAGGTCATTATGTATACAGATCATGCTGCGATCCGTTATCTCCTTACAAAGAAGGATGCCAAGCCTCGTTTGATTCGGTGGATCCTTCTTCTTCAAGAGTTTGATTTGGAAATCCGGGATAAGAAAGGGTCCGAAAATTCTGTGGCAGACCATCTTAGTAGGCTCCCATCGTTGGAGATTGAGAAAGATGACATCCTGATTGATGACTCATTCCGGGATAAGCAATTGCAATTGGTGGAGGAGCGCTTGCTTCCAGTGTCAAGGGGTAATGAGCCATGGTATGCCGACATAGTGAACTATCTCGTTTGTGAGGAGGTGCCACCCGGTTTATCCTATGCCCAAAGGAAGAAGTTCTTCAAGGATGTGAGGCATTATTATTGGAGTGAACCGCTTTTGTTCAAGAGAGGGCCGGATGGAGTCTTTAGGAGATGCATACCGGAGGATGAGGTGGAGAGTGTGATCCGCCATTGTCATTCCTTGCCATGTAGAGGGCATGCTAGCTCACACAAGACATGTGCAAAGTTGTTGCAATCTAGGTTTTATTGGCCAAGTTTGTTCAAGGATGTGCAGAATTTTATGGTAACATGTGATGCTTGCCAAAGGACGGGAAACATCTCAAGGAGGAATGAGATGCACTTGAACAACATACAAGAAGTGGAGATATTTGATGTGTGGGGTGTAGACTTCATGGGACCATTCCCTTCTTCATGTGGCAACCTCTACATCCTATTGGCGGTAGACTATGTGTCGAGATGTGTGGAAGCAATCGCTTCTCCCACAAATGATGCCAAGGTTGTGGTGCGGTTCTTCAACCAAGTGATCTTTCCTAGGTTTGGGAAACCAAGGGTGATCATAAGTGATGGAGGGAAGCACTTCACCATTAGGAACTTTGGGACACTTATGGCTAAGTATGGGGTGACTCATAGGGTGCCAACACCTTACCATCCCCAAACTAGTGGCCAAGTGGAGATCTCCAATAGGGAGATAAAGGGAATCCTTGAGAAGACGGTTTTTAGAACGAGAAAAGATTGGGCTATGAAGCTCGATGATGCTTTGTGGGCTTATAGAACCGCCTTCAAGACACCGATTGGCACCACTCCCTACAAGCTAGTTTATGGCAAGTCTTGCCACCTTCCGGTAGAGATGGAGCATAGAGCATATTGGGCCATTAAATGGTTGAATTTTGACCTCAAGGAGGTCGGTGAGAAGAGATTGCTAGACATGAACGCTCTTGAGGAGATACGGTTGGATGTCTATGAAAACGCCCGGATCTACAAAGAACGGACCAAGTGATGGCATGACAAAAGTCTCATCCCAAAGGAGTTGAGTGAAGGAGACCTTGTCCTTCTCTTCAACTCAAGGCTGCGGCTCTTCCCCGGAAAGCTTAAGTCAAGATGGACCGGTCCTTATGTTGTGAAGAAGATCTTTCCCCATGGAGCGGTGGAAATAGGTGGGGAGCATTGTGGAGATTTTAAGGTGAATGGGCACCGGTTGAAGAAGTATATCCCGGGAGCTCCGGTGGATATGATTGCTCCACTTCACCTTGAGTGAGACGCCCCCGAGTTTGGTCAAGCTAATGACCTTAAAGAAGCGCTTGGTGGGAGGCAACCCATTGGTTGACATCTTTCCCTTTTCGTTTTTGTTTTTGTTTTTTATTTTTTTGTTTTTGTGTTTTTGGTGTGTGTTTGGAGTTTGTGTGCTAGAGTCTAAGTAGCATGAAAGTCTTGCATGGTATGTGGATGATGATGATGAGCCCTTCCTCAATTATGGGTGGAGCGGACGCGGAACTTGGACGGCTAGCGGTGTCTAGCGCGGGTCCCGACGCCATAACAAACACCTTGAGCTCTCTACCATCGTTGATAGGATCATCCGCCATCAATCCACTTGAGTGAACCCAAATACCGAGCAAACCATTTTACATTGCGAGGACCCTCTTTCACTCGTCTTTACTTCATTTACACATTGGGGACAATGTGTTTCTAAGTATGGGGTGGGGTTTTCATTATCCTTGCATGATTAGCATCTAGGATAGTTTAATATTGTCACATGTTTAATTATGTCTTGCATTGTACATATATATTTCGAAAAATCCATAAAATCAGAAAATTTAAAAATTTTTAGTGCTTCTAAGCTTGGGTATGACCCTTATGATGAGATTGTCTTGTGAATTGGCTATGGATGGCCTTATGTGTGAATTGATGTATGCATATGTGGACTTGAAGTAATTATCTTGAATCCCATATGTGAGTTGTGATCATGAATGTTTGCCTTGATTGGATTGAGAATTGATGGTCGAAATTACATGCTAGTTCTTGCACATCATTTAGGAGTGATTAAGGCAATTCATCTTTCTCTACTTCTCATCTTGACCATGTTGTTTGAGCACCTCAATTGATATAAATTTGACCTCTTTTGACCCATCTGGGAATAGGAGCATGCTAGTGTGTTGATGTGTGTGAAAAGCAAGTGTGGGGTGAAGTTGTTGATGAAAGAATATGGTGAATGAAATGCTAAATTTGTTGTGAAAAGTGTAGAAAAAATATAGGATTGGGGACTTTGGTTTTGATGACGATTAACTCGGCACCATTCACATAATCGGGTGTTTGTGCCTTGCCAAAGTCGGACAAAACGAATGTCCTAACGAGCCTTGGTATGTGTGCCCAGTATGAGGCACCTCGGAAAAATCCCGAGGTCCGCTAATCACCAAGGTTTCGGCTTTTATACACCAATCACTAGTACAAAAATGCTCGTAGACACCAAAAAATTATACGAGTTAAATTAACTGAAATCCGAGTAAAGAGTATTATTTCAGTTTTCTAAGAAAACCGATATATTCAAAGTCGCATACCAGTTTTTATAAAAAACCAGTATGCATGTTGGCTGATTTTTATTTTTTGAAATAAGTAAAAACTTTTGTATGCCACAAATTAAGAAAACTGGTATACGACAACCATACGGGTTAACAAAAAATTGAAATGCGTTAAGTAGTATTTATAAAAAAAAAGAAAAAGGAAAGTTTAATCCATCAATTCCCTCATAGTGGAATTCCGACAGCTTTTTATTTTACAAAACAAAACCAAAATAAACCTTAGCCCCTAATCAACTCGAGCACGCCATGAGATAGTTCCAAATTGCTCCTTCCGGTGCTCAAGCAACCCTTGCCGCTGACTCTAGCATAGTTCCACCATTCAAAGGCCTTGTTGCTCAAGCAGTTCTACCGTCGACCGAAGTTGTTCGTTGGTGCTCAAGCAACTCTTGCCGCCGACTAACGCTCTTGTGTTGCTACCATTCGAAGGACTTGTTGCTCGTTGCCCCTTTCACCGGTAATGTCGTTTACTTGTCCAATTTCTCTCCACTCTTCCTCTTCAATCATATAACTTTACATCATCTTTTCTCAATTCTTACTCTTTGTCTATATAATCCTTGAATATTTAAGTATGGATTTCACTCTTTCTTTTGTTGGCTATTTAAACCCCATCATCTACCTGAAATCAAAGGCTTGGTATAAATTAGAGTTCATAGATTAGTATTGTTTGGATCATACAGCTAGCATAATTTCTTGGCTTGGAATAATAAATTTTTGGTGTCTGTCTATATAAATTCAAAGCTCAGTGTTGTTTGGATCATACAACTAGCATAATTTAAGCCAAGAAATTCTTACTCCCTGTCTATATAAATTTTTGGTGTCTACGAGAGCATTTTTGTACTAGTGCGATCAGTTTCATTCCAATATGCTACTTTACATCAACCTAAGCTCTCTGTATAAATAGCTGATTGGGTTTATTCATTTCCTCAAAGCAACCACCACACTACAACCTTATTACTGAGAATATAAAACAAGTTAACCCAAGTAGCATATTGGAATGATATTGATCGCACTAGTACAAAAATGCTCGTAGACGCCAAAAATTTAAGTATGAATTTCACTCTTTCTTTGTGACTTGGTTAACTCTTTCTTTTGTTGGCTATTTTAACTTCACTGAGGTTTGAATTTCTTGGCTTGGAATAATACATTTATGGCTTTTTTTTGTCTGCATGATTTCAAACCCATTAGTTACGGTTTCGCTTTTCCTATCGTGTTTGATTGGGATCCATAAATGATTTTGTTGGTCTCTATCACATATGCACCTGATGTGCTCGACCTTTTGTCACTGAGAAGCATTGGATTCTCAGCAGCTGGACTTTTGTCATTGTAACTTAGCTTCTAAAACTAGGTATGAGTCTTTTTCATTCCATTGACATTCTGTCATTTGGGTCTGAGTAATTGGATGAGATGTATGATGAAGTTTGTTGGAAACATTTTCTAGGGTTGTAAGAACGATTCAAAACTTCTTTTGAAGGATAGCAAGTCTCTCTTTTAACATCTATTCAGCCCGTTTTTCTTGTTCTATTTACTTCATCTCTCTTTCACTTCATCCTCTTGATAAGGACTCCATGATTGTACGCTTGATTATTTTGATTGTTGAAATGCATGTTGTTGGCTAAATAGATGTGATTCTAGGGTAAAGAATTGATGGTTATGGCTTGGACTATGATAGGATAGTCTTAAACATACCTTTGAATTAATAGTTTGCTCGAACCTAGCCTCTGTTGTGAATCACGACCTGTTCTAGTAGGATCCACGGCCGTGGAAGTGAGGAATTGACCGTGATTCTGTATGACTTGCTTGTATTGATAAATCTAAGTATTAGATTGTTAGATTGTTGAAACCCTAGTATTTGTTGAACTAGATCTATCCTAGGGTGACCTAGTGTTAGCAACTAAGTGTAAGAAGAGACCTACCCGGTGATTCTTGCTCTTAGGTACCAAAGATGACAAACTCTAGGTAGTAGTGAGCCTCACTAGCCGCTATTGGACTGAGTGTGCTAGGATTTATGTTTAGGACTTGCCTTCCCGAGACCTACTCGGTGAGGAGAGGTTAGATCCCTAGATAGCAAATCCAGTTTGTGTAGAATTCCTAACCTTAGGTTCTTTGAGACTTACCCGGTGATGAGACCTTAGGAACGGACCAGTGGGCCATGAGACCTACCCGGTGATTGATCCCAATCTAGAAACACCAACTCCCAACATACTATAGTTTATTCAAAGAATGACTAGATAGCTTGAGTCCTATTCCATAACGGAATTTCTAACCCCTAGAATCCGCTTCTATATCTTTGATTACGTATCTCGTGTTTGCTCGTTTATTTGTGTTACTAGCTTAGATGTTTGTCAATCTTGCATGATTTATGATCTTTGATTGATCACCTCAAAACAAAACCAAAAACATTGAGATTTTCATTTCTTTATTTCTTTCTCTTTTCTTAGTCTAAATCGTCACTATCCTTAGTCACTATTGACTCAATTTCACCTTAGTCTTTGTGTTCGACCTCGTAATACTATCCATACTACAAAACGACCCATACACTGTGGGTTCGCTAGGAGTTAGGAAAAATATATCGAGTTATAAATTCAAGACTTTTGCGTGTCACAATCTTAGCGTAACACCCCTATCGAGTTGTTAGAGCTGAAGAAGCAACTCAAGGAGTTGGCTGAGAAAGGCTTTATCCGCCCTAGCATATCCCCATGGGGAGCGCATGTCCTCTTTTTAAGGAAGAAGGACGGATCGTTGACGTTGTGTATCGACTACAAAGAGTTGAACAAGGTGACCATCAAGAACAAATATCCTTTTGCACGGCATCGTTGATTTGTTAGATCAGCTTCAGGGAGCGACTGTGTTCTCCAAGATTGACTTGCACTCAGGATATCACAATTTGAGTTTGTAGGATGTGCATAAGACGACATTTCGGACTCGGTATGGTCACTATGAGTTTGTAGTGATGCCATTCGGGCTCACGAATACGCCCACCGTCTTTATAGAGTTGATGAATGGCATATTCATGAACTTCTTGGATCAGTTTGTCATGGTCTTTATAGACGATATATTGTTGTACTCTCGTAACAGAGAGGAACATGCAGGACATTTGAGGATAGTGTTGCGAGTTTTGAGGGATAGAGAACTAAGTGTAAGTTTTGGGTGCCAGAGGTAGAATTTCTCAGTCATGTTGTCTCCGCCGATGGGATCAAGGTTGATCCGGCGAAGATCGAGTCTTTAGCAACGTGGACGACACCGACGAACGTCAAGGAAGTGCGCAGTTTCCTTGGCTTAGCCGGTTACTACCGACGGTTTGTGGAGGGATTCTCTGTGATTGCCCGTCCACTCACCAACCTTTTGAGGAAGACTACCCGGTTTGTATGGTCCGAGCTGTGTACTCAGAGTTTTGAGGAGCATAAGAGACATCCTACTTCCGCTCCCATCTTAGCGCAACCGGAGGGCATAGAGGACTTTGTAGTCTACAATGACGCATCCAAGCTTGGCTTAGGGCGTGTTTTGATGTTGTGTTGTAGAGTGATTGCATATGCGTCTAGACAGATGAAGACTTATGAGGAGAACTACATGACTCATGTTCTGGAGTTGGCAGCGGTAGTTCATGCTTTGAAGATCTAGAGACATTACTTGTATGGCGCTAAAAGTCAGATCTTTACAAACTATAAGAGTGTGAAGTATATTTTCACGCAGCGGGAATTAAATAACCGCAAGCGTTGGTGGCTTGCGTTGATCAAGGATTTTGACCTCGAGATTCAATACCATGCAGGGAAGGCGAACATTGCCGCCGACGCCCTCAGCAGGAAGACGTGTCAAGAGAAGTCGAATGCGAGACAAACAGTTCGACATCAATTGCAGAGAGATCTAACGTGGCTTGAAATGGACATCTAGTTTCCTGATAACGATGCCTAGTTGAGTACCTTAGATGTAACGACCGGATCTTTTCGTTACGCTTGGATAAAGTTGGATGAGCGTAGAAGCCGAGAGCAAGGGCTCACGCACTTGAGGCTTCGGCGACGTAGTCGAGGAAGCCGCAGGTGCGGCTAGGATTCCCGCTGGGGCGTTGGCACGCGTGGGCGGGGTAGCAGCGTTTTGGACAACCGTTCACATTCCGATCCTTTTTAACTCCCCTCTTAAATTCCATGAGGAGTTATGGGCTGGAGACCTTTGGTATCCTTCCTCTTTTATGCAGCCAACTCTTCTCCTCCTCTCATTTTCTACTCACGTTACTTTCTTCCTCCTACCCACTTACTCCTCTTCCACTTCCTCTTACATCCTTCTCCTCCATTCTTCCCTTGGAGTGCTCTAGCTTGGATCTACTTTTCATGAGGCCGGGACTGTAGTGACGGGACGTGGGTAAGGTTCCTTCCATTCTTCTTACTTCCTTCTTCTCCTTCTTCTTTCTTCCTTTCCCTTCCATGGCTTGAATGGAAAACACTCTTGAATCCTTTCTCAACGATCTATCGTTATTTTGTTGGTTCGATGACGAAGCTAGACCGTGGAGGGAGGCTAAGACCCAGTGAGAGAAGTAGAAGACGTTGATAGCACCAAAGGAGACCCTAAAGGACCGACTGCACAATCGAAGAACTCAGCCGACAGACTTTCTGCACAGACAGGCATAGGGGCGGATTCACCAAGGCGCATGGGCGGCTTCTGTCAGGCACAGGGGTGGACCCAGATCGACGCAGGGGCGGACCTAGATAGGCGCAGGGGCAGCTCAGACAAGCGCAGGGGCGGTTTTGCTCTAGTGAGTCTCGAATCTCGTTCTTGCTTTTCCTTCTTTCTTCCTTAGACTCGTTATGCCCTAGAAGCATGTTAGGCTAGCCTAGGGTAGTTGAGCTGGAATTCTTTAGAGTGGTTGGACCTTAGAAGTCTAGTGTGAGTTATGTGAATCTTGTGGTGGTATGCTATTGAGGGTTCATTCGAGCGTTGTGGAAGTAACCTTTGTGTATATAGTTATGTTGAGTGTTGGATAGGTCATGGACTGAGAGTGTAGTCTTCTTGGACTAGGTGGTTGAGGAGTTGAGCCTAGAAGTCTAATGACTTCTAGCGGACTAGAGTGTGGTTTGATTGTGTGCCTTGTCTTGAACAGGCATTGTACGTTTTCCCGAGGGAACTTTCAAGTGAGGTGATCGTGTGCGCTTTGGAGACTGGTAAGTCTACGGACTTACTTAGTTGGCTTCTTGTATGAGTGTATTGTGTATGAGTGGTGTTTTCTAGTTAGGATATAACGAAACCGGATTAGGCCGACTTTATTATATTACGTAATGGACCCAAGTGTATGATAACGGGTCGTCACATCATCTTCCTAGCTCTTGCGAGAGTCTAGGAGGTTCCCTGTACCAGCCCAGACAGGTAGACGGTCAGATGCATTAGCACCATTCCTTGTTGGTAAACGGGATCATGGGCGAGGTTTGGGAATCCCTCGTGTCACAAGATAAGTATCATTAGTAATGACATATCACCTAATTAAAGATAACAAAAGGATTGAGTGTTGCATGTTGATTGTGTATGTTGTGTGTTTGTGTTTTTACCTTTATACTTATGCATAGATTGTCAGATAACCATATTATACCGCTTGTCGATGTCTCGTAGGTTAGGGAGGCGATCGAGTGACCCGGCGGTAGTGGGCAGCCGGGGTTCCGTGCATTATAGGACGGGGATGTTATCTTTATATTTCATGATTGTTGAGACTTATGTTGTTCTTTGGTTTTGAGACTTGGCTGGATTGTTTTCAAATTTGTACCTTTTCCTTCCGCTAATGTTATAAAACTATGTGTTTTGCCTTTTTGTTTGTGCCGTGTTGTAAGGTCCGACGAAGTTGTTGTCAGGCTAAGGGCCGGGACTCATTGTGAGGTCCTAGCTCGTAGCATTCCGAGTCGTCTAGGATTTGGAGTGTTACATTAGAGGGGTTACCTGATCTTTTGGGAGAGATCCAACAGATTAAGGGGACTTGTCAAACGCTGACGAGGATATAAGATAGGATGTCTCGTGATGAGGCACCGCAATTATCCATTGAAGTAGTTGAAGTGATATGACGCCACAACCACGTTTGTGCAATAGAGGAATCTTCCAGAAAGCTCACTCCACACCTTACTCAGTACACCCAGGTGCGAGTAAGATGTATCAGGATGTCAGACGTTCATACTAGTAGGGAGGGCTGAAGCCCGATGTAGCTAGACTGTTTCTAAGTGTGCGACTTGTCAGTAGGTCAAGATAGAACATTATACACTAGGAGAAGATCTCCATACACTACTAGTAATGCAGTGGAGGTGGGAAGACATCTCCATGGACTTTGTGACAGGATTGAGACCGAGCAGGAGCTTTGATGCCAATTGGGCTGTGGTTGATAGACTGACGAAGACTACACGTTTCATCCCTATCAAGGAAGCGTGGCCAGTGAGCAGACTAGTTGAGGAGTTCACTAGGCACATAGTGAGACTCCATGGTGTACCGAGGCGAGAGTTATAAGACTCTCGTGTCACACGTAGAACAAATGAATTAGATATGGAACAACCTAAAAAGATATTACGTATGAATGTTCATGTTGTGTGCTTTGTGTTTTCATGTGTGTGTTTGTGCCATATTATTCTTATAATGCATAGAATGTGAGCTAACGGTTTAAAACCATTTTTGTAGATGCCTTGCAGGTTAGGGACGCCACCGATTGAGGTGGAGGAGTGGACAGCCGAGTGGTCTCCGTACATTATAGGACGGGGACGTTTTGGGGGTTTCTTGTTTTGACGGTTTATGTCTCGTTGCACGTTTGGATTCCTTTACGTTATGTCGTTTTGAGGACTCGGCTGAGTTTCCAACTTGTACCCCTTTTTCCATTCTTTCTTGAATACATCATAAACTACTTTTGAGTTATATGCCTTTAATTTGTGCCTTGTTGGAAAGGTCCGGTGAGATTGTTGTCATGCTAGGGGTCGGGACCCATTGTGTGGTCTCGCCCGCATCATTCCGATATCCCGCGGATTCGGGGTGTTAAAAAGTGGTATCAGAGCTAACCCTGAGTTACGAGTGTGCTTGCCCTAGTAGGCAGTCACTCGGCTCGGTGGACGGTCCTTGGCCTGACGTGGACGTCAGGAGTTTATGTGAGGAGATTGTAACATCCCGTAATATTGTCATCCCGCATCATTTGAATGGGGATTTGTGATTGGCTTATAAGGATAGGTTGCTACCCATGTCAACAAGAATTCTTCTTTTCCATTGGTGGAGTGAGGACAAATAACTCTGGAGTTAAGCGTGCTCGTGTGGGAGAAATTTCAAGATGAGTGACATCTTGGGAAGTTTTCTGCGCGAGCATGGTTGGTATGAGGATTTGTAACACCCCGTTTATTGGGAGCGTTTCCGATTTTTTTTTTCCGATTTTTATCGATACTTTATTAACCTAAATATTTCGACGAGTATTTTCACATTGGAATATATATTTTTATGAGTTTATATATTTTACATATATATATATATATTCCGAAATTTATTTTCGAAAAAGTCAGGAAGTTTTCCGATACGAAATCCCGTTCCTTTATGCTTTTGATTGAGTTTATTCTATTACCCTTTTTTCTTTCATTTTATTTACTTTTATTTCCTTCTTTCTCTTTTTATTTCCTTCTTTGCGGGATGAAGAGTGCAAGTTTGCACTGCCCCTCCTGCTGCCTATACCCGCTTCTCAGGGTCGACCTCTTGATGCTCACACTGCGGCTCGACTCCTCGCCACCCACAACATGTTGTCACCTATGATGCAACTCTAACCTTTCACTCTCACCCTCTACTCATCTCTCTCTGCTCTAAACCTCACCAACTCTAAACCTTTGTAACCTCTCTTCTCTGCTTCATCTTCCCGACCAGAAGAGTGCATGTCCTTTACATATCATCCATCTCTATCCAGCAACACCAGCCTTCCCCTTCATCTCTTTCTAAGTGTCACGCTGCCGGCCTCCTCTCGACACTCCAGCCCACCAGAGCTCTCTTCCCCTGTGTGTATCGATCGAACCAAGTGCAGCCTCCCTTGAGCCATTATTCCTCTCCTCACCTCAGTGCAACAACCATCAATCTCTCTCTCGGCCTCTATTTTGCCTAGGATCGATCACAATCACCGTCTCGCACCCCGAAATAGCAGCTCTCCTCCTTGCTTAGCTCACCTCTGGAACCGGACCGGAGCACCACCGGCGTCGCCCTGTCTCGTGCCACCTTTGGCGCCTACCGGAGCCAACCAGGACTGCCCTTGCTACCTCGCCCTTTTCCGTTGTTGCTCCGTCGCTCTGGTTTGTTCTCTTGTGTCGCAAGGAGTCAACCATCGCCGCCAGAGATTGGGTCGCCTTCTTGCCGCCGACACTGCCGTTCCCTCCTCTACCTTCGCCGTCGATGTGCTCTACCGCTGGAGCCTTGACATCCCTCCTCTATCGTGGTTGCTTTCCTCCTCTGCCGTGCTTGCTTTCTAACTCTGTGCTGATATATCTGTACGGCTAAAAGAAACCCTAATTTACATATTCAAATCGCCCCCCCCCAATTATGGTATAACTAAAGATTGTACCCATATCTTTATAATGATTGCAGTTTTGACCCATATTTCTAGACTGTTGCATTTATGCCCTATGTTGCGTAAATTTCAGAAAATACCTCAATGCTTAATTAAGGATGATGACCAGTATTTATGAAATTGTATGATTTGTCTCGGGAAAACGTGTTTACGAGTTTTAAGGTTGGATTTTTCTTCGAGTTCTATCATTATATTTATATACTATATATATTGTCCTTTGTTGGATTAAATTTGGTTTATGACTCAAGTTTTAATTGCGGACTTTAACCCATGTTTATATAATTGTATAAATCCCCGGAAATGTTTTTACGAGTTTTAACCTTGGTTTTGAAAGCGAGTTTTCCTTAGATTGATATACGGTAAATCCTCCGTTCAAATTTAGCATATATGCTAAATTTCCTCAGCTTTGGTTGTAGGTTCAGAAGCGGCAGTTATAGACCAATGAATCCAATCTCGACGTCCGTAGATCATCTTCAACCTTGGATCGTTTGTGAGTACCTTCTTCCTCAATCTAGTTATGTTTAGTGGTAGAATCATGCTAGGTTTGAGATAGCATAACTTAGGGAAAATGTCAAGTAGTGGCTTGGAAACTCTAGGTGAGTGTTTGAGGTTATTGATGTTCTATGACATGTAATGTATTGATCTTGAGTTGTTATACAATTGTGAGCCTTGTGGTTGATCTTGTGAGACTTGAGGTGGTATTTATTTGTTGGTTGAGATTGCAGAGTTTAAGATGAGAGTATCCTAGTTTATGGGAGTGTATGATCTTGTAAGAGTATATAATACTAGAAGTCTAAGGACTTCTAACTCGCGTGAGTGGTTGTTGATTATCGTGCCTTGTCTTGAACAGGCTTTTGTTATATTCTTTCGGAGAGTGTTATCATTTTCGGTTAGCATTGACACGACGTAAGTCCTCGGACTTACTTATCCCCTTTTATGCATTATTTGGGTACATTATGGTGGTATGTGTTTATCGCTTTTGATCATGAAACCGGATTAGGACTACTTGACTATATTTATTATTTGGCCCCTCGTTATTATTATCGGGCGGTGACATCACCTCGCAGTTTCCCGAGGGAGACTGGGGGGATCTCTGCGACCAGGCCATACACGGTATAACGGGCGGGCTTCTTCATCACTCCCTCAGGGTATACGGGTTGGGCGCCGCCACAATCCTTTTGGTTACACGGGGACAGAGGCAAGAGTTATAAGACTCTTGTGTCACACTTGAAACAAATAAATTAGATATAGAACAACCTAAAAATATATTATTGAATGAATGTTCATGTTGTGTGTCTTGTGTTCTCGTGTGTGTGTTTGTGCCATATTATCTTTATAATGCCTAGAATATGAGCTAACGGTTTTATGCCGATTGTTGTAGTTGTTGTGCAGGATAGGATGTGGCCGAGTGATCCGGAGGAATGGGCAGTCGGGGTTCCGTACATATTAGGATGAGTTGGGTTTTGGAGTTCTTGTGTTGTTGTTATTGTATATTGTGTTGATGTTGTTGTAAGGACGGCTGGAGTCTTTCTTTTTGTTTACTTTTGGGTTTCATAACATTGCATAAAAATGTATTTCGGTTTTAGCCTTTATTTGTGTCTTGTTGTAAGATCCGGTGAAATTGTTGTCAGGCTAAGGGTCGGGACCCACTGTGAGGTCCCAACCCGTAGCATCCCGAGTCCAGCGGATTCGGGGTGTTACAAAGTGGTATGAGAGCAAGGTTTTAAGTAAGACGAGTTTCAATAGGCGCTCCTAAGTGTGATCGTCTTGATGTATATATACAGTTGCATAGATATATACAGTTGCATCAATAACCTCTTTTATTCACGCTCGAGAATAAAAGTGGTGTTACAAAGGGATGTTACAAAGTGGCATCAATAACCTCCTCTTTTTTTCTTTTTTTTTGGACTTGATGTATATATACATTTGCATAGTTATAAATACATATATATATGGCCTTAGGATGTTTTGGACTTGTATGTCCTTAGATATACATCTGACCTTAGGATATTTGGGCTTTTATGCCTTGTTTGTACCCTGGATTTTGGCTTTATTCTTACCATGCTTTAATAATTCCTCGTTCATATAATATTATAAGTACGACTTACATATCGAATTAATTACGCCTAAATAAACGCGAACGATACTAGATGGCACGTACGAGAGCGACCGCTTATGTAGGACCCGCCGGGGTAGAGCACCACTTCCTCCTACCGTCCCGAGACGGGGACGAGTAGGGAGACCTCCCGGCGTGAGAGGTCGGGAACATATCCCCATTGCGGACCCACCCGTTGTGGATGCGCTAGTAGCCGAGATTCTTGTAGAGGATTTAGCTGAGAGTGTCATTCCCGAGGGAAGGGAAAGGAAAGTTGTGAGGTCTAGATCGTGTAGTTCCTCTTCTGTTAGGATCGGGGGAGCATCGATTGATGCTACCGTGTTCGAGGATTACGTGCGTCGAGTCGAGGAGGCATATAGGATTGGAGTACCACCTCCAGCACCACTGGTGCCGGTGCACGCACCTGCACCTGTTCCCGCGAGATCGGCTGAGGTCTCACAGAGGGTTACACAGACTAGGGTCGTACCGGAGATTGTTGCACCGGCAGTAGTTTTACCCGCACCTGTTGTAGAGATTGCTAGGGTTGGAGACGGGTTGAGGTCTCTTGGACCTGATTCTTGGTTGAAGGCTTTTAACCAACAACATGTACCTTACTTTGACGGGAAAGTAGGGTCAGAGGTCGAGCACTGGATCGGGCATGTGGAGACAACACATGAAGCGATCCGTTGCCCAGAGGAGCGGCAGGTAGAGGTGGTACAGACATTGTTTAGAGAGCAGGCCCACTATTGGTGGAGGTCGGTACGAGGAGGTGTGACTAGGATGGACCTGTTGCTGAGACTTGTTAGGGAGACTTTTTGCCAGATTCATTGAGGAGAGACCGAGTCCAAGATTTCTTAGAGGGTGGGTTTGACGACGTCCCAGTTATCGACGCTATCCGACGTTTGTGAGAGGAGTTGGCTTTGCTGGGCCCGCCGTACCTCCGGCGGACCAGCATGTTTATCTCTTTTCTAGGAGTTTGAGGGAGTCTACTCGTGCATATCTTGCAAGATTCCGTTGTGAATCCCTGGCCGAGTACCAGGACCGAGCCTCGGCATACGAGAGAGATAGACAGGGAGCTAGGAGAGTGGCGTAGTCCGGAGGACCGGACAAGCGTCAGAGGACTGGACCCACTGGTTTAGGGGCAAGAGAATCAGGACAGGGTCGTAGTCCGGCTCAGGGACGTACAGGACATCCACCTGTTACTCAGGCGCCAGGCAGAGTGAGGCAGTGTTTCAACTGCGGAGGAGATGATCATCTTAGGCCCGATTGCAAGAAGCCTTCAGTGACGTGTTTCTCATGTGGTCAGACGGGCCATAAGGCAGCTTTTTGCATACGGGGAGGGGCGTCATCTCAACATGGGTTATCACCGGCTTGCGGGACAGGTAGAGGACAAAGGCCACCTCAGGTTTAGGATCGGGGTTATCAACAGAGAGGACAATGCCAGACACGCACACAAGGGTCGGCGCCGGGTCCGGGCCATGGTAGAGGTCGTGGTGGAGGTACACAGGAGACCCGTGGCACACAGGCCAAGTTGTTTGAGTTGAGGAGCGTTGTGGATCCAGCACCGCCGGCAGCTACAAGTACTATTCAGATCCATGGACTTCCGGTCTGAGTATTGTTTGATACGGGTGCCACGCACTCTTTTTATTTCCGATGATTGCGTAGCTAGGTTGTCCTTAGTTATGGTAGATGGGAGACCCTTTGTTGTGGGGTTACTCGATGGCGGTAGGGTTAGTTGTACCCGAGAGGTACGCGGTTGTCCCTTACGTTTGAGAAACCAAGACTAGTTAGCCGACTTCTATGTCATGCACTTAGTGCATGAAGAAGGCATCCTTGGCATGGACTAGATGGACCGCCATCGAGCCGTTTTGGACATCAGCCGGAGGACCGTGACAGTTATCACGGAGATGGGACACAAGGTGATTTCCTGAGGTTGGGACCTCGGGAAGACCGGTACAGTCATCAGTGCGGTCCGAGTCGCGAGACTTATCGGACTGGGATGCGAGGCCTTCTGGTGCTATGCCATGAAGGAGGAGACGGGGCCATCGCTGAAGGATATTCTTGTGGCGTGCGAGTTTGAGGACGTTTTCGGGGAGCCACCCGGATTGCCACCGCAGAGGAGCATCGATTTTGCTATTGAGTTGGAGCCCGGCACGAGGCCGATCTCCAAGGCTCCATACCGTATGATGCCGATCGAGTTGCTGGAGCTGAAGAAGCAGCTCAAGGAGTTAGCGGAGAGAGGTTTTATACGCCTGAGCGTTTCCCCTTGGGGTGCACCGGTCCTCTTCGTCAGGAAGAAGGACAGATCTTTGAGGCTTTGTATCGATTACCGAGAATTGAACAAAGTCACCATCAAGAACAAGTACCCTATTGATAGGTGATGGAATCACTATCATTTAGGATAGTTTTTAGAGTCTATTTATTGCATTAGTGTCGGTTTATGCTACTAACTCCTTGGTCCAGAAGAAGAAGACTAAAAGAAGATAAAGAAGGAGTTATAAGCACTTAGGAGTGAAGACCGTTCACGAAGCAAAGCCTCGGTTGCTTCACCGCCCCCGCGGATCCTTGTCACCTCCTATGCGGGTGACACCACACTCCGGAGTGCCCCCTGCGCCTTCGCCAGTGCCAACCACAAAGACTGTCACCGCACTTTCGTCAACCCCTGGCGCCCCTGCGGTGACTTGCCCTGAAGAAGCAAAGACCGGGGCCCCTGCGCCTTCCCCTGCGGCTCAACCTGGGAGTTGGAAGATGAAGAGTCTCTGTCACCGCCCCTGCGTCGACACTGGGACGCTCCGGCGGCTTGACATCAGAAACGGCAGGAAGTTGAAGAGTCAAACATTTGAAGAGCGTTAAAGATCCGCCCCTGCGGAATTGCCTAGCCGCCCCTACGGCCATGAAGAAGATCAAGCGTTTTTGCCTACACCGCCCCTGCGGTTCAACGACAGAAGCTTTACTCCGGCTGTTTACACCACCTTCATGGCATTAAAGATGGCTTTTTTGGGCCGGCCATTTACTCCTATTTAGAATTCACTTTTCCATTAAAACTTTCTTGCTACCTTTGTAATGAGTTGGTAACTCTCTTGCTACATTGGGTTGGTTTGGAGCTGCATTGTTACCTTGGTTGTAAGTTCTTTCTAATATAAGTTTTCATTCAGTAATTCTTTGTGTTTCCTTGATCTCCATTGTCCAATTCCATGTTTTACTATTACTTGAGATTGATCACCTTAGGTCCTAAAGTGCATGCAAAGAACTAGGATTAATAGATTCCGGGTTCGGGTCTTTAATCTAGTTGTAAACTTTAAGTATAACGGGTTGTAATTGCTTAAAGAAAAGGAACACAAATATAAAAATAAGTTAAACGGTTTTAATATCTTCTTTATATCCCTTAGTCTTTATTTGAAAGCTAACTTGTTGTTTGTTCTTGTAGGTTTACGGAACATTAACCTGTTAAGTTGAGTTGATGCCGGTTCGCTCAACATATATATATATGATCGAGACGGGAGATTACTTGAAAACTTGTAAAAGGAACTCACCAAAGTAGCAGTCGCATGCTTAGAATCAACCTAGTGTAGATTCACCCATCATTGTCTTGCTTGTTGTTTATTTGTTTTCATAAGTTTTGTGTGCATCAATTCAACCAAAATCCCCCCTTTGTCACTTGTTTCTATAATCAATAATCACCTTTAATAGAAATACCAAACTCTCATGGTTTCGACCCTTACTTAACCACTATACTCATTTTAGTGTTAAGTCCGAATTATATTTTGATAAGATAAAACGACATCTAGATTAGAGTCTTGTCAAATTTTGGCGTCATTGCCGGGGAGTTTAGTGTTTTTATCCTATTGTTATTATTGATTATTGGTTTGAACCATTTTTATGGTTCAAACCCGTGCTACTAACTCCGGCTTTGCTTCTTTTTATCCAGCAATTGAGAGGACGCACATCCGGCAACGAAGACACCAACAACTCCACCAAGAAATGGCAGATCGCACTCTTCGTCAACTCACACAACCCACTTTGGCTCAAAACCCTCTTGCGGTTACCATACCGGCATTAGGGGATGGAATCAACTTTGAGCTGAAGTCGGGTCTCATTCACTTGCTCCATCTTTCCATGGGCTAAGTGGTGAAGACCCCATCCAACACCTTGGGAACTTCCATACCGTGTGTATGAGCATGAAGCCGGCCAATATTACCGAAGAGCAAATCAATATGAGGGCATTCGGCTTCACACTCAATGATTCAGCGGATCATTGGTATTACCACCATCCATCCGAGAGTATCGACACTTCGGAGAACCTTCACAAGGCGTTTTTGGATAAATACTTCTCAGCCAAGAAGGCAAATAGCTTGAAGAAAGCTATAAACAACATCGAGCAAGGGGCGGACGAAACTCTCTATGAGTACTTGAAAAGATTCGCACGCCTCCGAGCCAGTTGTCTTGTACTTGTACAATGGCTTGTACAAGTACAAGACAGCTGGCTCAAGATCTAGTCTTGTACTTGTACAATGGCTTGCGAGACAATGAAAGGAGGATCGTCGATGCGGCTTGTTGAGGTAACATTCTTAACTCTATCCCTGACCTTGCTTTTGGAAAAATACAGGAACTAGCTGAAGGGACCCAGAACTTTGGAAGGACTCCTTCCAAGAAAGGTGTTCATGCTGTGAATTCTGGAAAGAGTGAGATCTCCACTAAGCTCCCGGAGCTGAAGGAAATGGTGAAGAGACTAATACTTATGGGAACCCCACGACAATTAATGGCATGTGGAGTGTGTGCTGACACATACCATCCAACGGACATGTGTCCCCAAGTCCACGATGATGATGATGAGGTGAACACAATGGGCTATGGACAGCCACATCAGCAAAGGCCTAGGAACGATCCCTATGCACAAAATTTCATGTCAAACTAGCGTGATCAACAAAACTTGCGTTGGAGGGATCAACAAAACCAACAACAACAACCCCGGCAGGGTAAGTATCAAACAACTGGAGGAGGCTCAATCATAGAGGTAGAGTCCTTGCGTCGAGCCAACGACGTGAAACAAAGGCGCTGCTCGTGAGGCAACCCGAGGGAATAAGAAGAGGAGCCTTTGTCAAGAAAACCATCCCTACGACTCAGTATTCCCGCCCCCGCGGTGACACCCATGGCTAGCGTCGCCCCCGGCGCTTGGCCAGCATCTGCAACATACTAGTCACCGCCCCCGTGGTGACCCCCC
>BSUD01000006.1:72215008-72227783 GCA_033239045.1 Fagopyrum esculentum | reverse complement strand
CCCCCCCCCCCCACGACCCTACGGCGGCCTTCCTTGAAACCCATCCTCAGCGCCGCCCCCGCCGTTGAGTCTGCATCCCTCCTTTTCCTTGTCACCGCCCCTGCGGCGGCAAGCCCCCGCCCCTGCTGTCTTATTAAGGATCGAAAAAAAAATACACTTCCCAAAAATAAACCTACAACTACCACCCCCTCCCCTCCCTCTCCACTCACTCTTTGAACCCTACACCTCCTCGCCACCCACGCCCTTGCGCCCTCCGCAAGCTCTCAAACACCGTCTTGTGCAACGCCCCCGCGCCACCTCCGGCGACCTAGCCACAACCGCCCCTTGCGACACCGGCCCTCGCTACCGCTACACACATCCCTCATCCTCTCAAACCTTTCACTCTACAACACCCTCGTCCCTCACACTATTTTCCCTCTACCGCTCATCACCGCCAGCGACATCCCCACCGATAAGAACCGCCAAAACGCCCCTCAGCACCGCCACCTTCGCAGCTGTCAAAAATCTCCCTCTGCACTTCTTCCGCACCTGCGCCTGCAAGATTGCCGCCCCTGCGCCCTGCCGTCCCTGCGCATCTTTAAGCTGCCCCTGCGGAAATAGCAACAGAGTGTTCGTCTCTTACTCTAATTTCTGAACTTTCTAATTCCTTTGCTTGTTCAACTGCAAGAAATGGAAAAACAGAAGAAATACAAGTTGTCGGAAACTGAGAAGGAGCGGTATAGGATTGTGCAAGGTCGGGATATTTATGCAACTCGATTTCTGCACGTTCCTACTTTGGAAAAATTGGGCATGTTGGAGAGCATGCAGGCATTCCTCAACAATGCTGAGCTCGGCGATTTATTGGAAATGAATGCTCCAACATAGCCCGAGCTCAGCCGCCAATTCATCGCCACATTCACCATGGAAAGGAGAACAATATCTGTGTTGGACTTTCATTTAAGTTCAACAAGAGGACGTATACATTGGACTACACCCAACTACAAGAGGCATTCAGGGTGACTATTTGTGCCTCCGATGACTGGCAGGATCCCGTCCCGACACCCGACACCCGACTTGGTTGAGTTTTGGCAGGCCACCACGAGATTTGAGTTTCATGCAAGGGGTGAGTATTCCAACAAATTCACTCACCCTTGTTTGAGACTCATCTCGAATATCTTCATGAGTATCTTTTGTGGACACAAGGAAGAGAACAAGGTCGCTCTCAAGGACCATCCATGTTATACTCCTGCCTCTCTACAAACGACAGGGTAATAGATTGGCATTACCTCTTCCTTACCGTTTTGAAGCGGATTAGGAAGAACGAGCCACGCGATATTGTGGGAGGTGGGGTGATCTCCTTGATAGCTGCACAGGTGATGGACCTTCCTAACTTGGAGGAAGCTTTAGAAGCCCCATTGTACACGGAAGGGATGCTGAGGAGGTACAGGCTCCTCAGGAGAGACGGGGAGAACCTCTTTTGGATCTCGTAGGCAGATGGGAGTCACATAACATACCTCCCCCGGCCACTTCCAATTGGAGACAGCTCTCCGAGCTATACATACCAGCTAACCCCTCCGTTCCGAGACGGCCCCTGGGAGGCATTGTTGCGAGATTTGCTGAAGGTTCCAGCCGGGCTCCTGTTGCTGATGAGTAGATGCCTACTACAGCACTGGACGACAGTCCGGCCATGGAGATCCTTCAGGCTCAGATGGCAGCCTTGACTACACAGCATCGGGCATGGCAGACCGAGTACCAGCGGTCCATGCTTGAGCAGCAGCAGGCGTGGCAGTCCAGTTTCGCTTCCTCTATGACCACCCATTTTGACCGCCTACACGATGCTTGGCAGGCGGCTCATCAGCAGTAGTTAGAGGCTCAACAGCTGGCTTGGCAAGCCAGCTTTGAGACTTCATATAGACAGAGGATGGACGCTCAGGAGGATTGATAGCATGAATTATAGTCTATATTTTGGGGTTTGTTTGGACGTTTTATCTTCAATAATCTGCATGATTGTGTGTGTAATATGTGATTATATTACCATTTCATCTACCTTTGCGGGAATCGAGGTCTACACCTAGTTTTGTTGTAATCGTAGGTAAAATGGCACGTTTTGCATCAAAAAGGAGCAAGAGGAGCTATGGAGTCATTGGAGCTACATTCAGGAACATAAGGAACCATCCAGGAAGCATAGCCATGGATTAAAGATTCACTTTGGACCAGATTTGAGAGATTTCACATTCAGTTGTGACTCACCTCGGTTGACCACAGATTCACCTCGACTGAGGTGATCTAGAGAAGTCGACTCGACCGAGGTGAACACCTGGGACGCGGCGAGAATATTTTATTCTTGGTTGAGATCTTTTATATTTGGAAAGAGATCTTATATTTTTGGGCTTGGCTCCTGGAAGGAAGAAGATATGCTATATCATATATTTTACCTATTTTTATGGGAAGAGATCTTTCTAAGATATCTTATCTTTGGAGAGTAATTTTCCTATAAAAAGGGTCGGATTTCCCACAAATCCACATCATGCTATACCACCGATCAGGGTTTATACACCGCTGCAGCCATACTCCAGTTGGGAGGTTTGAAGAACCTTTTTGAAGGTTGAAGAAGGAAGATTGTAGCTTTTATAGCTTTTGAAGGGTTTTTGTAAGATCATCTTAGATTCCCATCCTTGTTGTCTTGCCTTGTTAGATTTCTATCCAAGGAACGCTTTGTTGTGATATTTGATTCAGTTATTGAAGTCTTTTCATTAAATTCTTCTTGTTCAAATATTCACTTTCTTCCCATATACTTGATTAATACTTTCATGATGATGAGTGGCTAATCTCTTTGTGTGATTCTAGGGTGATTGGCTGAAGGTTTTGGGAAAAACAATGATAGAATAATCTTAGATTCCAGTAGGATCCTGAAAGCTCGAGTCTTTAACCTTAACCACACGCATCTCGCTCAGTCGATGAACATCTCGGCCAGGGTGGAATTCGTCTGACCGAGGTGGCTTATCTGATCCGAAACTGAGAGTTAAGTGTTAGAGTTTGCCAAATCATATTCTTATTACACCTTTCCTGGTTCAATGCAAGCCTAGGATGAGACTTACCCGGTAATTCCTTAGTTTGTTTACCTAAGATCATAAGAGTAGGTAATAAAGGTTTATCCTTTATTGGGGTTTGAGTGTGCTTTCATCCCATCTTTGTGAGTTAGCCTGAGACTTACCCGGTAAAGGTTGATTCTATTCCCTTAGATGATGTGTTGGTTTGAGATTATAGTTCTTTATCTTAATTCTTTGAGACTTACCCGGTAATAGGAGTTACGGTTTTGGATTAGTGAGTAGTGAGACTTACCCGGTGATCTATTCCACTTTAGTAACACCTTCCCTATGCAAAAAAAACCTCAGCTTTGTCCGCTTATCTTGAGATCTTGAGTTGGAACCACAACTAGATGCTTTAATCCCTAGAATTGCATATTTCCTTTATTGACTTTTATCATCTTTGATTGTTTTAATTGCTTTGTGGTTAGTAATTGCTAAAGCTTACCGTAATTGGACTTTGTTTCACTAAGTCCCTGTGATCGACCCCTAGAATTCCTTGCTTTTTACTACGATTGACCCGTACACTGCGGGTTCGCATCCTTGTTCTAAGCTTACGTCTAGGGTTATAAATTTAAAGCTTGCACACACCGTTTGGAGCGAACAAGGATCATATAGACACGCTCTACCGCCGGCAGGAGCACTTCTACAGCCACTTCCCGTACCCACTAGAGGAGGGTCCGGATGGTCCACTTGGACCATCCCACTAGTGGTATCATTCTCTTTCCCTTTCCTACATTCATCTTTGCTTCATTTCCACTTTGAGGGCAAAGTGTACTTCAAGTATGGGGGAGGGACATATCATTGCATGTATAGTTGTTGTGATTTGTTTTGAGTTGTTTTGCATTAAGTCTTTTGTACTATGAAATTCAGTATGAAATTCAAGAAAAAAAATAAAATAAAATAAATAAAAAAAGAAAAAAATCCAATTAAAATGAAAAAAGGCATGAAAAATCTTTGGATAAACCGAAAACCCGAAAGGGCGGTTTAGGCAAAAAGAAGGTAGTCCCACCAACCTTAGGTTGGTGCAAAATTGGACTTGAGGGATGTGAGTTCAAAGTGAGATCATCAAAGACAAGAAGAAGAGTGGCAAGGTGAAAACCCGAAAGGGCACCTTGGCAAAATGAGCGGCACCGAGTGTAGGTTCCCTTTCCGGCGTTTAGCAACATAATGAGGGGAGTCATAAGGAGGTTGTCCGGGTAGGTCACTCTTGGAGCAATAAGGATGGTAGTTTCTCACCTTTTTCTCACATTTTTTGTCTTTTCCTTCTTTCTTTCTTGGCTTTTCTTTTGTTTTCATTGTCTTTTCTGCTTTCCCATGCTTCCTGAGGCCTTTGAGTCTAGTTTGCTGTCATTTAGGATAGTTTTTAGAGTCTTTTTATTGCATTAGTGTCGGTTTATGCTACTAACTCCTTGGTCCAGAAGAAGAAGACTAAAAGAAGATAAAGAAGGAGTTATAAGCATTTAGGAGTGAAGATCATTCACGAAGCAAAGCTTCTGTTGCTTCACCGCCCCCGCGGACCCTTGTCACCGCCCCTGCGGGTGACACCACACTACGAAGCACCCCCTGCGCCTTCGCCAGCGCCAGCCACAAAGACTGTCACCGCACCTGCGTCAACCCCTAGCGCCCCTGCAGTGACTTGCCCTGAAGAAGCGAAGACCAACGCCCTTGCGCCTTCCCCTGCACCTCTGTCTGCGCCTCAACTTGGGAGCTGGAAGATGAAGAGTATGTGTCAATGCACTTGCGTCAACCCCTAGCGCCCCTGCAGTGACTTGCTCTGAAGAAGCAAAGACCAACGCCCCTGCGCCTTCCCCTGCACCTCTGCCTGCGCCTCAACCTGGGAGCTGGAAGATGAAGAGTATGTGTCACCGCCCCTGCGTCGACACTGGGACGCTCCGGCGGCTTGGCATCAGAAACGGCAGGAAGTTGAAGAGTCGGACGTTTGAAGAGCATTAAAGATCCGCCCCTACGGAATTGCCTTGCCGCCCGTGCGGCCATGAAGAAGATCAAGCATTTTTTCCTACACCGCCCTTGCAGATCTGAAGGCCGCCCCTGCGGTTCAACGACAGAAGCTTTACTCCGGCTGTTAACTTCACCTTTATGGCATTAAAGGTGGCTGTTTTGGGCCGGCCATTTACTCCTATTTAGTGCAAATTGTAGTATAAATAGACTTAGGTTGAATACACTTATGATCCCATATTTTTTAAGCTGCATTGAGTTTCTTTGAAGCTATTTTGGGCCGGCCATTAAAGGTGGCTGTTTTGCTACCTTTGTAATGAGTTGCTAATTCCCTTGCTACATTGGGTTGGTTTGAAGTTGCATTGTTACCTTGGTTATAAGTTCTTTCTAACATAAGTTTTCATTCAGTAATTCTTTGTGTTTCCTTAATCTCCATTGTCTAATTGCATGTTTTACAATTACTTGAGATTGATCACCTTAGGTCCTAATGTGCATACAAAGAACTAGGGTTAATAGGTTCCGGATTCGGGACTTTAATCTAGTAGTAAATTTTAAGTAATAACAGATTGTAATTGCTTAAAGAAAAAGGAACACAAATATAAAGATAAGTTTAACAGTTTTAATCTCTTCTTTATATCCCTGAGTCTTTATTTGAAAGCTAACTTGTTATTTGTTCTCGTAGGTTTACGGAATACTAACTTGTTAAGTTGTGTTGATGCCGGTTGGCTCAACACATATATATGATCGAGACGGGAGATTACTTGAAAATATGTAAAAGGAACTCACCAACGTAGCAATCACATGCTTAGAATCAACCTAGTGTAGATTCACCCATCATTGTCTTGCTTGTTGTTTATTTGTTTTCATAAGTTTAGTGTGCATTAATTCAACCAAAACCCCCCATGTGTCACTTGTTTCTATAATCAATAATCACATTTAATAGAAATACCAAACTCTCGTGGTTTCGACCCTTTCTTAACCACTATACTTATTTTAGTGTTAAGTCGGGATTATATTTTGATAAGATAAAACGACCTCTAGATTAGAGTCTTGTCAAATTTCGGCGCCGTTGCCGGGGAGTTTAGTGTTTTTATTCTATTGTTATTATTGATTATTGGTTTGAACCATTTTTATGGTTCAAACCCGTGCTACTAACTCCGGCTTTGCTTCTTTTGATCTAGAAATTGAGAGGACGCACATCCGGCAACGAAGACAACAACAACTTCAACAAGAGATGGCTGACTGTACAGTTCGTCAACTCACGCAGCGCACCTTGGCTCAAAACCCCCGTGCGGTCACTATACCGGCATTAGGGGAAGGAGTCAATTTTAAGATCAAGCCGGGTCTAATTCACTTGCTTCCATCATTCCATGGGCTAAGTGGTGAAGACCCCATCAAACACCTTGGGAAGTTCCATACCGTGTGTATGAGCATGAAGCCGGCCAACATTACCGAAGAAAAATCAAGATGAGGGAATTCGCCTTCACACTGAATGATTCAGCGGATCATTGGTATTACCACCTTCCATCCGGGAGTATTGACACTTGGGAAAACCTCCACAAGGCGTTTTTGGAGAAATACTTCCCAACCAAGAAGGCAAATAGCTTGAAGAAAGCTATAAGCAACATCGAGCAAGAGGCGGACGAAACTCTCTATGAGTACTTCGAAAGATTCGCACGCCTCCGAGCCAGCTGTCGTTTCCACGGATATTCGACTCAAAATCTAGTCTTGTACTTGTGCAATGGCTTACTAGACAATGAAAGGAGGATCGTCGATGCGGCTTGTGAAGGTAACATTCTTAACTCTACCATTGACCTTGCTTTTTAAAAAATACAGGAACTAGCTGAAGGGACCCGGAACTTTGGAAGGACTCCTTCCAAGAGAGGTGTTCATGCTGTGAATTCTGGGAAGAGTGATATCTCCACTAAGCTCACGGAGCTGAAGGAAATGGTGAAAAGACTAATACTTGTGGGAACCCCACAGCAGCTGAAGGCATGTGGACTGTGTGCTGACCCATACCATCCAACGGACATGTGTCCCCAAGTCCTGGATGATGATGTTGAGGCGAACGCAATGGGCTATGGACAGCCACAACAGCAAAGGCGTAGGAACGATCCCTATGCACAGAATTTCATGCCAAACTGACGTGATAAACAAAACTTGCGTTGTAGGGATTAACAAAACCAACAACAAAAGCCCCGGCAAGGTAAGTATCAAACAACTGAAGATATGTTGCAGGTTTTGACTAATCACTTTGTTACTCATTCCAAACAACAGAATCCAGGATCAAGAACCTTGAAAAACAGGTTGGTCAAATGGCGGAAGCCATTACAAGGATTGAAACTAGGTTCTCCGGAGGATTACCTTTACAAACGGTTATAAACCCCAAGGTAATGTTGGAGTAGGCTCAATCATAGAGGTAGAGTCCTTGCGTCGAGCCAACGACGGGAAGCAAAGGCGCTGCTCGCGAGGCAACCCGAGGGAATAAGAAGAGGAGCCTCTATCAAGAAAACCGCCCTGCGGCTCAGTGTCCCCGTCCCCGCGGTGACACCCATGGCCAGCGCCGCCCCAGGCGCTTGGCCAGCGTGTGCAACATACTGGTCACCGCCCCTGCGGTGACCCCCCACGCTCCTGCGGCGGCCATTCTTTACACCCATCCTCAGCACCGCCCCCGGCGCTGAGTCTGCATGCTTCCTTTTCCTCCTCACCGCCCCTGCAGCAGCAAGCCCCCGCCCTTGCGGTCTTATTAAGGAACGAAAAAAAAATACACTTCCCAAAAATAAACCTACAACTACCGCCCCCTCCCCTCCCTTTCCACTCACTCTTCGAACCCTACACCTCCTCGCCTCGCACGCCCCTGCGCCCTCCGTAAGCTCTCACTCACCGCCTTGTGCAATGCCCCCGCGCCACCTCCGGCGACCTAGCCACAACCGCCCCCTGCGACACCAGCCCTCGCTACCTCCACACACATCCCTCATCCTCTCAAACCTCTCACTCTACAACACCCTCATCCCTCACAATATCTTCCCTCCACCGCTCATCACCACCGGCGACATCCCCACCGACAAGAACCGCCAAAACGCTCCTCAGCACGGCCACCTTCGCAGCTGTCAGAAATGGCCCTCTGCACTTCTCCCGCACCTGTGTTTGCAAGACTACCACCCCTACGCCCTACTGCCCCTGCTCATCCTTCAGCCGCTCCTGCGGAAATAGCAATAGAGGGTTCGTCTCTTACTCTAATTTCTGAACTTTCTAATTCCTTTGCTTGTTTAACTACAAGAAATGGAAAAACAGAAGAAATACAAGTTGTCGGAAACTGAGAAGGAGCGGTATAGGATTGTGCAAGGTCGGGATGTGTATGCAACTCGATTTCTACACGTTCCTACTTTGCAAAAATTGGGCATGTTGGAGAGCATGCAGGCATTCCTCAACAATGTTGGGCTCAGTGATTTTCTGGAAATCAATGCTCCAACATACCCCGAGCTGAGCCGCCAATTCATCGCCACATTCACCATGGAGAAGGAGGACAATATCGGTGTCGGACTTTCAAGTTCAACAAGAGGACGTATACATTGGACTACACCCAACTGCATGAGGCATTCGGGGTGATTATTTGTGCCTCCGATGACTGGCAGGATCCCGTCCCGACACCCGACACCCGACTTGGTTGAGTTTTGGCAGGCCGCCACCAGATTTGAGTTGCATATAGGAGGTGAGTATTCCAACAAATTCACTCACCCCTGTTTGAGACTCATCTCGAAGATCTTCATGAGTGTCTTCTATGGACACAAGGAGGAGAACAAGGTCGCTCTCAAGGACCTTCCATTGTTATACTCCTGCCTCTCCACGAACGACAGGGTACCAGATTGGCCTTACCTCTTCCTTACTGCTTTGAAGCGGATTAGGAAGAACGAGCCACGCGATATTGTGGGAGGTGGGGTGATCTCCTTGTAAGCTGCACAGGTGATGGACCTCCTTGAATTGGAGGAAGGTTTACAAGCCCCACTGTACACGGAAGGGATGCTGAGGAGGTGCAGGCTCCTTAGGAGAGACGGGGAGAACCTCTTTTGGCTCTCGTTGGCAGATGGGAGTCACATCACATATCTCCCCCGGACACTTCCACATGGAGACGAGCTATCCGAGCTATACATACCAGCTGACCCCTCCGTTCCAAGACGGCCTCTGGGAGGCATTGTTGCGAGATTTGCTGCTGGTTCTAGCCGGGCTCCTGTTACTGATGAGGAGATGCCTACTGTAGCACCGGACGATATTCCGGCCGTGGAGACCCTTCAGGCTCAGATCGTGGCCTCGACCACACAGCATCGGGCATGGTAGACCGAGTACCAATGGTCCATGCTTGAGCAGCAGCAGGCGTGGCTGTCTAGTTTCGCTTCCTCTATGACCACCCATTTTAACCGCCGGAAGGATGATTGGTAGGCGGCTCATCAACAGCAGTTAGAGGCTCAACAACTGGCTTGGCAAGCCAACTTTGAGACTTCATATATACAAAGGATGGACTCTCAGGAGGTTCATATAGACACGCTCTACCGCCGGTAGGAGCACATCTGCAGCCACTTCCCATACCCACCAAAGGAGGGTCCGGATGGTCCAGTAGGACCATCCCACTAGTGGTATCATTCTCTTTCCCTTTCCCATATTTATCTTTTCTTCATTTCCACGTTGAGGGCAAAGTGTACTTCAAGTATGGGGGAGGGACATATCATTGCATTTATAGACAAAAAGAAGGTAGTCTGACCAACCTGAGGTTGGTGCAAAATTAGACTTGAGGGATGTGAGTTCAAAGTGAGATCATCCAAGAAAAGAAGAAGAGTGGCAAGGTGAAAACCCGAAAGGGCACCTTGGCCAAATGAGCGGCACCGAGTGTAGGTTCCCTTTCCGGGGTTTGGCGACATAAGGAGGGGAATCAAAAGGAGGTTGTCCGGGTAGGTCACTCTTGGAGCAATAAGGATGGTAGTTTCTCACCTTTTTCTCACATTTTTTGTCTTTTCCTTCTTTCTTTCTTGGCTTTTCTTTTGTTTTCATTGTCTTTTCTGCTTGCCCATGCTTCCTGAGGCCTTTGAGTCTAGTTTGCAGTCATATGTTTTACTCGGGATGAGTAAAAGGTCTAAGTATGGGGGAGTTTGATAGGAGATGGAATCACTGTCATTTAGGATAGTTTTTAGAGTCTTTTTATTGCATTAGTGTCGGTTTATGCTACTAACTCCTTTGTCCAAAAGAAGAAGACTAAAAGAAGATAAAGAAGGAGTTATAATCACTTAGGAGTGAAGATCGTTCACGAAGCAAAGCTTTTGTTGCTTCACCGCTCCCGCGGAGCCTTGTCACTGCCCTTGCGGGTGACACCACACAACGGAGCGCCCCCTGCGCCTTCTGTAGCGCCAGCCACAAAGACTGTCACCGCACCTGCGTCAACCCTTGGCGCCCCTGCGGTGACTTGCCCTGAAAAAGTGAAGACCAACGCCCCTAAGCCTTCCCCAGTACCTCTACCTGTGCCTCAACCTGGGAGCTAGAAGATGAAGAGTCTTTGTCACCGCCCCTGCGTCGACACTCGGACGCTCCGGCGGCTTGGCATCAGAAACGGCAGGAAGAAGATCAAGCGTTTTTTCCGACACCGCCCTTGCAGATCTTAAGGCCGTCCTCGCGGTTCAACGATAGAGGCTTTACTCCAGCTGTATACACCACCTTTATGGCATTAAAGGTGGTTGTTTTGGGTTGGCCATTTACTCATATTTAGTGCAAAATGTAGTATAAATAGACTTAGGTTGAATACACTTATGATCCCATATTTTTTAAGCTGTATTGGGTTGGTTTGATGCTGTTTTGGGCCGGCCATTAAAGGTGGTTGTTTTGCTACCTTAGTAATGAGTTGCTAACTCCCTTGCTAGATTGGGTTGGTTTGAAGCTGTATTTTTACCTTGGTTGTAAGTTCTTTCAAATATAAGTTTTCATTCAGTAATTCTTTGTGTTTCCTTGATCTCCATTGTCAAATTGCATGTTTTACTATTACTTGAGATTGATCACCTTAGGTCCTAATGTGCATGCAAAGAACTAGGATTAATAGATTCCGGATTCGGGTCTTTAATCTAGTAGTAAACTTTAAGTAATAACGGGTTGTAATTGCTTAAAGAAAAGGAACACAAATATAAAGATAAGTTTAACGGTTTTAATCTCTTCTTTATATCCCTTAGTCTTTTTTTGAAAGCTAACTTGTTATTTGTTCTTGTAGGTTTACGGAACACTAACCTGTTAAGTTGTGTTGATGCCAGTTGGCTCAACACATATATATATGATCGAGACGGGAGATTACTTGAAAACTTGTAAAAGGAACTCACCAAAGTAGCAATCGCATGCTTAGAATCAACCTAGTGTAGATTCACTCTACAACACCCTCATCCCTCACAATATCTTCCCTCCACCGCTCATCACCACCGGCGACATCCCCACCGACAAGAACCGCCAAAACGCTCCTCAGCACGGCCACCTTCGCAGCTGTCAGAAATGGCCCTCTGCACTTCTCCCGCACCTGTGTTTGCAAGACTACCACCCCTACGCCCTACTGCCCCTGCTCATCCTTCAGCCGCTCCTGCGGAAATAGCAATTGAGGGTTCGTCTCTTACTCTAATTTCTGAACTTTCTAATTCCTTTGCTTGTTTAACTACAAGAAATGGAAAAACAGAAGAAATACAAGTTGTCGGAAACTGAGAAGGAGCGGTATAGGATTGTGCAAGGTCGGGATGTGTATGCAAATCGATTTCTACACGTTCCTACTTTGCAAAAATTGGGCATGTTGGAGAGCATGCAGGCATTCCTCAACAATGTTGGGCTCAGTGATTTTCTGGAAATCAATGCTCCAACATACCCCGAGCTCAGCCGCCAATTCATCGCCACATTCACCATGGAGAAGGAGGACAATATCGGTGTCGGACTTTCAAGTTCAACAATAGGACGTATACATTGGACTACACCCAACTGCAAGAGGCATTCGGGGTGATTATTTGGGCCTCCGATGACTGGCAGGATCCCGTCCCGACACCTGACACCCGACTTGGTTGAGTTTTGGCAGGCCGCCACCAGATTTGAGTTTCATATAGGAGGTGAGTATTCCAACAAATTCACTCACCCCTGTTTGAGACTCATCTTGAAGATCTTCATGAGTTTCTTCTATGGACACAAGGAGGAGAACAAGGTCGCTCTCAAGGACCTTCCATTGTTATACTCCTGCCTCTCCACGAACGACAGGGTACCCGATTGGCCTTACCGCTTCCTTACCGCTTTGAAGCGGATTAAGAAGAACGAGCCACGCGATATTGTGGGAGGTGGGGTGATCTCCTTGTAAGCTGCACAGGTGATGGACCTCCCTGACTTGGAGGAAGGTTTACAAGCCCCACTGTACACGGAAGGGATGTTGAGGAGGTGCAGGCTCCTTAGGAGAGACGGGGAGAACCTCTTTTGGCTCTCGTTGGCAGATGGGAGTCACATCACATATCTCCCCCGGACACTTCCACATGGAGACGAGCTATCCGAGCTATACATACCAGCTGACCCCTCCGTTCCAAGACGGCCTCTGGGAGGCATTGTTGCGAGATTTGCTGCTGGTTCTAGCCGGGCTCCTGTTGCTGATGAGGAGATGCCTATTGTAGCACCGGACGATATTCCGGCCGTGGAGACCCTTCAGGCTCAAATCGTGGCCTCGACCACACAGCATCGGGCATGGTAGACCGAGTACCAATGGT
>BSUD01000006.1:72203812-72214592 GCA_033239045.1 Fagopyrum esculentum | reverse complement strand
AAGAAGAACGAGCCACGCGATATTGTGGGAGGTGGGGTGATCTCCTTGTAAGCTGCACAGGTGATGGACCTCCCTGACTTGGAGGAAGGTTTACAAGCCCCACTGTACACGGAAGGGATGTTGAGGAGGTGCAGGCTCCTTAGGAGAGACGGGGAGAACCTCTTTTGGCTCTCGTTGGCAGATGGGAGTCACATCACATATCTCCCCCGGACACTTCCACATGGAGACGAGCTATCCGAGCTATACATACCAGCTGACCCCTCCGTTCCAAGACGGCCTCTGGGAGGCATTGTTGCGAGATTTGCTGCTGGTTCTAGCCGGGCTCCTGTTGCTGATGAGGAGATGCCTATTGTAGCACCGGACGATATTCCGGCCGTGGAGACCCTTCAGGCTCAAATCGTGGCCTCGACCACACAGCATCGGGCATGGTAGACCGAGTACCAATGGTCCATGCTTGAGCAGCAGCAGGCGTGGTTGTCTAGTTTCGCTTCCTCTATGACCACCCATTTTAACCGCCGGAAGGATGATTGGTAGGCGGCTCATCAACAGCAGTTAGAGGCTCAACAGCTGGCTTGGCAAGCCAGCTTTGAGACTTCATATATATACAGAGGATGGACTCTCAAGAGGATCATATAGACACGCTCTACCACCGGCAGGAGCACATCTACAGCCACTTCCCATACCCACCAAAGGAGGGTCCGGATGGTCCAGTAGGACCATCCCACTAGTGGTATCATTCTCTTTCCCTTTCCCACATTTATCTTTTCTTCATTTCCACGTTGAGGGCAAAGTGTACTTCAAGTATGGGGGAGGGACATATCATTGCATGTATAGACAAAAAGAAGGTAGTCCGACCAACGTGAGGTTGGTGCAAAATTAGACTTGAGGGATGTGAGTTCAAAGTGAGATCATCCAAGAAAAGAAGAAGAGTGGGAAGGTGAAAACCCGAAAGGGCACCTTGGCCAAATGAGCGGCACCGAGTGTAGGTTCCCTTTCCGGGGTTTGGCGACATAAGGAGGGGAATCAAAAGGAGGTTGTCCGGGTAGGTCACTCTTGGAGCAATAAGGATGGTAGTTTCTCACCTTTTTCTCACATTTTTTGTCTTTTCCTTCTTTCTTTCTTGGCTTTTCTTTTGTTTTCATTGTCTTTTCTGCTTGCCCATGCTTCCTGAGGCCTTTGAGTCTAGTTTGCTGTCATATGTTTTACTCGGGATGAGTAAAAGGTCTAAGTATGGGGGAGTTTGATAGGAGATGGAATCACTGTCATTTAGGATAGTTTTTAGAGTCTTTTTATTGCATTAGTGTCGGTTTATGCTACTAACTCCTTTGTCCAAAAGAAGAAGACTAAAAGAAGATAAAGAAGGAGTTATAAGCACTTAGGAGTGAAGATCGTTCACGAAGCAAAGCTTTTGTTGCTTCACCGCTCCCGCGGAGCCTTGTCACTGCCCTTGCGGGTGACACCACACAACGGAGCGCCCCCTGCGCCTTCTGTAGCGCCAGCCACAAAGACTGTCACCGCACCTGCGTCAACCCCTGGCGCCACTGCGGTGACTTGCCCTGAAAAAGCAAAGACTAACGCCCCTAAGCCTTCCCCAGTACCTCTACCTGCGCCTCAACCTGGGAGCTAGAAGATGAAGAGTCTGTGTCACCGCCCCTGCGTCGACACTCGGACGCTCCGGCGGCTTGGCATCAGAAACGGCAGGAAGAAGATCAAGCGTTTTTTCCGACACCGCCCTTGCAGATCTTAAGGCCGTCCTTGCGGTTCAACGATAGAGGCTTTACTCCAGCTGTATACACCACCTTTATGGCATGAAAGGTGGTTGTTTTGGGTTGGCCATTTACTCATATTTAGTGCAAAATGTAGTATAAATAGACTTAGGTTGAATACACTTATGATCCCATATTTTTTAAGCTGTATTGGGTTGGTTTGATGCTGTTTTGGGCCGGCCATTAAAGGTGGTTGTTTTGCTACCTTTGTAATGAGTTGCTAACTCCCTTGCTAGATTGGGTTGGTTTGAAGCTGTATTTTTACCTTGGTTGTAAGTTCTTTCAAATATAAGTTTTCATTCAGTAATTCTTTGTGTTTCCTTGATCTCCACTGTCAAATTGCATGTTTTACTATTACTTGAGATTGATCACCTTAGGTCCTAATGTGCATGCAAAGAACTAGGATTAATAGATTCCGGATTCGGGTCTTTAATCTAGTAGTAAACTTTAAGTAATAACGGGTTGTAATTGCTTAAAGAAAAGGAACACAAATATAAAGATAAGTTTAACGGTTTTAATCTCTTCTTTATATCCCTTAGTCTTTTTTTGAAAGCTAACTTGTTATTTGTTCTTGTAGGTTTACGGAACACTAACCTGTTAAGTTGTGTTGATGCCAGTTGGCTCAACACATATATATATGATCGAGACGGGAGATTACTTGAAAACTTGTAAAAGGAACTCACCAAAGTAGCAATCGCATGCTTAGAATCAACCTAGTGTAGATTCACCCATCATTGTCTTGCTTGTTGTTTATTTGTTTTCATACGTTTTGTGTGCATCAATTCAACCAACCCCCCCCCCCCTTTGTCACTTGTTTCTATAATCGATAATCACATTTAATAGAAATACCAAACTCTCTTGGGTTCGACCCTTAATTAACCACTATACTCATTTTAGTGCTAAGTCGGGATTATAATTTGATAGGGACGGGCGTTGTCTCGGATAGGGACGGGCGTTTTACCTCGAGGTTTTGGCAGCAGGTACACGCTGCCCAAGGATTGAGTCTTCATTTTACCACCGTCTACCAGCCACAAACCGACGGCCAGTCAGAGCGGACTATTCTGATATTAGAGGACATGTTGTGTGCTTGTGTATTAGACTGGGGGCAGGTGTGGCCAGACCACCTCCCGTTGCTGGAGTTTTCGTATATTAATAGCTGGCACGGGTGGATTGGGATGGCACCATATGAGGCATTGTATGGGAGGAGATGTCGCACTCCCTTATGTTGGGATGAGCTTGGGAGTTCTAGTGTTGTAGCTCTGGATCAGGTGCAGGATGACATGGCTAGGGTTTCTTTGATACGAGAGAGGATGTTGACTGCCCAGAGTCGTCAGAGATCGTATGCGGATAGGAGGCGTAAACTCCTCGAGTTCAGGATAGGAGCCCAGGTGTGGCTGAGGGTATCCCCGACATGGGGTGCCACACGGTTCAGCATTAAGGGGAAGTTGAGCCCCCGATATGTCGGCCCATTCGAGATCATGGAGAGAGTCGGAGAGGTAGCGTACCGACTTGCACTGCCACCACGGTTGGAAGGCATACATCCGGTATTCCATGTGTCTCAACTGAGAGAGTATATCCATTACCCGAGGCACATCATTAGTCACGAGGACCTTGTGTTCGAGCCGGACCATACCATTGCAGAGCACCCGATAGCGGTTTTAGAGCGGAGTATGAGACGCCTTCGATCGAAGGAGATACCGATGTTGAGCGTGCAGTGCTCGAGGCGAGGAGCCGACGAGGATACTTGGGAGACGGAGGATAGTATCCGGGGGAGCTATCCCGAGTTTTATGTGAGTTTAGAGACACTGATAGGGCAGCCGGGTTAGTCCCGAGCTTCTTCCTTGACCCTTACTTATGTGCTTGTGTTGTGACATGTTTTGTATGTATGTGTTAGGGGGAGCTATCCCGAGTTTTAGGGGGGTTAGTTGTAACACCCGGAAATTCTGTTTTCGGAAGTCGAGTTGTTTCCGACTTTCCGCGTCCGCGGCTCATTTCCCACGGGCACGTTTTCTGAGTTTGGGTTTTTAACGCGGGATGAGGACACCTTTTTAATTTCCTGCCTAGGGAAGAGGAGTGAGGGGACAAGAGAGCTGACCCTTGGGATACCTCACCTAGATTGTTTTCTCACTCCATATGTCTTCAAACGATGACCGTTGATATTCATTGTTTTATTTAAATTATGAAAACTTAACATATAAATACGGTTTTATAAACTAACATATATCGATTATAGTCCTAGATTGTTTGTCTTGGTTTGTTTGTTAAAGTTGTGTAGGTCTTTAATGATATTAAAAGGGAAGGTTGTAGCCGAAGAGTCACTACAACGAACCAACAAAGGAGAAGATCTAGGAAAGAAGATCTTGTATGATTAACTGACAACAAATATCTTGTTGGAGAAAATAGGTATTTGAAGAAAAGATTTAAAGAGAAGATCTCGGATGAAGATTGTGTAAAGAGGAGATCTTAGAGAAGATTTCGGCTGAAGATTTCAAACGGATATGAAACTACTAAAGACGTTTGTTGAGTAGAAGATCACGGTGAAGATTTACTTCAAGAAAGAACGTTGAAGAGAAGATCTCGGCTACAAGAAGATCTTATTTGTAATGGATAGTTCTCAAAATACATGAGAAAATATCTCTCAAACAAACATCGGATTCTATGGAAGAAAGAAGCTACAATGCCTTCAAGATAACGGTTGGAAGAAGATCATCCATAAAAGACTATTAAAGACAAACCGATTGAAGATGAAGTTAACCAAGCCTACTAACGATCATACAAGACTTCTTCATCGATCCAAACGTTTATCTTCCTCTTTGAGCATACTTAAGTTGACTCGATAGAGTGAGATAAAGACAAGAGCTCCATTGGAATATCTTTTTAGTGTTATACTCAAGAACGTTACTCTGCGAAGTAACGAGGCTATTATTTCTAGAATAGATTGACTAGATCGTAGCATTGAGGCCACATTGAGAGAAGAAGGGAAGTTCTTCTAGGTTGTATCTAAGACTCAAAAAAGCAAATAATAGATGGTAAGAATCCTAGGGTCTGAAACCCTAAGCGGAGAGTAGGTTATTAGGGATGAACTTTGCAAACATATCGCGTGTCGATCTTTTATTTTCCGCACATTCTATCGCTTATATTGTGACTAACAATCTTCTGCAGGTTTCTAAGTTAAGGCCTTTAGATCCACTTCAAAGCCCTTGAGAAAACGTTTTGCCACTAAGCGCAGAGATCGACTTCAAGACATTGAGATTAGTTTCAAAGCCTCGATATCCAATATTGCGAAAAGTTCACATACTCTACTCAACCCCCCCCCCCTTGTAGAGTATTTATATCCTTATTAATCCCCTACTCGGTTCTTCAAACTTCTCACATTATTTCCACTATATATAAAGAATACACCTTCTCAAAATTATAAATGTTTTTTTAAAATTTTAAATAGATTCGTTTTTTTAAATGCTGATTTTTGTAAAAAGAATTTGATTAGATATCAATCTGCGTAAACACAATCTAACAAGCAACGAATAGTGAAGAACTGTTAGGGGAATATAAAGGATTTAAATACTCTAGAAGGGGGTTGAATAGAGTATGATAACTTTTCGCAAAAACCTATCTCAAGGCTTTGAAACTAGGCGTTGATGTCGATCTGAGCTCTTTGTGACACACTTTGATTTCAAGGGCTGTGAAAGTGATTTCAACGGCCTTAACTTCGTAAGCCTGCAAAAGAAAGTTAGTCACAATAAAGCAGGATATGGTGCAAAATTGAAAAGATCGACACGAGGATATGTTTACGAAGTTTTTCTCTAAATAGCCTACTCTCCGTCCCAAGGTATAGCCTTAGGATCTAACTATCTATTATCAACTTCAAAGAGTCCTAGATACAACCTAGAAGAAATCCCCTTCTTCGCTCACTGTAGCCAATGCTAAGATCTAGCTTTAACTCTTAACCTAGCTATAATTGCCTAGTTACTTCGCAGATTAACACACACTAGAGTATAACACTCTTTAGATATGCCAATGGAGCTGTCGAGTTTATCTCTCTCTAAGGGATAAAGCTTTTGAAGAAAGAGAGAAAGAAAAACTTCTTGGATCGAATGAAGATGCTTTGGATCGGTTCAAGACTTTGGATATTTCCGTGTAAGCTTGTGTTCCTTCTTCTTCAATCGACATCTTCATTTACAGTCTTCGATGGAGAAGTCTTCTAGCCGTTGAGAAGATAACCGTTATGGATGATTCTTCTTCTCCATGGAAAATGCTTCTTTGTTGAGATGAGATAGCCGTTTTAGATCTTCTTTATCTTCTTCATCTCCTTAAAGCACGTTGATTCTTCTTCTCCGTAATATTCTCACGCTGTTGAAGATCTTTGTCAGTTGGGCATCGAGATCTTAAGATTTTGTTGAGATTTGTTGGATGAAGATTTCCGAAATATGTTGAGAAGAAATCTTGCGCTTTTGTTGATTGCGAGATCCTATTTGAACCGAATCCTCTAGGTCGAGATCTTCTTGTTGAGGGTATCTCCTTGGAAGATCTTATTTTGATCCTTTGTGGATTTGGTTGGTAAAGATTTGAATTCCATTCTAGCCGTTATGTCCTTTAAAACTTGTTTCAAGGCTTTGGCTTTCGATCCCTTGAAATGGCTTTCAAGGCCTCCATGTTGAACTTCTTCAAACTCTGCTCTTGTCCGTTGTATCTGATTTCAAGGCCTCTATCGATCCCTTGAAATGCTTTCCAAGGCCTGCATACTTTTTAGACAAACACAAAAATAAACCAATCAACCTAGACATACAATCAATATTTTCTTTAGTATAAAAACTACTTTATTTGTTTAAAGTCTTCCATCATCACATATTCAAATATATACTCAAGGTGGAGTTTTCAATCTCCCCATTGATGGAATAAATATCGAAATGCAGAATGCGGAAATATCGAAATTTCGGATCAAATTATTTCTCCCCCTCTGTCTTTAACAAGGGAGAAAAGCAGTTAAAGCGCGAGAGTTTTTAAAATCAATTATATACCCAAAAGTATTTTCAAAAACCATAAAACGAGTTTAAAACGGAAATCCCACAACCATCATATGCTTAGTCTGAATCCTCCTCATAAAACCGGTGTCGTGCCTTGGATGAAAAGAAGGCTTGTGACTATCATCCATTTCTGTTGCTAAGCGTTGTCTCTTTTCTCCATCTCGTTGTTCCTTGACAACCTCGTATTCTTCCACCGTCATAATGGTCGGCTCAACATGAGTAGGATAAATGATAAATTTGTTTTGTACTCGTCATTTACAGTTCATCAGAAGATTTTCAACCTTTTTCCTGGGTGTGTTGAGAGTGAGAGCATTCATAAGATACATTTCATAAGATACATTTCATTTATCTTTGTTTGCATAATAGACAACATCTCATGATTTGCATTCATTCTCCTTTTTGTGTCAAACTAAAAATCAGAGAGTTCACGATTCAAAGAACCCAATTCCTTCTCACAACCATCTAGCCTGATTTCTGGAGCAGAAAGAGTAGTTGACGGAGCTGCTTGGGAAGGAGGTGGAATAGCCCCTTCAAAAACGAATATTTGTTTCCAATTTAATCTCAACAACTCTTTTCAAATCTTTAAAAAGACTTTTGAAATCATTTTTAAAAATTCTTCTTTAAAATAATTTTGGGATGAAAATATCTAAAAGATATTAACCCCTAAATAGATCCGTGATATTCAATGTTACCCTTGAATTCCATTTCAAGGCCCTTGATTGAATTTCAAAGCCCTTGAAATTGAAAAGTGGGTTGCACACGAAGGAGAAAATAAAACAAATTAATGCTTCCTTGTTCAACATACCAAGCTCTAATCTAATAAAATTGAATTGATCTTCACATAGGGGCTTAGTAAAGACTTTTGCAAGCTGCAAGTCAGTTGATATAAAAGAAATCGAAACATCATCTTTCTCAACATGATCACGTATGAAGTGATGTCTTACATCGATATGCTTTGTCCTTGAATGCTGCACAGGATTTTTAATAATCGAAATTACACTAGTATTATCACATTTAATCGGGATACATTTAAAATCAAAGCTAAGATCGCGAAGTTGTTGAGCTATCCATTGAATTTGTGCACAACAGGCTCCCGTAGTTATGTAGTCTACTTCAGCTGTGGATAGGGCGACACAGTTTTGCTTCGTATATTTCCAACTGATTAGGGATGACCCTAAGAATTGGCAACATCCAAAAGTACTTTTTCTATCAACCTTATAGCCTGTATCTGGAATAACCAACGAGGTGAAACGAGCTTTGACGTGGGTACATAAACCCTAAATCCTTAGTACCATTGAGATACCTAAATATCCTTTTCACAACTAATTGAGATACCTAATGCCTAGAATGTTAGCTAACGGTTTTATACCGCTTGTAGATGCCTTGCCGTTTAGGGATGTCGAAGAGTGATGATAGCATGAAATATGACGATATTTTATGCACATGTTTTGGTTGTTTTTCCCATTCTTTTGTGTATATGGATATGAGTTTGAAGCATTTATAAGCACATTCACCTATTATGTTGGTATAGAGATATAAACAAGCGTTGTGGAGTTTTTATGTGAATAAAGGCTTGGATTGGAGCATAAATGGAGTATGTAGGTGTAAGAGCCATAGTCTTCAAGAGATCTTGCACCTGCGCCTCAGCTGAGACGCAACTGTTGTGAGGCTTTGGAGCTTCAAAGGGCCGCCCCTACGCCCTGGCTGGCTGCCCCTGTAACCCTCTTGTCTGACCCGTGCCCTTGCTTTTTGTCCCTACATCCGTTATATCCTCTTCTTCCTCTAGATGAGGGTTTCCTCATTCCCTTTCCCACTCCATCTCTTCCTATGTACATCTTCTTCTCTCTAATTCCTTTGGATCTTTGCTGGATCTTCCTTCAAGTTTTGTTGAGTTTGTGAGAGTTGTGATTGGCTTTGTTGTTGTTGAGCTTTATGTGAGCCAGCTTGAGGTGTTGTGGTGGTTTGTTTGATCTCCTGGAGAGCTCAACTGGTGAGTCTCAAGACTTCTTTCCTTTCTTTGTTCATTCTTTCATCTTCTTTCTTCTTCTCTTCTTCTAGCTTAGATTCCCTTAGGTTTGGATCTTGTTCCGGCCATGATTGTCATATGTTGATGTATATATATATATGTATGTTTTTGTATGTATGTGTGTTGATCGAAGAAGGAGTGAAGGAATCGAAGGAAGGAGTGTAGAAGGGGCTGAATTGGGGTCTTCTACTATCCAGCCGCCTCAGCGCCACCTTGAAGCCGCCCCTGCACCGGCCAGAGTCTGCCCCTACGCCACCTATGAGCCTCCCCTGCGGCACCTGCACCAGCTGGTGTTTCCACTTGGTTCTGCAGGTGTGTGTTGCTTCTAGAATTGCTTTAGGATGCCTTTGTTCCCACCTTTCCTAGTGTGAGTGTATAAGATAATGCTAGATGTGTGAGGATGGGTTTTGATGAGGTTATGATCGGTATATGCTATGTATGGCCTTCGAGGTTTATTATGTTGTGAGGTTAGGTTGAGGATGATCTTGTGGATATCTTTGGGTCTACGTGTGACCCTTGTGTTGATAGGAGTTTGATACATCCCTTTATGCCTTGTTTAAAGGTTGTGTTATCCCTCCAGTGTAGAGGTGATCGTGGTTGAGCTTGATCGTGGTTGAGGTAAGTCCGTAGGACTTACTTAGCTACCATCCTTATATTGGGTGTTTGCATGAATGGTGTGTGCGTTATATGTGTACTATGATAGCATGAGATGTCGTTTATACCGACCTATGTTTTATTGATTTCCCCGTTGTGTGGCTGTGATAAGCTTTCCCTTTCATGCCGTCGTGGAGTCTGGGAGGTTCTCTGATGTCAAGGCCAAACTGACTTTACAAGAAGGGCGCAATTTACTCCCATAGGGTACACGGATGGTGTGACCGATACTTGTGTAGCTGGTTGTCAAGTTCAGAGGCGAGGATGTATCGATCCTCGTGTCACATACTTTCATCTATCTATATATATATGATTTGAGTGAATGACTATTATATAAAGATGATTAATCGGTAAATGTGTGATAGCATGCTAATATGTTTATCTTTTCATGATTGTGTTTGTGCTTATGCATTAATCTATATATGTATGGTTAGCTAATGGTTTATTACCATGTTGTAGATGCCCTACAAGATAGGCGTGTTGCTGAGTGATCTAGCAGGGTGGCAGGCCGAGGACCTCTCGTACATAGGATGTTGTGGTCCTTTGGGGTTGTTTACTTTTCCCTCCTGCGTGAGGATGATCTTTTGTTACCTCCATTGTGAGGATGTTGTTGTTTATACTCGGCTATGTTGTTGTTACCTTTTGGTTGTACAGTTTATATAGTTTTATGCATTTGTTTTATATCTGTTAGTGCCATGTTGTAAGGTCCAGTGAACTTGTTGCCAGGCAAGGGTCTGGATCCATTGTGAGATCCTAACCCAATGTGACACTCCGAATCGTGCGGATTCAAGGTGTTACAATAGGAGTATTTGATCAGTGATATGTTGTTGTTACCTTTTGGTTGTACAGTTTATACAGTTTTATGCATTTGGTTTATAATTGTAGTGCCATGTTGTAAGCTCCGGTAAACTTGTTGTAGGCTAGGGTCAGGATCCATTGTGAGATCCTAGCCAAATGTGGCACTCCGAGTCCCACGGATTTGGGGTGTTACACAGTTGGTATCAGATCCTTAGGTTGACAACAATGGAACTTGCTACCTGCAATGAGGTTTGATAGGTAAAATAAACAAAACCCGAAAGTGGTCTGATGTTTTCAAATTGATTTTGGTTTGAAAGTGTGGTTTTGGGCTTAGAATGTACGAGAAGTCGCCACCTCTGCAATGGATCTCTACAGTATAGATATGTACATATATGTATTATGGATTATGTTTGTAGGGTATTATTCAAGTAAGGCCCATTGTTGCGGTACGGCCGTGCGGCCGTACCGTAGGGCGACAAGTGTCCCGAAAAAAAAAAAAAAATTTTTTTTTTTTT
>BSUD01000006.1:72124336-72203010 GCA_033239045.1 Fagopyrum esculentum | reverse complement strand
TTTTTTCGGGACACGTGTCGCCCTGCGGTACGGCCGTACCGCAATAAAAGGGCCGTACCTGAACATTTACCTATGTTTGTATATGTGTTAAGTATATATATATATACATATATATATATATATATATATATATATATACATATGGCCTATATAGAGCCTTATAAGTTAGGTGTACGTACCCCGTAGATGGCTCCGACTAGAGCTACTTTTGCTGTAGGCCGGGGTAGAGGTAGACCACCTCTTCCTCCGGGCGTGATAGGAGAGGGACTAGTTCCCGTTGCTGATCCACCAGTGGTTGAGGAGGTACATGAGGATATTGTCGAGAGTGTCATCCCAAAGACAAGAAGTGGTGGATCGAGGAGACATCATTCACATCGAGTCCGGTCTGATGACTCAGATTGTGTCTCCATTAGAGGGCAGGAGTTTAGAGAGTACATCAGAAGTGTAGAGAAGGCTGCTAGAGCTGGCAGACGGACCCTAGATCTACCAGGGCATGAAGGATCTTCAGAGATGTCTCAGGGAGCCACACAGGTGCCACCTATGCCGGCACGTACTATTGAGACTGCTCGAGTTTTAGAGCAGACCAAAGGGCCTCGACCAGATACCTGGTTGAAGGCATTCCATCAGATGGGCGTACCACCTTTCTGTGGAAAGGTAGGGTTGGAGACTGAGGTCTGGATAGGACATGTAGACTCAGTTTTAGAGTCTATCAGATGTCTTGAGGGCAGACGGATAAAGCTAGTTGAGTCTCTATTCCGTGACCTTGCACATCAGTGGTGGAGGATTGTACGAGCTAGAGCGACCATTTATGATCGCATGAGGAGTATGATTAGGGAGCAGTTTTGCCCTGCCTCACTGAGGAGGGAGAAGCTGTAGGATTTTTTGGAAGTCGGCTTTGAAGATGTGCCTATTGTTGACGCCATCAACCGCAACCAATCTGAGTTAGCTTTGCTGGGTCCAGCTACACCATCTAAGGACAAGCATGTGTACCTATTATCCCGTCGTCTGAGGGAGAGCACACGTTCGTATATGACGGGATTCCATTGCGAGTCCCTAGCTGATTATCACGACCGGGCTTCTGCTTATGAGAAGGAGCAAGCCATTCAGAGGAGAGCTTCTTAGATGGGACGGTATGAGAAGAGGCAACACACTGGGCAGACCAATGGTGTTGGAGGAGCTTCGGGTTCAAGACGATACCCGAGACGTCAAAGTTGCCCCTCGTCTGCATTGAGTGCAGATAAGGGACGACACTACTTCAAATGTGAAAATCCTGGACACATACGACAAGAGTGTACCCGGCTAGTTGTGACTTGCTTCACCTGTGGTAGACCAGGACATCGAGCTGCCTTCTGTAGGCAGGGTGGAGTTGCATTTCAGCAGGGTTCTTCCCCTGCTAGTGTGGCGGGAGGTGGTCAAAGGACACCTCAGCAGCAGACACAGGGACAAGAGAGAGTCCTTGCTCGTCCTTCTACCCAGGGATCTGTTCCCGGGCCGAGTAGAGGTAGAGGTCGTGGTAGGAGTACCACTGACACCAGAGGAGCTCAAGGTAAAGCTTTTGCATTAAGGAGTGTAGAGAAGTCGCCTGCACCGGCTGCTACAAGTACAATTCTGCTTCATGGCTTACCTGTTAGAGTTTTGTTTGATACGGGTGCTACGCATTCATTTATTTCTAATACATGTGTTGAACGTCTGAGTTTAGCTACTATAGAGGGGATACCCTTTACTATAGGGTTACCTGGTGGTAGTCGGGTCAGAGGTACCCGTGAGATACGTAGTTGTCCCCTTCGTTTAAGGAGTCGTGTTTTGCTTGTTGACATCTTACCCATGCCATTGATGCATGAAGAAGTCATACTAGGTATGCATTGGATGCATAGACACCGTGCGGTTTTAGATGTTAGTAGACGGACAGTTATAGTCTCTACCAGGGTTGGTCATATAAAGGTCTTCCGAGTTTGGGACCTTGGAAAGACAAGTTATGTCATTAGTGTCGTACGAGGAGAGAGACTAATAGCAACCGGATGTGATGCCTTGTAGTGCTATCCCATGAAGGATGGAGAGAGTCCAGCTTTGGAGGACATACCAATGGTCTGCGAGTTTCTAGACGTGTTTGCTGAGCCGTCGAGCTTGCCGCCCCAAAGGAGTGTGGATTTCAGTATCGAGTTGGATCCTGGTACGAGACTCATCTTGAAGGCCCTATATTGTATGGCGCATGCCGAGATGTTGGAGATGAAGAAGCAACTCGAGGAGTTGGCTGAGAAGGGATTTATACGCCCTAGTGTTTCACCATGGGGTGCACTTGTCCTCTTCGTGCGGAAGAAGGACGGATCGTTGAGATTGTGTATCGATTATAGAGAACTGAACAAGCTGGCCATCAAGAACAAGTATCCATTGCCTCGTATTGATGATCTACTTGATCAGCTTCAGGGAGCGACAGTATTCTCCCAGATTAACTTGCGTTCAAGATATCACCAGCTGAGGGTGAGGGAGCAGGACGTGCACAGGACGGCATTTCGTACAAGTTATGGACACTACGATTTTTTAGTGATGCCATTCGGACTAACGAATGCCCCAACAGTTTTCATGGAGTTGATGAACACTATCTTCATCGACTTCCTTGATCAGTTTGTAGTAGTCTTCATTGATGACATTTTGGTATACTCTCGTAGCAGAGAGGAGCATGCCGGTCATCTGAGAAATGTTTTGCAGATTTTTAGGAATAGAGAGCTATATGCCAAGCTCTCTAAGTGTGAGTTCTGGATGTCTTAGGTTTCTTTTCTTGGACACATCGTCTCCACCGATGGGATTATGGTTGATCCGGCAAAGATCGAGTCTGTTACGGCATGGACGACACCGACGAACTTCAAGGAAGTGCGTAGATTTCTTGGCCTAGCCGGTTATTACCGACGTTTTGTGGAGGGATTTTCTGTGATTGCCCGTCCACTTACAAGTCTACTAAGGAAGACTACGTGATTTGTGTGACTGACCAGTGTGCGCAGAGTTTTGAGGAGTTGGAGAGGCGTTTGACTTCTTCTCCCTTATTGGCACACCTACAGGGTTCTGATGATTTTGTGGTCTATAGTGATGCATCCAAGCTAGGCTTGGGATGTGTGTTGATGCAGAGGGGCAGTGTGATTGCTTATGCGTCTATACAATTGAAGACATTTGAGGAGAACTACTCGACTCATGATTTGGAGTTAGCAACGGTAGTTCATGTTTTGAAGATCTAAAGACATTACCTATCTGGTGCTACATGTCACATCTTCACAGACCATAAGAGTCTGAAGTACATTTTTACGCTGCGGGAGTTGAATAACCTCCAACGTCGATGGCTTGAGTTGATCGAGACTTTTCACCTTGAGATTTGTATCATCCTGGAAAGGCGAATGTGGTAGTTGACGCCTTGAGCAGGAAGACGCCTCGAGAGAAAGCGATTCCCAGATTGACAGTATAGCCTCAACTTCAAATCGATCTAGCTTGGCTAGAGCTGGACATCCAGTTTCCTGATGAGGATGTCCAATTGTATGCTTTAGAGGTTCTACCTGGTCTGTTGGATGAGATATAGCAGAAGTACGGGACTTGCCCGACCTTGAGAGAGGATGTCTCGTGGAGAGGCACCATAATTTTCCATTGGAGTAGATGGAGTGATGAGGCGCCATGATCGCATTTGTGTACCTGTTGATGCAGAGTTGAGACATAGGATCTTATAGGAGGCTCATTGTACACCTTACTCAGTACATCTAGGTACGAGTAAGATGTACCATGATGTGAGACGTTCATAATGGTGGGGAGGGTTGAAGCCCGATGTAGCCAGATTTGTGGCCTAGTGTGCGACCTATCAACAGGTCAAGATAGATCATTACAGACCTAGAGGTGAGCTCCATCCACTGCCAGTACCACAGTGGAAGTGGGGGACGTCTCCATGGACTTTGTGATGGGATTAAGGCCTAGTAGGAGTTTTGATGCTATCTGGGTTGTTGTTGACAGACTGACGAAGACGGCACGTTTCATTTCTATCAGAGAGACGTGACCAGCGAGCAGATTGGTTGAGGAGTACACTGGACATATAGTTAGACTCCATGGTGTACTGAGGACGATCGTCTTTGACCGAGATGGACGGTTTACCTCGAGGTTTTGGCAGCAGATTCACTCTGCTTTGGGGACGACTCTGCACTTCACGACTGCATTTCACCCCTAGACAGATAATCAGTCAGAGCGGACCATCCAGACCCTTTGCGAGCTTGTGTGTTGGATTAGGGACAGGGATGGTCTGATTACCTCCCACTAGTTTAGCTCTCATACAATAACAGCTAGCATGCATATATTAGATTGGCCCCATCTGAGGCTTTGTATGGACGTAGGTGTCGTACACCTTTATGCTGGGATGAGCCTAGTAATATCATTGGGATAGCGCCAGAGCAGATTCAGGATAATATGGCTCTAGTAGAGCTGATCGGAGAGAGGATATTGGCTGCACAAAGTCGCCAGAAGTCATATGAAAACAAGAGGCGTCGACCTCTAGAGTTCAGGGTAGGAGCTCATGTATGGTTGAGAGTATCTCCGAAGCATGGCGTCAGACGTTTTGTCGTAAAGGGGAAGTTGAGTCCCCGATATGTCAGCCCTTTAAAAAAACTTAATAGAGTTGGGAGGGCAGGCTACAGATTAGATTTGCCTCCGAGATTAGAGGGTGTTAACCCTGTATTCCATGTGTCTCAGCTGAGGGAGTACATACCAAATCTGAGACACATTGTGAGTTATGATGATTTGGTGGGTGAGTCGGACCACACCTTTGCTGAGCATCCTATTGCAGTCCTAGAGCGAGGTGTGAGACGCCTACATTCGAAGGACATTCCTATGTTGCAGATACAGTGGTCTAGACGTGGACCTGAGGAGGCTACATGGGAGACTAGGGATAGTATCTAGAGGAACTATCCAGAGTTTTATGTTGAGAAAGATGCACCTAGGGTCGATGAGTAGATCTTAGTGCTATCATGGTAAGTATGTGATTATGTGCTTATGTGCTTACATGCCTTGATGTGTATATTCCATGTTAGCTATGATGTGATTTATGATCTTATTAGATCTTGATGTGCTAGCATGATGTATATTTATAGCTGGAGATGGTTCTTTCTTTCATGCTATCTAAGGGTGATTAGTATTCAGCTGGAGATGGTTCTTTCCTCCATGCTACCATGATGGACATAGTTCCCTTGGAGATGTTAATCCTCCATGCGTACAATATGATTATGCTTTGGCTAGATGTGCTTCCTCTATCCCTTGTGATATGATATGGCGAGAGATGTGATTCCTCTACGCCTTTGGGTAGCATTATGGCCCTGTTTTCTGGAGTGGATGATTCCTCCATGTTCATGTTGAGGTTACAGATTGATATAGGTTATGACCTTCTGAGCAGAGATGTGATACCTCAAATAGAAAGAGAGAGTTATACCTCGACTTATGGGTCCGAGAGGATTTGGGATTTTGCAAGTTTCAGGACGAAACTTGTTTTTAGGGGGGTGAGGTGTAAGAGCCTTAGTCTTCGAGAGATCCCTCACCTGTGCCTCAGCTGAGACACAGCTGCTGTAAGGCTTTGGAGCTGTAGAGGGCCACCCCTACGCCCTGGTTGGCCGCCCCTGCGAGCCTATGAGCCGCCCCTGTGGGCAGGCCAGGCCGCCCCTACGGTTTATGGCGGGATGCAGCCATCTTCTTTGACCCGAGCTTGCTTTTGGACCCTTCATCCCTTATATCCTCTTCTTCTTCCAGATGAGAGTTTCCTCATTCTCTTTCCTGCTCCATCTCTTCTTACGTACGTCTTCTTCTCTCTTCTTCCTTTGGATCTTTGCTTGATCTTCCTTAAAGTATTGTTGAGTTTGTGAGAGTTGTGCTTGACTTTTTTGTTGTTGTTGATGGTTGTTGTTGTTGAGCTTTGTGTGAGCTAGCTTGTGGTGTTGTGTTTGATCTCCTGGAGAGCTCAACTGGTGAGTCTCATGGCTTCTTTCCTTTCTTTCTTCATTCTTTCATCTTCTTTCTTCTTCTCTTCTTCTAGCTTAGATTCCCTAAGGTTTGGATCTTGTTCCGGCCATGATTGGCATATGTTAATGTATATATATGTATGTTTTTGTATATATGTGTGTTGATCGAAGAAGGAGTGAAGGAATCAAAGGAAGTAGTGAAGAAGGGGCTGAATTGGGGTCTTCTACTATCCAGCCGCCCCAACGCCACCTTGCAGCCGCCCCAACGCCACCTTGCAGCCGCCCCTGCGCCGGCCAGAGTCCGCCCCCGCGCCACCTATGAGCCGCCCTTGCGGCCACCTGCACCAGCTGGTGTTTCCACTTGGTTCTGAAGGTGTGTGTTGCTTCTAGGCTTGCTTTAGGATGTCTTTGTTCCCTCCTTTCCTAGTGTGAGTGTATAGGATCATGCTAGATGTGTGAGGATGGGTTTTGATGAGGTTATGATCGGTATATGCCATGTATGGCCTTCGAGGTTTATCAGGTTATGAGGTTAGGTTGAGGATGATCTTGTAGATATCTTTGGGTCTAGGTTTGAACCTTGTGTTGATAGGAGTTTGATACATCTTTTTATGCCTTGTTTATAGGTTGTGTTATCCCTCTAGTGTAGAGGTGATCGTGGTTGAGGTTGATCGAGGTTGAGGTAAGTCCTACGAACTTACTTAACTACCATCCTTATATTGGGTGTTTGCTTGAGTGGTGTGTGCGTTAGATGTTTACTATGATAGCATGAGATGTTGTTTAGACCAACCTATGTTTTATTGATTTCCCCGTTGCATGGTTGAGATAACCTTTCCCTTTCATCCCGCCGTGGAGTTTGGGAGGTTCTTTGATGTCAGGCCAAATTGACTTTACAGGAAGGGCGCAATCCACTCCCATAGGGTACACGGATTGTGTGACCGATACTTGTGCAGCTGGTTGTCAAGCTCAGAGGCGAGGATGTATCGGTCCTCGTGTCACATACTTTCATCTATCTATATATACGATTTGAGTGAATGACTATTATATAAAGATGATTAATGGGTAAATGTGTGATATCATGCTGATGTGTTTATCTTTTCATGATTGTGTTTCTGCTTATGCATTAGTCTATATATGTATGGTTAGCTAATCGTTTATTCCCATGTTTTAGATGCCCTACAAGATAGGCGTGTTGCTGAGTGATCTAGCATGGTGGTAGGCCGAGGACCTCTCGTACATAGGATGGTTGTGGTCTTTTGAGGTTGTTTACTTTTCCCTCCTACATCAGTATGATCTTTTGTTACCTCCATTGTGAGGATGTTGTTGTTTATACAGTTTTATGCATTTGTTTTATATCTGCCAGTGACATGTTGTAAGGTCTAGAGAACTAGTTGTCAGGCTAGGGTCACGATCCCTTGTGAGATCCTAACCCAATGTGGCACTCCGAGTCCCGTGGAAAATATGTCAAGAGAAAAGGAATCATTCCACGGTGGTTCCACGGGCGTGGAAAGTTTCTTTTGACCGTGGTTCTTCTAACGGGCGCCACGTGTCCTATTTTCAACATCGGCAACGGTTATGGGCTATTGTAACCCTATTTTCCTCCTATGAGAAGGCTGAAGCAGGAGGGAAATCATACGATCCGCATTCCACGCTACATTGCACCCTTGCTAGAGAGAAGAAAGATCATTCGGAAGATTTTATTGTGTGAAGGGAAGATTTGGAGAAGTACGCACTTTAAGATTGCGTACTCGGAAAAGATCTTAGGGTTTCACCTTGAAGGCGGATTGACATCCCTTAAGCGATTCTGTGTTTGATTAACATTGGTTTTGTGTTTGTTATTGAGATTTCAAGGTTCTACCTTTTCTGTCTTTTATATTTGATTTTGGATTTCTTTATAATGATTGTTGGGTAAAACCCTTAAGCGATTCTAAGGTGAAAAGTTAATAGTTGTGGGATAGATGATGATAGATTGAACCAAAACAGATTGGACCTTGATAGTTGCGAGAAACCTCGTCGTCGAGGTTTTCCATGGTTTGTTCTTGAGTTCTACAGCCGTGATTCTTCAAGATCTTACCGTGGTTTTCCTCTGTCGTACGTTCTTTGCTTTTGCTTTGATTCAAAGTTAAAGATTGGTCTTAACCTAGCCTTGGCTTACCTTTTCTAGGTAGTAGTAAGACTCAACATCCTCTGCTTTGGTTTCGAGTGTCATAACCTTAACCGTTTTGGCTTATCTTTGATTCCCTTGGGTTTGGGCATGGGTATTTGAGAGTTTAATCTTGTCCTTTGATTCTCTTTATAACAAGACTCAACATCCTTTGCAATCCCAACTCGGTCCTTATATCTTTAGAACATCTTGAATCGATTGCCACAATTGGATACCTGAATCTTTAGAATCGTTGTTTTCCCAATTATCTTCACAAAAGATTTTTATTTTTCCGGACAATTTTCGAACTGAATTTAATCCCCCAAATTGCTGAGTTCGATACTGTGGAATTCTTGTTTTACTATACCGATCCGTACACTGCGGGTTTGCTTTGCTTGATTTCTGATTTTATAAATTTTAGACTTAGTGACGCAACTTTCGAGCGAACAAGTTTTCGGCGCCGTTGTCGGGTATTTGGTTTAGGCCAAATTCGGTTTTCGGTTGTCGGGCTTGTCAACGTTTGCTCTTGTTATTTGATCTATCTACCTTAGTGATTTTCCAGATTTCTCTTTAGGTATATGCGAAGGTCTAGATCTGTGAAAGACCTCGTTCCTTTTGATCCTGGACCGGAGAAAACTTTGAAGAAACGGTTAAGGGAGAAAAAGATGTCGGAACACAATGAAAAGAGTCTCCAAGAGGAGTTGGATGAGACTCGAGCTCTTCTTAATACGAGTGAAAGAAGACGTATTGAAGAACAAGTTGTAGCTTGTGCTAATAGAGAGCGAACACAAATTCAAATTGATGAGTTTAAGGCGATGCGTTTACAAATAAAACTGGATAAGGGCGCCAAGAGCAAGAGAGCTGGACCATCTAATGATGATTCTATGTCGGAGTTGGAGGAAATACCACCATTTAATCCTCGAGTCTATGTCGATCCTCGCGCTCATGTTAGAGATGTGAGAGCTGCTAATGTTGTGGCTAAAACACGAACCCTTGGGTAATGAATGGATCCGATTCAGCAACCATGTCGTTTATATGTGAATCTTGGAGATCCAGATGAGCATGACATTGGATTTCACCCTCAAGTCATTACTATGATCCGCCAAAGCCAGTTTGGTGGAATGGAAGCTGAATCTCCACATCAACATTACAAAATTATGAGATTCTTATGGAGACTTTGAAGCATCCAAGAGCTGTCAACAACAACTACAAGTTGAGACCGTTCTTCTTCTCTTTAAAGGACAAAGCCTTAACTTGGTATCAAGCTCTTCCAAGTGGAAGATTTAACACATGGGAGGAGTTGACTTTGGAATTCCTCACCAAGTTCTTTCCGCCATCCAAAACAGCGGAGTGGAGAGGTAACATAAATGCTTTTCTATGAAACCTAATGAAAGTTTGTTTAAAAATTTTGGGAAAGGTTTCAAGATCTTCAATTGGATTGCCCGCACCATGGCATTTCAAAGCTGGAATTATTGGAGTGGAAACACTATTAAAACTTAAATCCCTTTCTTGTGGAACTTTTATGGATATGAGAGAAGATGATTCTTGGGATTTTATTGAGAAGCAAGCTCTAGTGATTGAGAAGTATTCCCATAAGAAAGCTGATAGTGGGAATCGAGATTCCGGAGAGCCAGGAGCAAGATTAAATCCAGCAGCTCAAGCATAAATTTTCTCCCTCAACAATGAGATTAAGGAGCTGAAGGAAGAACAATCAAGGAAATAGGAACAACTACCGGAACAATAACTGGAATAACAACAACAACAGGAACTCCAACAACCATTCGAGATCCAACCAACAAAATCCCGGTAATCCTTATTCCCATGCTGAAAATGCACTAACATCACCATCTTCTTCTATTCCTTTGAAAAGTCAGGGGCAAACATCAAATAGTTCGAACAAGCCGGAGAAGGATAGATTATGGAAACAATCTTGGGGAAGATACAAGGAATGGAGAATCACATTACTTCGATGGATAAAGCACAAAAAGCTTTGGAGAATCAATTATTCAGCAAGGCCGGAGAAGTTCCTAGAGATCAAGATAAACTTCCTGGACAAACGGAGGGCAATCCCAAAGGGAGGGTGATGGCAATTACAACAAGAAGTGGTGTAACAACCACCGACCTGCAGCCCAAATTCATTGAGGTTCCCGTTGAAAAGGAGAAAGAGAAGGAAAAGGAGAAGGAAGATGTTTATGTTCCTCCTCTAGCTTATAAACCTCCTATGCCATTCCCGCAATCTAGAGCGAGAGCGTGTCTAAATGTTCGCCCCTAGAGGTGTGTGCAAATAAGCTTTAAATTTATAAAACTAGAATCAAGCAGCGAACCCGCAGTGTACGGATCGACGTAGCTAAGCAAGAATTCCAGAGTATCGAACACAGGGATTTGGGTGGGAACGAACTCGATTGTAAGTTATCAAGCAAGTAAATATGAGAGTTTTGCAAATATTGGGAAAACAACAATCCTAAAGATTCAGGTATCCAGCTGTGGCAATCGATTCAAGATATACTTAATGATGTAAAGACAGAGTTGAGATATGCAAAAGTATACTAATGTAAGGTAATCGTACGGTGAAGTTCCAAAAACCTTTTGTAACTCACCTACAAGGCACTCTCTATACAGGTTGTTGAGGCTCAATATAGAAAGATTCTAAATGCGAGAATTAATGTCAAATACCCAAACTTATAACCTAAAGATCAAGACTAACTTAACCGATTGAGGTTATTGAGGCTCACAATCGAGGTAGAGGTTGTTGAGGCTCACTACCACCTAGAAAAGACAAGTCTAAACTAAGCTAAAGCAAATCTTTAACTTTAGATTGAAGTAAAAGCAGGTTCGTAGACTTAAGGGAAATCACGGTTAGTTCTTGAGGTTCCACGGCCGTGGACTCAAGAACAACCCGTAATTTGGGGTTGTCGGCGATATTTCTCTAACTCTCAGGGTCTAATCTGTTTGCGATCAATCTATCATCATCTAAGCCACAAATATCAACCCTTCACCTTAGAATTGTCAAGGGTTTTTAGCCAATAACAGTCATGTTGATTTCAATTCAAGAATTAAAAGATAAAAAGATGAAAACTTTCAAGAACTTTAAAGAATCTTCAATTCAATCTCAAAGTCACAAAGAGAACAAGTAATGTCAAAAGATTCAAAGTATAACAAACAATCACCACCTTTGGAAAGAAGAGAAAACGGGATGTCAATCCGTTTTCCAAATCAAACCTAATCCAGAAGAGAGATCTTCTTGCAAAACCTTCCAAGAACTTCGATCTTCCGCAAATCCGGAGATCTCCACATCAATCTCCACCCAAAGTGCGAGATTAGATGAATTCCAAACACGAACTTCGATCTCTCCGCGGTGATGAATGATGGTAAACGGGGTGTAAGCGCCGATGTGCGACGATTGTAAGCAGGCGTAAGCGGGGATGACGGAATCTCCTTTCTTCCGTCTTTTTATAATGTAGGGCAAAGTGTCGGCCCGGCCCAATCTTTAAAAGATCGTGGCTTCAAAGTGTGGCGAAAAGATTCGCCAAGATCACGGTCGTGGAAGTGTTCCACGACCGTAATTTAGAGCGTGGAAACAAATACGGTTTGCAACATATGTTCCACGGCCGTGTAATCCCCTGGAATGAACATGAATTTCTGACTCCAAATCCACGGCCGTAATTCTGAACGTGGTTTGTGAAACGGCCGTATTTTAGGGCGTAATTTAGCGTAAGAACGTGATTCTTCCCTAAACTCGTGCATTCCTCAAGCTAAGACTCCAAATTGCTTCCAAAGAGTGTCCTCAATCTATGGACATATCAACTCAACTCTCCTTTGCTCGATTCCGTTCGGAAATAGCTCCAAATCACCTATAATCAACATAGAACTAGTGTAGACATCCATATCGACAATATAGGAAATACTAGCTCACATATGCACCAAGATCAATCAAAGACTATCAATATGAATCAAATACGTTTAGAAAACGTTCCTAAAATATCACAATATTTCATGCTAACAAATAACCCCATACTTAACACTTGCTTGTCCCTAAGCAAGGTCTTTCAAAAAGCTTTAAACAAGAGTTAGGATGAAATATGTGTACCTTCTTTTGGATGATTGTGACTTCTAAAGAATAGATCATTCTCAAACCTTGCTTCATACGTTTTTTCAAACTTTCACACGCTTAATCAAAGAGTAGAAGGCAAAGAAAATTCATGAACCAACTTAACTTCTAAACAAGCATTATAACCTTCAAACATTACCAAAATCAATCACAAGAAACTTCAATTTAGATCACCAAGTCATATAACATTCTTTTGATCTTAAGGACTTTCAAAGAAAAGGTCTAGAATATGGAAGGGAAGGGAAAACTTTACGGGAAAGTGGTGCATAAATCCGGGAAAGTGGACAACTACCTTCTTCTTCTTATGCGGTTCCCGCAACACTTCAACTTAGAGCTTCGCTCTGTTCCTTTCATTTTTCGACTTTTCTTTTGGAGTTATGGATAGAGGTGCACAAAAACCGAAGCCTAGGAGATTGGCGTTTCTCAAATTTGCAAGAGATGCCTCAAACCCTTAGCGCACATACCATAATCCGCTAGGAATATCGCTCAATTCGACTTTGGCAAGACACAAACACCCGGCTATGTGAATGGTGCCGAGTTACTCATCGTCATGATCGACTTCCCCAAACCTACAATTTCTTTCTATTCAATTGATTGCAAATAATTGCTCTCATGGCCCTCCCACATCAAACATGCCTTTTTCTCATTCACTTCTTCCAATTTCCCGGATAGGTAAAGGAGGCTAATATTTCAATGAGGAGTTAGATGATCAAAGAAAGAAGAAAGAAAGTATCGAATTGCCTTAATCATTTCAACAAGAAGTATAGGAACTTATAATGTGATTTCAACTTCAATTTCCTAGCATGATTTAGGTAACATTTTCACATTATAAAACTTGCAAAAGAGGTAAAATTTATTCATTCAAATCCTTTTCAATTCACAATCCTTTTAAGCATGCAATTGTCATCAAACTCAATTCACAAGTAGTGATTATCATGGAAATTATCTCAATTCATTAGAAGCACAAAATTTTCAAAAATTTTCAACTTTTATGGTTTTTTTCAAGTCATTTTTCATGCAATGCAATAAGGAAACGTGTAACACATAATGAAGATGCAACGATAGTCTCGAATGAAAGCGAACATAGAGAGTAGAGTTATTACAAACTTTTAGTACATCCCACCCCATACTTAGGACGAACATTGTCCCTAATGTTCAAAAGAAAGAACAAAAGAAAGAAAAGAAAAAGGAAACTCACAAGTGGTGGCGGGAATGTCTAAAACAACGATCATGCATCAATCACTGCGGCGCCGGCGGAGGTGGGAATGGAGAGAAGCTGGAGTCGTATGGCCGCCCAAACTGCTGGCGGTAGACGTCCCTCATCATGTGGTCGAGGTCGTCGAGGCGTCCGTCTCTAGCGTCGGCCCGGATCTCCAACGCTCCAACTCTCTCTGAAAGTCCGGTAGCCCAATCCGGCATCCTCTCATACCATCCCGGGGCGTGATCATACCATGCGGGGGCATCGGCTGGTACTGGTGCTGGTGGTGGTGCTGCTGGCTGCTCCGTGGACCAAGGAGGGGGAGTGTCATACCAAGTGGGAGGTGTAGTCATCCACGTGGCCCTCTCACTCACGCTAGCGCGGCGAGATGACGAGCCTGAGGCTCTAGTTGGGCGTGGAGAGCGTCTAGGTACATCTGGGGCCGCCTCCGGCTGATCCGGGAACGTGCCAAACTCCTGCTCCGCTCCTCTACCACTCTCGTACTGATCTCCCATGTCCTCCTCCTCCACAACCGGTGGTGGAACGTAAGGGGGAGCTACTAGCCTGTTCGCGTGCATCGCAGCGAACGTCTCCTTCCAATTGTGGCGTCCCGCCACAATGGAATACTCCGGCAGCCACTCAATCCCCCTACCCGTCCTAGTCTCCCAAGGCATGCCCGCGTAAGGCGGACCTCTATGTGTGGGGAAGATGAGTCCCCTAACCATAAATGCATGTAATCCTAAGGGTACGGCCGGTATGCGGGTGCAAGCAGAAAAATCTACACCAAACGTCCTAGCAATGTGGGTTACTATCCCACCATATCCAATGTTCCCCTTCGACTTGTTCTTGAGCTTGCTCATCGTAGTAGCCAAGAGAGTAGCACAATCTGCTCGGCGTCCACAGAGCATGCAATAGAGCAAGAATAGCTCATCCGTCTTGATCTTTTGGGGCGTCTCCGTCCTAGGAAAGAGACACTCCGAAAGAACGCGGTGAGCTATCTTCAAGGCTAGATGGTACATCAATCTAGCCTTGGTATCGGCGGGTTGCCAACGGTCCTCGTCGGCGTATATCATCGCAACTTCCTCCCAAAAGTCCTTAGGGTAGACACCACTAGGGAATCGACCATTGTAGGTCTCATGGAACCCGAAAATGGTCCCAAACTCAACAATACTCAAATGATAGTCTCGTTCCATGAGACGGAAGGAGACGGTCCTATCAACGTGGCTGTGCTCGAAAGACGTCACAACCTCTCGGGTGATCTCCTCATAGGCGTCTTCACGAATGTTTGTGAAGACAAGCAATCCGGCTCTATCCAAGAGCCATGTAAGATCATCAACAATGTTGAGAGGATGTAGATCCTCCAACAACAAATACCTAGGACCTATCACTGTCCTCTTCTGTATCTTCTCAAATGCAGCAAGGTGGTTCTCATGTATGGTTGGAATGCTAGGGTGAGGAGGTGAAGATGGAGGTGAAGGTGAGGATGGTAGTGAGGGAGATGAGGGTGGTGGTGCCCTAGAGGTGGAGGGATTGCCCTTTCTTTTCTTATTTTTCTCTCCCTTTTTCTCTTTTATCCTTCCCGACACTCTCCTTACAAAGTCCATTTTTCACCAAAATTACGGTCTGTTTTTCAGGTTCCACGGCCGTGGTTTACCCAGAGACCGTGATTCGTCTCAAAATCTCGTAAATCTCAGCAAATTCACCAACAATCACCACAACAAGCAGTCCTAATCAAATTCCTTCCAGTCTTTGTCAGTTCTTCCTAAAAATCTATAGCAAAAACGAACCAAATCCGCGAAATTTCAAGAAGAAAGAATAACCTCTTTTTCGGATTGAAAAATCCGAAATGCGCGTTTGTTGATGGATTTCCGCTTGGTTTGTTGCTTGGATCTTGTTCGTGGTTGGATTTGCTGTAGTTTAGGATGAAGAATCGTTGAAAACGATTAGAAAACGAAGAATTGGAGGAGGTCGTGGGATATCGGCGTTTAGGTCGTGGAATGGGAATTTTTGGGGCAAATTTGTGAAGAACGTGGCTTATATACTCGCAGGCAAAATTTTGAAAATCACGGTCTGTCGGGGTGTTCCACGGCCGTGGAAGTGTACGGAACCGTGGTTTTAGTGATTTTTCAAAGGCTTTTGAGAATTACGGCCACTGTAGCTATGACGACCGTAATTTAGACCGTGGAACTTCCTGTAAAGCTTCAAAGTCCAAATTTCGTCACTTTTCTTCGACATTATCTTCCCTTTCTCCTTTTCCATCGATCCTACAACCAAAAACACGAACATACTGGAAGAAATCGAGGCAAAACAAAGCAAAACGTCTATTCTAAACTAGTCTATGAATTGAAAACAAAAACGAAGATGCAATACCTTGGGTTGCCTCCCAAGAAGCGCTTTGTTTAAGGTCCGTAGCTAGACCATTCTCGCACTTATTCGAGTGCGGTATGCGCGAACTCCTCATCTTGGAGTTCCCGCGTATACTTCTTGAGTCGTTGGCCGTTCACCTTAAAACTTCCCCTAGCTTCACCCCATACTTCAACTGCACCATGGGGGAAAATACGCTTAATTAGAAAAGGTCCATTCCAACGAGATTTAAGCTTACCTGGAAAGAGGCGAAGTCTTGAATTGAAGAGGAGAACTTGATCTCCTTCTTTGAAGTCCTTTGGAATGATATGCTTATCATGCCAACGCTTTGTTCTTTCCTTGTAGATCTTAGCGTTTTCGTAGGCGTTCAAACGGAGTTCATCCATCTTGTTGATGTCTAGGAGACGCTTCTCTCCCGCTTCCTTCATGCCGAAATTCAGCCACTTGATAGCCCAAAACGCTTTGTGCTCCAGCTCTACCGGTAAATGACAAGACTTCCCATACACAAGGTTGTATGGTGTGGTTCCTATGGGAGTCTTGTACGCAGTCCGGTACGCCCATAATGCATCATCTAGTTTCAAGGACCAATCCTTCCTAGTCCTTGAAACCGTCTTCTCTAGAATTCCCTTGATCTCCCTATTTGAGATCTCAACTTGTCCACTCGTTTGTGGATGGTAAGGGGTAGCGATCTTGTGAGTAACCCCATACTTGGCAAGAAGAGCTTCAAAGCAACGGGCTATGAAGTGAGAACCTCCATCACTAATGATCGTCCTTGGCGTCCCGAATCGTGGAAAAATGGTCTTGTTGAAGAACTTAACCACCACCATGGCATCATTTGTGGGAGAGGCAATTGCTTCCACCCATCTAGAAACGTAATCTACCGCCAATAGTATGTATTGATTTCCACAAGAAGATGGGAATGGTCCCATGAAATCGACTCCCCAAACGTCGAAAATCTCCACCTCTTGGATGTTGTTGAGGGGCATCTCGTTTCTTCTAGATATATTGCCTGTTCTTTGACAAGCATCGCAGCAAGAGACAAAGGATTGCACATCTCTAAATAAAGTAGGCCAATAGAATCCAGATTGCAATACCTTTGCGCTAGTCTTGTTCGAACTAGCGTGTCCTCCACAAGGTAGTGAATGACAATGGCGGATGACACTTTGCATCTCATCTTCCGGCACACATCGCCGGATGATGCCATCCGGACCTCTCTTAAAGAGGAGAGGCTCGTTCCAATAGTATTCCTGGACGTCCTTAAAGAACTTCTTCCTTTGTGCGTAGGATAGTCCGGGCGGTATCTCCTGGCAAACCAAATAGTTAACAAAATCAGCAAACCATGGTTCGTTACCTTTGGAGATCTCGTTGATGCACTCCTCTATGATGTGTAGGTGTTCGTCCGGAAAGGAGTCATCAATGGGTAGATGGTCGTCCTCTAGATGTGTGAGGCGACTCAAATAATCCGCAACAGAATTTTCTGAACCTTTCTTGTCGCGGATCTCAAGATCGAATTCTTGTAGGAGAAGAATCCATCTAATTAGCCTTGGCTTTGCGTCTTTCTTTGCAAGGAGGTACCGGATCGCAGCATGATCCGTGTAGACAATCACCTTTGCACCTACAAGATAAGAGCGAAACTTGTCAATAGCGTAGACAATGGCTGAAATTCTTTTTCTGTAGTGGCGTAGTTGAGCTGAGCTTCGTCTAGCGTCTTGCTAGCGTAGTATATGGCATGGGTTCGTCCTTCTTTTCGTTGTCCAAGAACAGCTCCAATAGCTACGTCACTAGCATCGCACATAATCTCGAAGGGGAGAGTCCAATCTGGAGGTTGGATAATAGGTGCTGAAATTAGAGCTTGCCGAATGGTGTTAAACGCATCCAAACATTCCTGCGAAAACTCAAAAACCGCATCCTTCATCAGTAGATTAGTGAGAGGTTTTGATATCTTAGAAAAGTCCTTAATGAAACGTCTATAAAACCCAGCATGTCCTAGGAAACTTCTTATCCCTTTCACCGAAATTGGGGGAGGAAGTTTCTCTATGGTCTCTATCTTAGCCTTGTCTACCTCTATCCCTCTACTAGAGACTAAGTGACCTAATACGATTCCTTCTTTAACCATGAATTGACACTTCTCCCAATTAAGAACTAGGTTAGTGTCTTCACAACGTTGTAGAACGAGAGAAAGGTTAGGAAGGCAATCGTTAAAAGAGGAACCGTATACGGAGAAGTCGTCCATGAAGACTTCCATGATTTCCTCTACGTATTCGGAGAAGATGGCCATCATGCACCGTTGAAAGGTGGCTGGGGCGTTGCAAAGCCCGAACGGCATTCTCCTATAGGCGAACGTACCCCAAGGGCACGTGAATGTGGTCTTCTCTTGATCATCCGGATGTATCGGAATTTGAAAGAAACCACTATAACCGTCAAGGTAGCAAAAATGTGAATGTTGTGCTAACCTTTCAAGCATTTGATCGATGAATGGCAATGGAAAGTGATCCTTCCGCGTGGCGTTGTTGAGCTTGCGGTAGTCTATGCACATCCGCCATCCAGTCACGGTTCGGGTAGGAATGAGTTCGTTGTTCTTGTTGGTGATGACCGTCATTCCTCCCTTCTTCGGAACTACTTGAACTGGACTCACCCATTTGCTATCGGAGATAGGATAGATGATACCTGCATCAAGAAGTTTAAGAATTTCCTTCTTGACAACCTCCTTCATGGTCGGATTCAACCGCCTTTGAGGTTGTCGCGAAGTCCTAAAGTCCACCTCCATTAGTATCTTATGCATGCATAGGGAGGGTTTAATTCCTACTAAGTCCTCAATAGTATAGCCTATGGCTTTTCTATGTTTCCTAAGGACAATCATGAGCTGTTCATGTTCATCTATGCTTAATTCGGAGCTAACGATAACCGGAAAGGTAGAATTAGATCCAAGAAAAGCGTACCTTAGATGAGTAGGAAGTGGTTTGAGCTCCATTACTTTCGGAGCCTCCAATGATCCTTGAGGAGCTTCCGACGTGTCCTTAGAAGTTTCTAAGGGTGTTGAGTGGTTTGAAGAAGAATTAGAAGAAGTTGAAGAAGTTTGCCGGTTACCCTCTTCCACGGTCAGAATTACGGCCTCCTCATGTGTTCCACGGCCGTGTAATCCCCTGGAATGGAGGTCGAATTTGGTTGTGAAATCCACGGTCGTGGAATACAGGGTGTGACCGTGGATTCTTACATTCTCAGCCTCATCGTGGAGTTTCTCAATCTCCAATTCAAATATCTCTTCTTGTGCTTCTAAGGCTTCAATTTCCTCTTTGCACTCTTCTTCTTCTCCTTCATTGGTTAGACTCATAGTGATAACCTTTTGTAAAGGATCGTTAAAGAGAATCGCACTTACCTCCTCCCTAGACAAACCTTCTTCGTCTTGGACATCGTAGATATCCTCGTCAATGATTGGCTCCTTCACTAGAGTGGAAAGAACGAACTCTACTTTCTCTTCTCCAATATCAAAAGCGAGTCTTCCATTCTTGCAATCGACCATGCAGCCGGAAGTTGCAAGAAACGGTCTTCCGAGTATAATCGGGACCGGACTATCTGCAGGAATGTCAAGCACGACAAAATCAATGGAAACAAAGAATTTACCTAGCTTGACCGGGACGTCTTCTACAATACCGACGGGGCGAGTGATGGATCGATCCGCCATGTATAACGTCATCTTTACCGGTTTAGGATCGCCTAAACCGATCTTCCTACATAATGCAAGTGGTATGATGCTCACACTTGCTCCCAAGTCACATTAAGCGTCGTATGTGACGTCTCCCACTCCAATGGGAATGCAAAATGACCCCGGATCCTTCAATTTTTGGGGCATTTTCTCCTTCATGGTCTTGATGAGATCCGAAGAATCCGAACTCATCTTGACCTCTCCGAAGTCTTCTAGCTTCCTCTTGTTGGAAAGGAGCTCTTTCAAGAACTTGCCGTAAGCTGGCATACCTACAATAGCATCAATGAAAGGTATATTAATATGCAGCTTACTCATGAGTTCTATGAACTTACCGAATTGTTTATCTAGGCGCGCTCGCGCTCTAGATTGAGGGAACGGTAGGGGAGGTTTGTAAGCTGGAGGAGGAACATGGACATCTTCCTTCTCCTTCCCCTTTCCTTTTTCCTTCTCTACGGGGACTTCAACGAACGTAGGCTGTGGATCGGTGGTAGTCACTCCGCTCCTGGTTGTAATCGCCATTACCCTTCCCTTAGGGTTGTCCTCCGTCTTTCCTGGAAGTTTCCCTTGATTTCTAGGAACTTCCTCCGCATGGTTGAACATTTGGTTTTCCAAAACTTTTTGAGCTTTGTCAACCTTAGAAACTTGATCATCAACCTTGATGAGGCGGTTCTCCAACCCTTGAAGCTTTCCCAAGATCGTTTCCAACATGGGATCGGGCTTCTCCTTTCCCGTATTGTTTCCTCCATTAGATGATTGCCCCTGGCTTTTCAAAGGAGTAGAGGAAGAGGAAGGTGGAGTTAGTGTATTAGAATTGGAAGGATAAGAGTTACCGGAATTTTGTTGATTGGAGCGCCAATTGTTGTTGTTTGAACCCCTATTGTTGTTCCAATCATTGTTCCGGTTGTTGTTATTTCCATTCCAGTTGTTATTCCGGTTGTTACCCCGGTTATTGTTGTTGCCGCCATTATTGTTGCCCAAATAACCAATATCCTTCCCTTGTTGCTTTGGGAAGTTGGTCTTGATAGCTTCCTTCAACTCTTTGATCTCATTGTTGAGGGAGAAAATCTGATTTTGAGCTTCATGTGTGAGCTTCGCTCCTTGCTCCACACGATTTCCCTCCACTTTCCGGTGGGAATACTTCTCTATGACTCTTGCTTGCTTCTCAATGAAGTCCCAAGCGTCATCTTCTCTCATGTCCATGAACGTTCCACATGAGAGGGATTGGAGGTTGAATTGCGTTCCCGCATCCAGCCCCTTGTAGTAAATCTCCAGCAAGGCAAGCTTGGATATGCCATGATGAGGGCAATCCAAGAGCAAATCCTGAAACCTTTCCCATGATTGAAACAAACTTTCGTTAGGTCTCATAGAAAAAGCATTAATCTTACCTCTAAGTTCCGCCGTTTTGGAAGGCGGAAAGAATTTGGTGAGAAACTCCGCGGAAAGGTCTTCCCACGTGTCTAGTTTCCCATTAGGAAGAGCTTGGTACCAAGATAACGCTTTCCCTTTCAAGGAGAAAAAGAAAGGCTTGAGCTTATAGCTGTTGGTAGTGGCATTCTTTGGTCTCATCGTCTCCATCATACACTCAAAGTTTTGCAAGTGTTGGTGTGGAGATTCAGCACTTGTACTGCCAAATTGGTTTTGGCGAACAAGAGTGATAACTTGAGGGTTAAAGCTAAACCCTTGCACATCTTCAGCATCAAAATTCACACCCAAGCGGCGTGGTTGTTGTGTTGGATCCATCCGTTGGCCAAGAGTTCTTGGCTCATTATCCACACGTTCGATCCTCGCATTCCTAGGTGGAATGCGGCGATTAGCAGCTTCTTGTGGATGGAAAGGATTCATATTGATCGTGGGATCAATCTCTTCTAATGGTGGCATGGAAGAGTCACTATCATCAGCGGATGAGTGACTTTTTCTTCTAGACCTTGATTTCCTTCTTGAGGACTTCTTGCTTCCCTTATTCTTAAGGTCGCTCATCTCTACCCTCATCTGGAAGATCATGTCTTGTAGACCGTTAACTTGAGATTGATGACGATCCATCTCATCTTGGCGGAGAGTCTCATTCCATCGGAGTTGAGCTTCTTTCTCCGCCAACTCCGTTTGAAGATTACGATCGTTTTCTTCAGCCATCTTCCTGTCCTTGCGCTTTTGCCTCAAGGTTTTCTCTAGCTCTTGATCAAGAGGCAAGAGATCTTCGGTGTTCCTAGACCTGCGCATGCACTCAAAGCAAAATCAAACAACGAGAGCAAGCTCCCCAGCTTGACAACCGGCTACCGGATTCGGCCGAAACCTAATCCCCGGCAATGGCACCAAAAACTTGTTCGCCCCTAGAGGTGTGTGCAAATAAGCTTTAAATTTATAAAACTAGAATCAAGCAGCGAACCCGCAGTGTACGGATCGACGTAGCTAAGCAAGAATTCCAGAGTATCGAACACAGGGATTTGGGTGGGAACGAACTCGATTGCAGGTTATCAAGCAAGTAAATATGAGAGTTTTGCAAATATTGGGAAAACAACAATCCTAAAGATTCAGGTATCCAGCTGTGGCAATCGATTCAAGATATACTTAATGATGTAAAGACAGAGTTGAGATATGCAAAAGTATACTAATGTAAGGTAATCGTACGGTGAAGTTCCAAAAACCTTTTGTAACTCACCTACAAGGCAGTCTCTATACAGGTTGTTGAGGCTCAATATAGAAAGATTCTAAAGGCGAGAATTAATGTCAAATACCCAAACTTATAACCTAAAGATCAAGACTAACTTAACCGATTGAGGTTATTGAGGCTCACAATCGAGGTAGAGGTTGTTGAGGCTCACTACCACCTAGAAAAGACAAGTCTAAACTAAGCTAAAGCAAATCTTTAACTTTAGATTGAAGTAAAAGCAGGTTCGTAGACTTAAGGGAAATCACGGTTAGTTCTTGAGGTTCCACGGCCGTGGACTCAAGAACAACCCGTAATTTGGGGTTGTCGGCGATATTTCTCTAACTCTCAGGGTCTAATCTGTTTGCGATCAATCTATCATCATCTAAGCCACAACTATCAACCCTTCACCTTAGAATTGTCAAGGGTTTTTAGCCAATAACAGTCATGTTGATTTCAATTCAAGAATTAAAAGATAAAAAGATGAAAACTTTCAAGAACTTTCAAGAATCTTCAATTCAATCTCAAAGTCACAAAGAGAACAAGTAATGTCAAAAGATTCAAAGTATAACAAACAATCACCACCTTAGGAAAGAAGAGAAAACGGGATGTCAATCCGTTTTCCAAATCAAACCTAATCAAGAAGAGAGATCTTCTTGCAAAACTTCCAAGAACTTCGATCCTCCGCAAATCCGGAGATCTCCACAGCAATCTCCACCCAAAGTGAGAGATTAGATGAATTCCAAACACGAACTTCGATCTCTCCGCGGTGATGAATGATGGTAAACGGGGTGTAAGCGCCGATGTGCGACGATTGTAAGCAGGCGTAAGCGGGGATGACGGAATCTCCTTTCTTCCGTCTTTTTATAATGTAGGGCAAAGTGTCGGCCCGGCCCAATCTTTAGAAGATCGTGGCTTCAAAGTGTGGCGAAAAGATTCGCCAAGATCACGGTCGTGGAAGTGTTCCACGACCGTAATTTAGAGCGTGGAAACAAATACGGTTTGCAACATATGTTCCACGGCCGTGTAATCCCCTGGAATGAACATGAATTTCTGACTCCAAATCCACGGCCGTAATTCTGAACGTGGTTTGTGAAACGGCCGTATTTTAGGGCGTAATTTAGGGTAAGAACGTGATTCTTCCCTAAACTCGTGCATTCCTCAAGCTAAGACTCCAAATTGCTTCCAAAGAGTGTCCTCAATCTATGGACATATCAACTTAACTCTCCTTTGCTCGATTCCGTTCGGAAATAGCTCCAAATCACCTATAATCAACATAGAACTAGTGTAGACATCCATATCGATAATATAGGAAATACTAGCTCACATATGCACCAAGATCAATCAAAGACTATCAATATGAATCAAATACGTTTAGAAAACGTGCCTAAAATATCACAATATTTCATGCTAACACTAAACAAGCATTTCGGTAAGTTTGTTGATCTTATGAGCAAACTGCATACTAACATACCTTTTCTCGATGCGATTTTAGGTATGCCCACTTATGGGAAGTTCTTGAAAGAGATCCTCTCTAACAAGAGGAAGGTGGAAGATTTTGGAGAAGCTAAGATGAGTTGGGAGTCTTCGGAACTCATTAAAACGATGACAGAAAAGATGCCCCCAAAGGTTCGAGATTCGGGGACATTTTGCATACCAATAGGAGTAGGAGAAGTCACATATGATGCACTTTGTGACTTGGGAGCAAGTGTGAGCATTGTTCCACTTGTTGTGTGTAGGAAGGTTGGTTTAGGTGAACCTAAACCGGTGGAGATGACGTTGTACATGGCGGATCGATCTATTACTCGACCCGTTAAAATCATTCAAGACGTCCCGGTTAAGCTCGGTAAAGTCTATATTCCTATAGATTTTGTTGTTCTTGACATTCCTATAGATTGTCCGGTCCCGGTCATACTTGGGAGACCTTTTCTTGCAACTTCCGGTTGTATGGTTAATTGCAAGAACGCTATATTAGCCTTCGATATTGGAAAAGAGAAGGTTGAATTTGTTTTCTCAATTTGGACAAAACAACCAGCACTTGGAGAGGATATGTTCAACATTTATGATGAAGAGGTATCTAGGGAAGAAGTGAGTTCGATCTTGTTCAAAGATCCGTTGCAAAAGGTTATAACTATGAGCATCATGGAAAAGGGAGCGGAAGAGGATTGTAATGCTGAGACTGATACTTTGGAAGAGTTAGAAGAAGTGCAAGTTGAAGAATTAGAAAAATTATACGATGGCTCGGAAAACACTAGAAACCACTGTCAGTCGAGAGCAAAGATTTAATTGACATGCAAAACCACGGCCAAAAAGACACCTTCCACTGCCATAGAAGTTTCAGTGACACCGTGGAATTGAAAAATGTTGAGGAAAATTCCGTTCTTTCTACAAACGTTCTTGATTCTTCTTCCACCACTTTCACACCCTTGGAGACTTCCAAGTAGACCTCTGACAGCCCTCATAACACTTCAAAGGCATCTACAACAATGTAATTGAAGACACTTCCCGCACATCTTAGGTATGCGTTTCTTGGAACTAACTCTACGTTTCCCGTCATATTTAGTTCCATTTAAGTAAAGATGAGCATAATAGGCTTATGATTGTTTTGAGGAAACATAGTAAATCTTTAGGCTACACAATAGAGGATCTTGTAGGAATTAAACCATCTTTATGTATGCACAACATACTAATGGAAGAGAATTATAAGCCTTCACGTCAACCACAACGACGATTAAACCCGATCATGAAAGAGGTAGTGAAGAAGGAGATCCTTAAATTGCTTGATGCAGATATCATATTCCCTATTTCCGATAGCAAGTGGGTGACCATGTTCAAGTTGTCCCAAAGAAGGGAGGAATTACCGTTGTGGCCAACAAAAACAATGAACTCATTCCAACAAGAACGGGGACATGATGGAGGATGTGTATAGACTATCGCAAGCTGAATCATGAGACGAGGAAGGATCACTTCCCGCTGCCTTTCATTGATAAAATGCTTGAGAGGTTAGCACAACATTCTTACTTTTGCTATCTTGATGGTTAAAGTGGTTTCTTTCAAGTTCCGATTCATCGAGACGATCAAGAAAAGACCACATTCACGTGCCCATGGGGTACGTTTGCTTATAGAAGGATGCCATTCGGATTGTGCAATGCTCCAACCACCTTTCAAAGGTGTATGATGGCCATCTTCTCGGAGTACATTGAGGAAATCATGGAGGTTTTTATGGATGATTTTTCTGTTTATGGTTCCTCGTTTGATAATTGTTTTGCTAACCTATCTCTTGTTCTACAAAAATGTGAAGACAAGAACCTAGTTCTAAATTGGGAGAAGTGTCACTTTATGGTTAAGGAAGGCATTGTTTTAGGAAACTTGATCTCTAATAGAGGGATTGAGGTTGACAAGGCTAAGATTGAGACGATAGAGAAGCTTCCTCCTCCATCTTCGATGAAGGGGATAAGAAGTTTTCTAGGACATGCTGGATTCTATAGGAGATTCATTAACGACTTTTCGAAAATCTCTAAACCGCTAACTAATTTATTGATGAAGGATATTGTTTTTGAATTTTCAAAAGTATGTTTGGATGCTTTTTACAGGAATCGGGAAGCTCTAATCTCGGCCCCAATAATCCAGCCTCCGGATTGGAATCTTCCATTTGTGGTCATGTGTGATGCAAGTGACGTAGTGATAGAATGCATTATAGTCTATATTTTGGGATTAGTTTAGATCTTTTATCTTCATAAATCTGCATGTATGGATGTATATTCTTTGATCATTATGTTGTTTTGTTTACATTTGCGAGAATCGAGGTCTACACCTAGTTTCGTTGTGATTGAAGGGAAAATGGCACGTCTTGGAACAAAATAGAGCTAAAGAAGCTAATGAGTCATTGGAGCTACATTCTGGAGCATGGATGAGCTATAAGAGAAGCTCAAGAAGCATGGAAATAGAATGAAAGATTGATTTTGGACTAGATCAAAGAGATTGACGCTTAACTAAGATTCACCTCGGTTGGCTACAGTGCCACCTCGACCGAGGTGATATTCAGGATAGGTCCGACCGAGGCGAAGTGATGACGGGACACGAGATCTTTATCTTTGGCTGAGATCTTCTATTTTTGGAAAGTGAATTTCACATTATTAAGGATTGATTTTTGGAAAAGGAAGCATATCTTTTTTGCTGATACATTTTGGGAGATTCGAAGATATTTTAATGAGGGAAATTGCCTTTAAAGATATCTTATATTAGGAAGGCGATTCTCCTATATAAAGAGACTGATTTTCTTAAGAGAGATTATCTCGGAATATCCGGATCAAGGAGAGTTCTCCATAGTTGAAGGAAGTTTGGAAGGTTGAAGATCAAGGAAGGAAGGAAGCTAGTTTTGAAGGAAGTTTGAAGGAACTTGTAAGATTCTCTTAGTTGGTTTGATTTGTTGTCTTTTCTAATTGTGATTGAGGAACGCTGATTGTTTGATTCAGTTATTGAGACCTTTGTGTTAAGGTTTTCCTGTTTGAATAGTGATTCCTTTCTCATATATTTGATTATTGTTATCATGATGATTGTTTGTTAAGTTCTTTATGTGATTCTAGGGTGATTGGCTGAAAGTTGTGGGGAAGACGATGAAAGAACGAGCATTTACCCCAGTGGAGCTTGACAGCTCGAGCCTTTACCTTAACCGACGAACACCTCGGTCACTCGTGGAACATCTCGACCGATATGGTACATAAACTGAGCGAGGCAAGACCTTTCTTGATCCTTATCTGAGTTGAGGTTTCTGTTTGTGTTCGCCACTTAGCGTGCGTGCAAATAAGTCTTAAATTTATAAAACTAGAATCAAGCAAGCGAACCCGCAGTGTACGGATCGATATAGTTAAGCAAGAATTCCACAGTATCGAACACAGGGATTTTGGGGGGTTAAATCTAGTTATAGAATTGTCAAGCGAGTAAATGTATGAGCTTTTGTAAATATTGGGAAAACAACAATCCTAAAGATCCAGGAATCCAGTTGTGGCGATCGATTCAAGATATACTAAAGATATAAGGACAGAGTTGAGGTTTGCAAATGTATGCGAATGTAAGGCAATGTACGGTGAAGTTCCAAAACCTTATATGACTTAACTAAAAACGCTCTCTATAAAGGTTGTTGAGGCTTCAGTATAGAAAGGATCTAAAGTCAAGAATTAATATCAAATACCCAAACTTGTAATCAAAGGATCAAGACTAACTAAACCGATTAAGGTTGTGACACTCGGAATCGAGGTAGAGGTTGTTGAGGCTTCACTACCACCTAGAAAAGGCAAGCCAAGACTAAGTTAAAGCAAATGTTTAACTTTGGATTAAAGTAAAAGCAAGGTTCGTAAACTAAGGGAAATTACGGTTGGATCTTGAGATTCCACGGCCGTGGAACTCAAGAACACACCGTGATTTTGGTTCTTCGGCGATTCTCTCTAACTCTCAGGATCCAATCTGTTTACGATCGATCTATCATCATCTAAGCCACAACTATCAACCCTTCACCTTAGAATTGCCAAAGGGTTTTAGCCAACAACAGTCATTATGATATCAAATTCAAGATTTAAAAGAATGAAAGATGAAAACCTTCGAAAACCTTTAATAAATCTCAAATCAATCTCAAATCCACAAACAAAGTGATAATGTATATCAGATTCAGAATAACACAAACCAATCACAATCCTTAATAAGAACGAAGAACGGGATGTCAATCCGTCTTCCAATCAAACCTAAGGACAAAGCGTAACTTCCAAATCTCCAAGTATTTCGCAAATCTCCGTTGCGAAATAGCAATCTCCACACGTCCAACTTGAAACCCTAGGCACGTGCAATCAGCGTAACCGAAGTCTAAGCAAAGGTGACGGAATCTCTCTCTTTCCGTCCTTTTATAGGGCAAGATATAATAAGAGTCCAGCCCATTGTGTAAAAGATTGTGGCTTCAAATTGTACGTTAAAAGATCGCATAAATCACGGTTATAGAAAATTCCACGCCCGTGGTTTAGAGCGTGGAAATTCATCACGGTGCTTCACATCTTCCACGGCCGTGTAAGTCACTGGAATGCTCCACACTTGTGTTGCCAAAGTTCCACGGCCGTGGTTTAGAGTGTGGACTCTAGTACGGCCGTATTTTAGAGCGTGGAACACAAGTAGCTCGTAATTCTCCTTTGTTTTGTGTAATTCTTCATCCTAGCATCTTCCTTAGCTCCTTTGTGGTGTCCTCAATCCTTGGACATGCTCAATTCATCTCCATTCTCTTCTAATCCGTTCAGTTTTAGCTCTTATTCGCCTACAATCAACACAAAGCTTATGTAGACCTCTATATCGACAATATAGATAAACTAACTCACAATTGCTTCAATGCTTTATCAATGAACACCAATATGGATGAAATACACTTAGAAAACGTGCCTAAAATATCACAATATTTCATGCTAACAGTTTGCCAAATCCTATCCTTGTTTTACCTTTCCTGGTTCAGCGCAAGCCTAGGAGGAGACTTACCCGGTGATTCCTTTGCTTGTATACTCAAGATCATAAGTGTTAGGTAATAAAGGTTTATCCTTTATTGGGGTTTGAGTGTGCCTTCGTCCCATCTTTGAGAATTAACCTGAGACTTACCCGGTAAAGGTTGATTCTATTCCCTTGGGTGGTGTGTTTGTTTGAGATTATAGTTCCTTTCCTTAGTACCTCGAGACTTAGCGGGTGAGTGGATCTTGTTTTGGGATAGTGAGTAGTGAGACTTACCCGGTGATCTATTCCCACCATAGAAACACCTTCCTTGTAAAAACCTCAACTTTGTCCACGCTATCCTTTGTGATCTTGAGTCATAACCACAATTGGATGATTTAATCTCTAGAATCTGCATTCTCTTTACCTGCTTATTACATCATTTTTGTATCATTGCTTTGTTGCTTGTGTTTTATTGACAACCTGAATTACCGATATTTGTTTCACCATAGTCCTTGTGTTCGACCCTGGAATTCTTGCTTTTATTACAAATTCGTACATTGCGGGTTCGCTATTTGCAATTATTCTTGGTATAAATATTAAAGCTTGCACACACCTTTCGGAGCGAACAAGTTTTTAGCGCCGTTGCTGGGGACTTGGTCAAGACCAAGTTCGGTTTCGGTTGTCTTTGGGGGCTGCTGCCCTTGTTGCTTTTGACTACTTTACTTGAGTGATTTCGCAGGATCTTTCCTTAGGTTTATGCAAAGAACTCATACTGGAAAGGAAATCGTTCCTAATGATCCTCAACCAGAAAAGAGATACAAAAGAAGATTGAAAGAAGTTAAGATGGCCGATCAAGATAATCTAGATCTTGAAGCCGAATTGAAGGAGGCATTGGAAAAACTACGCCTTAGTAAAGAAGAATTACAGCGAGAAAGAGACGAGACTCGTGCAAGAACTGAAGGAATTGAAGTTGATATGGCAACTTTACGGGCTCAGTTTTTACCTCGACCGGTCCTAGTTTCTCGACCGAGGCAAGACCCAGTCCTAGTTGCACCGGCCGAGATACAACCACCACCTCGGATGCCTCTGATGGTAGACCGAGATGTTCTTTTTGCTGGAGTTCCACAAACCCTAGGACAGAGGATGGATCTAAATCAACAAGTTCTGCGTCCAGGAGTCAATCTACGAGATCCAATTGAGCATGATTATGAAGTTCGACCTCAAGTTCTAACCATGATTCGACAATGTCAATTTGGAGGTTTTGAGAGAGAGTCTCCATATCAACATTTAATAAATTATGAGATTCTGTTGGAGACTTTGAGACCATCAAGAGTGGAGAACAACAATTACAAGTTGAAGCCTTTCTACTTCTCATTGAAAGACAAGGCACTTGTTTGGTATCAATCTCTTCCGGCTGGAAAAATCAACACTTGGGAAGAGATGACGAAGGAGTTTCTTAGTAAGTTCTTTCCCCCATAAAGACCGTTGAATTGAGGGGAAAGATCAATGCTTTTATTATGAAAGACAAAGAAAGTTTGTCCAAGTTATGGGAAAGGTTCAAGGACCTTTTGTTGGACTGCCCTCATCATGGGATTCCAAAGATCGAGTTGTTGGAGAAATACTTCAAGGGTTTGGATGGAGACACTCAATTCAAGCTCCAATTACTTTCCGCCGGCACTTTCATGGATATGCTGATAGATGAAGCTTGAGATTTCATAGAAAAGCAAGTTTTAAACATGGAGAAATATTCCCATCAAAGAGCTGAAGATGGAGCAAGGAGAGTTAGCTTTCAAGATACAACATCAAATGTAGCTCAACTCACCTCACTTCGCAATGAAGTCAAGGCATTGAAGGAGCTTTTAGTAGCTCAAACAAAGAAGGAGCAAGAAGGCGGATACCAAGGAAGAAACAATTATCAAGGGCCACGGAACAACAATTACAACAATAATAACAACAACAACAACAACAACAACAACAACAACAACAACAACAATAACAACAACAACAACAACAACAGAAATTCGAACAACAATCGGAGATCAAATCAACAAAATTCCGGTAACCCTTATTCTCATGCTTAAAATGTTCTTAACACTCCCTCTTCTTCTTCTTCTTCTACTCCATTGGGAAGCCAGGAGCCTGCATCAAGCTCGTCCTAGCCACCCAAGAAACCGGATGCTGTGTTGGAGGCTATATTGATCAAGCTCAACGTTATGGACACATCTATGAATTCATTTTCAAAGGCACAAAAAGCCTTAGAACAACAATTTTTCAACAAGACGAATGAAGCGCCAAGAGATGCTAGAAAGCTTCCAGCAAGGACAGAGAACAACCCAGAAGGCCAACCGAGATGGAGCCCCAAAAAGTGATAGAAAAATCGAAGACTTTGGTGAAGTAAGGATGACCTCTAAATCTTCGTAGCTCATTCCAATCATGAAGAAGATGCCACCTAAGTTGAGAGATCCCGGCTCGTTTTGTATTCCCATCCAAGTTGGGGATGTGACTTATGATGCAATTTGTGATCTAGGAGCTAGCGTGAGCATCATCCCACTGGAACTTTGTGAGAAGGTCGGACTTGGAGAGCCCAAGCCCTTGAAGATGACGTTATACATGGCGGATCGCTCCATTACCCGTCCCGTTGGTATCTTGGAGGACGTTCCCATCAAGTTAGGTAACTTCTACATACCTATAGACTTTGTTGTGCTGGACATTCCCGCAGATTATCCCATTCCTATCATTCTCGGAAGACCATTTCTGGCAACATCGGTTTGCAACGTTGATTGTAAGAATGCCAAGTTAAAGTTTAACATTGGTGGTGATCATGTGGAGTTTGCATTATTGACTGCTATGAAGGGAGAGCCTTTGGAAAATGACATCTTCAACATCTACGATGAAGAAGGATCTCGAGAATTAGTGAGCTCTATCCTTATTAAAGATCCTCTTGATAAAGTTTTGAGTTATAGTATGATGGAGGAAGGTATAGATGTTTTTTGTGATGTAGATGTGCAAAGCTTGGAAACATTGGAAGCAGATCTAGGAGCTAGATTTGATAAACTGATTCAGGAGAAGAAGAGCACACTCGGTTTCCGTGACAGTTCCAGTACCTCGACAGAGACACTTTCTGGAGCAAGCGAGGTCATCTTATATGAAGAACACCTCGGTCACCCATCTCGGACCACGATTGAGACAGCAGGCGAGATGTTGTCAATTGAGAACAACGATCTTTCTGATTCATTCTCTGATGATCACTCATAGTTGGAGGAGCACTGGCTTCGCCAAGTTTCTGATGGTAAAGAGCCTTGGTATGCTAATATTGTCAACTATCTTGTTTGTCAAGAAGTATCTCCCGGATTGACGTACGCTCAAAGGAAGAAGTTCTTCAAGGATGTACGCCACTACTATTGGAATGAACCTCTCATCTTCAAGAGAGGTCCAGATGGGATGCTTTGACGATGCATTCCGGAGGATGAAGCTGCTAGTTGCATACGACATTGCCACTCGCTTCCTTGTGGAGGACATGCTAGCACTCACAACATGTGCGCTAAGGTATTACATTCTGGTTTCTTTTGGCCTACATTATTTAAGGATGTGTAAGCGTTTGTTGTCTCTTGTGATGCATGCCAAAGAACATGGATTTTTTCTAGAAGGAACGAGATGCCACTCAACAATATTCAAGAGGTTGAGATTTTTGATGTATGGGGAGTTAATTTCATGGGACCTTTCCCATCACCTACAAGGAACCTCTACATCCTCTTAGCTGTTGATTACATCTCTAGATGGGTGGGGCCGTTGCCTCTCCCACTAATGACGCCATGGTGGTTGTGAAGTTCTTCAATAGAACTATCTTTCCACGTTTTGGGGCGCCATGTATCATCATCAACGATGAAGGTACACATTTCATCAACCGAAAGTTCAAGCCAATTTTATCGAAGTTTGGGGTAACCCACAAGTTGAAATATGGGGTGAAGCAAGCGGAAGCTTTAAGGTCAATGGTCATAGGCTGAAGAAGTATCGACAGGAAGTCCCGGATAAGGAGATTGCACCATTATACCTTGTTTGAAGATGGTGTACGGTCCAGCTAGCGACCTTAAACCGAGCGCTTCTTGGGAGGCAACCCAAGGTATCACTTTCTTTTCCCTTTTCTAGTTTAGTTTAGATAGTTTGATTCGTATTTTTGCGTCCTCCTAGACAGGAATCAAGTATTCTCTAAGAAGGAATTACAACTCAGGAGCTACATGGAAGGACAAAAGTTCGAGAAATTGAGAAGACGGAGTTTGACTAAGACACATCTCGGGTGTTGTCAGAGGACCTCGACCGAGATGTTCTTCGTCGACCGAGGCAACTAGATCTGACATCCACTCTGACACCTAGGTCCGCTCAGGAGCATCTCAGCCGAGGTGTAATCAAATTCAGCGAGGGGTATAAAAGGCGTGTCGGTTTCTCACTCTTCCCACTTTTTCCCTCTCCACCCTCACCTCGACCGCAGCGGCCCTCCACTCTCAAATTCTCATTTCTTTCTCGTTTTCCACAATTCTTGGCTCGAAATCACCTGAGGAAGCAAGAGAGTCAGTTTCCAAGCAACGAACAACACAGAAAACGCATCAAATCTGCAAAATCTGGCGTATTTCGGAATAAACCCCAACTTTTTCTATTTTTCTCGATTCTGGATAGATTTGGGTTTGGTTGCCATATGTTGTTGTTGAGAAAGATATAAGTATCCCATAGGAGGCTTTTGGTAGTGTTTTTGGGGGAAATATCTTGCAGATTCAGATTTTCAATTCGAATAGCAGTTCGCCTTGGTCCAATCGACTATGTCTCAGCCGAGGTGTTCTTGGCGACCGAGGTGTTCATCCAGTATAAGTAGTCCATGCAGATCAGATCGACAGTTGGCCTTGAGGGATAGTCCCAGCAGTTCACACCGCTCCTCTCCTTCTTCTTCAGCTTAACAATTTACCATCCCGGTGATCCATGAGCGACACAAGCGGGACTATGACCGGATTTATGGGCACCCCATAATTTCCCCACGATTCCTTCATGTAGATTCCTTTGAGGGCCTCCACGTGGTGGAGGACTTGAAGAAGATGAATTCCATGGTTTGCCTTGAGGAGGTCATGGCTATCAGAGCGCCGGCTTATCTAGAGCCGACATTGGAGTTCATTAGTTCAGTGACCTACGTGCCGGAGCATCAAGGGATCAAGTATAGGCTGCTGAAAAGGAACTACGCAGTTCCTTTGGATCATTTTGGGGAGATTTTCGGCTTCCCGACACCTATTGTTACAAATTTTCCTTCCCGAGATGTAGCTCGGAGTTTCCGGGGTGACATAGCCCACATTACAGATCATAGAGACAGATGGCAGCCTGGAGATTCCCGGGAGCGGATTATCTTCCATCTCGCCTTCCGCTTAGCACACCGGATCTTCAGTGAGACACTTCTGGCGCGTACTGATATGCCCCAGAAGGTCCAACTGGGGGAGCTTTTGACCTTGTTTTGTATGGTTACAAGAGGAGTTCCAGACTTTGTTGCCATGCTGGCAGATGACTTGCACAAGATAAAGGGGAAGTCGAAGGGCGATATCTACTGTGGTGGGCTGGTGACCCACATCGCCACTTCCATGGGATTAGATTTATCTGGTTGTACTTTGGTTGCGGCTCCGAAGTCGTTGGGATTGCAGAAGATGATCACTCGCCGTATTCTCGTTCCCCGTGGCCTTGGCACACCTTATGTTTCCATGACATGGGAGACGACGTCTCCTCAGGGCATTATGTGGTCTTCTCAGTTCTCCGTCTTTGATCTCCAATATTGGTATGCTACTTGGTTTTGTTACATGTAGGTTCCTAGAGAAGCAGCTGAGGAGGAAGACGATGATGACGAGTATGAAGGTGCTATGGAGACCGGTACTGACACGGCGGGCCCAGTGTTCCCACCGTTGACCTTGACGACAAGGCCACGGAGTATGAGAGAGCAGCACCACCACCACCTCAGCGCAGATCCCGCCACCGTAGAGATCCCGAGACACATCGACGAATCGATGAGCTTACTAAGCAGATGATTAACTCCTACGCGGCTATGACAGTTAATATCACCTACTGCTTCGTTGATGAGCACAGATACATTGAGGGATGGACGCATCGGATGGAGGAGAGCCAACACCTCACTAGACGGGTGATGTAGCTGCAGTATCAGCAGTTTATGGGATATAAGTTCGATCCTTCCCAGCATCCCTACATTCCACCACCACCGCCAACTGACGAGGACGGAGAGCTTCATAGATTTCTTTTCTTTATTTATTATGCAGTTCAACTAGGTGGGTGAATATTTTGTTTTTTAGACTTATATTTGACCCATTGGGACAATGTGTCCCAAGTATGGGGTATTTGGATGTATTACTTGACTTATGTGTATGATTTGTATGACTCTTGGATATTATTGTCTTATTTGGCTTTATGTGCTTATTTGTCGTTACATGCATACCTACAGGTTTCTGTTTGAGAAAAACTTCAAAAACGAGTTTGAAAATTCTTTTTTACCTCGACCGAGATGTTCATGACCGAACAATGTTGAACAACTCGGATGACGTTAGAACACCTCGACCGAGATGGGCTTTTTAACTAAAAGATTTTTGAAACGTTTTGTGCTTCTTTTCTAGATATGACCTCGATGATGATTCTGTTTGCAATTTGGTTTTGAAATCTTTATATGCTCGAAAAGTTTTATGATATGTTTAAGTTGTAAAATGCTTTGTTTGAAGTTCTAGCATGTTTAATCCTTTGTTTTTATCAAAATTATGTTGAATTGAAGGTTGACACCACATTATGAGTTCTCTCACATTCTTCCAGGGATGACTAAGGCACTTCGTTCTCTTCTTCTTCTTCTTGACCATGCTTTAGCCCCTCATATACATTTTTGCCTCCCTTTATCTATTTGGGAATTTGGATGCAAGTGATTAAAAGCAAGTGAAGTGAAGTTGAGTTCTTAGCTGAAAGTGTTAGAAAGAAACAAATTAGGTTTGGGGACGTTGATCTTGATGATGAGTAACTCGGCACCATTCACATAGCCGGGTGTTTGTGTCTTCCAAAAGTCGGATTGATCGATTGTCCTAGCAGGTCATGGTATGTGCATCAAAGGTTTGAGGCATCTCGAGAAATTGATGATTGCTGATCTCCTAGGCTTCGGTTATTGTGCACCTCCGTCCATGTTCCCAAAATGTAAAGTAAAGAGAAAATAAGCAAATCTTATTGGTGGAAGATGTTGTGATTCAAAGAAAGTGAAGAAAGATCCTATTCCCGGATTCTAGCACCACATTACCCTGTATACATCCCACCCTGACACGTTTCTTGACCTCTATTTGGAAGCCCTTGAGACCTCGAGTATGTTGATTGACTTGGTGGGTTAAACTTGATTATACATGATTAATTTCGATAAATATGATTTATTATGGATTCTATGATTCTATGCAAAGAGGAACAACTTTCTAATATTTATAAAATATTTTGATCATGTTTTGATTTTATTTGCCCGGTAGCATTCTCTTTAGGGTGATCTATGAGTGGAGCACACCACCAAAAGTTTTTGAAATATTTTTCATTGATCTTTTTGATGACTTATAATCCATTCTACCTTGTATCTAAGATTTGGATCTTGCTTGGGACAAGCAAGGGAAAAGTATGGGGTATTTTGATAGCATGTATTATAGTCTATATTTTGGGATTGGTTTAGACGTTTTATCTTCATAAATCTGCATGTATGGATGCATATCCTTTGATTATTATGTTGTTTTGTTTACATTTGCGAGAATCGAGGTTTACACCGGTGGTTGTTACACCACTTCTTGTTGTAATTGCCATCACCCTCCCTTTCGGATTGTCCTCCGTTTTTCCAGGAAGTTTCCCTTGATCTTTAGGAACTTCTCCGGCCTTGTTGAATAATTGATTCTCCAAAGCTTTTTGTGCTTTATCAATCGAAGTAATGTGATTCTCCATTCCTTGTATCTTCCCCAAGATTGTTTCCATCATCACATTAAATCTATCCTTCTCCGGCTTGTTCGAACTATTTGATGTTTGCCCCTGACTTTTCAAAGGAATAGAAAAAGATGGTGATGTTAGTGCATTTTCAGCATGGGAATAAGGTTTACCGGGATTTTGTTGGTTAGAATGATCAAAGGATATACATCCATACATGCATTTTCATAAATCTGCATGTATGGATGTATATCCTTTGATCATTATGTTGTTTTGTATACATTTGTGAGAATCGAGGTTTACACCTTGTTTCGTTGTGATTGTAGGGAAAATGGCACGTTTTGGAATAAAATAAAGCAAAGGAAGCTAAGGAGTCATTAGAGCTACATTCTGGAGCATGGAGGAGCTACAAGAGAAGCTCAGGAAGCATGGAAATGGAATGAAAGATTGATTTTGGACCAGATCAGAGAGATTGACGCTTAACTGAGATTCACCTCGGTTGGCTACAGTGCCACCTCGACTAAGGTGATCTTCAAGATAGGTCCGACCGAGGCAAAGTGATGACGGGACACGATATCTTTATCTTTGGCTGAGATCTTCTATTTTTGGAAAGTGAATATCACATATTTTAGGATGGATTTCTAACAGGAAGCATATCTTTTTGGCTGATATATTTTGGAAGCTTTGAAGATATTTTAAAGAAGGAAATTGCCTTTAAAGATATCTTATCTTAGGAAGGTTATTATCCTATATAAAGAGGCTGGTTTTCTGAAGAGAGATTATCTCGGAATATCTAGATCAAGGAGTATTCTCCAGAGTTGAAGGAAGTTTGGAAGGTTGAAGAACAAGGAAGGAAGGAAGCTAGTTTTGAAGGAAGTTTGAAGGAAGTTGTAAGATTCTCTTAGTTGCTTTGATTTGTTGTCTTTTCTGATTGTGAATGAGGAACGCTGATTATTTTGTTTGATTGTTTGATTCAATTATTGAGACCTTTGTGTTAAGGTTTGTTGTTTGAATAGTGATTCCTTTCTCATATATTTGATTATTGTTATCATGATGATTGTTGGCTAAGTTCTTTATGCGATATTAGGGTGATTGGCAGAAAGTTGTGGGGAAGACGATCAAAGAATGAGCCTTTACCCCAGTGGACCTTGAAAGCTCGAGCCTTTACCTTAACCGACGAATACCTCGGTCAGTCGTGGAACATCTCCATGGAGATTGTACATAAATTGAGCGAGACGAGACCTTTCCTAATCCTTATCTAAGTTGAGGTTTCTGTTTGGCAAATCCTATCCTTGTTATACCTTTCTTGGTTCAAAACAAGCCTAGGATGAGACTTACCCCGTGATCCTTTGCTTGTATACCCAAGATCATGAGTGTTAGAAAATAAGGTTTATCCTTTATTGGGGTTTGAGTGTGCCTTCATCCCATCTTTGAGAATTAGCCTGAGACTTACCCGGTAAAGGTTGATTCTATTCCCTAAGGTGGTGTGTTGGTTTGAGATTATAGTTCCTTTCTTTAGTACCTTGAGACTTACCCGGTAAGAGGATCTTTGGTTTGGGATAGTGAGTAGTTAGACTTACCCGGTGATCTATTCCTACCTTAGAAACACCTTGCCTTTGCAAACCTCAGCTTTGTCCACGTTATCCTTTGTGATCTTGAGTCGGAACCACAACTGGATGCTTTAATCTCTAGAATCCGCATTCTCTTTACCTGGTTATTACATCATCTTTGATATCGTTGCTTTGTTGCTTGTGTTTTATTGACAACCTGAAATACCGATCTTTGTTTCACCATAGTCCATGTGTTCGACCTTGGAATTCTTGCTTTTATTACAATCGATCTGTACAAAGCGGGTTCGCTATTTGCAATTATTCTTGGTATAAATATTAAAGCTTGCACACACCTTTTGGAGCGAACATGTAGCTGTAGGAGCGGTCTTGGAAAAAATAAAGATGGACGCACTCATGCCATATATTATGCTAGCAAGACGCTAGATGAAGCGAAGCTCAACTACGCTACAACGGAAAAGGAACTTCTTGCTGTTGTATATGCATTTGAAAAGTTTCGTTCTTATCTTGGAGGAGCGAAGGTGATAGTATACACGGATCATTCAGCAATTCGGTATTTGCTTGCCAAGAAAAATGCAAAGCCAAGGCTGATTAGGTGGCTTCTCCTCCTATAAGAGTTCGATCTTGAGATTCGTGACAAGAAAGGATCCAAAAATTCTGTTGCGGATCATTTGAGTCGTGTACCACATGTCACCATTGACGACTTGCCTATTGATGAATCTTTCCCGGACGAAAAATTGGATCTAAAGGAAGAGTACATCGATCATATTTCTAGAGGTAAGGAACCTTGGTTTGCTGATTTTGTGAATTATTTGGTTTGTCAAGAAATACCTCCCGGACAATCCTACGCACAAAAAAAAGTTATTTAAAGATGTACGCAAATACTATTTGAATGAACCTCTACTCTTCAAGAGAGGTCCAGATGGCATCATTAGAAGATGTGTGCCTGAAGATGAAATTCAAAGTGTCACTCGTCATTGTCATTCGCTTCCTTGTGGAGGACATGCTAGCTCTCACAAGACTAGCGCTAAGGTATTACAATCCGGATTCTTTTGGCCTACATTATTTAAGCATGTGCAAACCTTGCTTGCTTGCTGCGATGCTTGTCAAAGAACAGAGAATATATCTAGGAGGAATGAAATGCATCTCAATAACATCTATGAGGTGGAGATCTTTGACATTTGGGGAGTTGACTTCATGGGACCATTCCCATCATCTTGTGGTAACCAATACATACTTCTAGCTGTAGATTATGTTTCAAGATAGGTTCAAGTTGTTGCCTCTCTAACTAATGATGCGATGGTGGTTGTTAACTTCTTTAATCGAACTATTTTCCCAAGGTTTGGGACACCCCGAACCATCATTGGTGACGGAGGATCACACTTCATTGCCCGTCGATTTGAAGTTCTACTAGCTAAGTATGGGGTGACTCACAAGGTCGCCACACCTTACCATCCGCAAACAAGTGGACAAGTGGAGATTTCTAATAGGGAGATAAAAGGAATTTTGGAAAAGATGGTGTCAAGGACAAGGAAGGATTGGTCGTTGAAGTTGGATGACACGTTATGGGCGTATAGAACGGCATACAAGACGCCCATTGGCACAACACCATAGAATCTTGTGTATAGGAAGTCTTGTCATCTTCCGGTAGAGCTGGAAGATAAGGCGTATTGGGTTGTTAAGTGGCAGAACTTTGGCATGAAGGAAGCGGGAAAGAAACGTCTCTTGGATCTTAATGAGCTAGAGGAACTCCGCTTGAACACCTATGAGAATGTCAAGATCTACAAGGAGAGAGCGAAGCGTTGGCATAATAAGCATACCATTCCAAAGGACTTCAAAGAAGGAGACCTTGTTCTCCTCTTAAATTCTAGACTTTGACTCTTTCCTGGTAAGCTTAAATCTCATTGAATAGGACCTTATGTTATTACACACGTTTTTCCCCATGGTATAGTTGAAGTATGGGGTGAAAAGTGCGGAAGTTTTAAAGTGAATGGCCAACGAGTCAAGAAATACTCACCGGAACTCTAAACTGAGGAAGTCGCACTGATTATCCTCACTTAATCATAGAGGATTGGTCTAGTTACGGACCTTAAACAAAGCGCTACTTGGGAGGCAACCCAAGGTATTGCATTCTTGTTTTTCTTTTCGCTTTTTTTTTCATAGATTAGATTAGCGTAGTTGTTTTGTTTTTTTTCGTCGATATCTTCCGGTATGTTTTGTGTTTTTTGATGTCAGGGTTGAGAAACGACCAAAAGAAGTGAAGAAAGCCAAAGAAACAACAAAATTTGGATTTTTGGCATGAACAGAGCATTCCACGGGTTAAAAGGCTAAACCACGGCCGTGGTTTATTTAATTTTGGTCGTGGAAAACTATGTCGGGAGCAGCTAAATCTAAGGATGCAAAACGACGGCCATACTGTTACTTCCACGGCCGTGGAACAACCCGACAGGCCGTGGTTTTCAAAGATTTTACGGGGCTATATAAGTTCTTCATCACAATTTCTCACAGCTCCACACCCTCTTCCACGCCCAAAACCACGCCCAAATCCCCTCATCCCGCATTGCTTCATTCGGTGATTGTTTTGCACGATTCTTCGCTCGAAATTGAAGCAAATCTGATTCTATTGCGGATTGTGGCAACAAAAAGCACAAACATTCAGTGATCGGGCGAGAATTTGGATTTCTTTGAATCCAAAACCTAGGTTTTCTCTTAATTCTCTCCTTGGTTGATTTCCTTCAATTTCTTTGAATATTTTTAGGAGAACTGAACGTAAATGAACCTAGAGATAGTTTAGGACTGTTTTTGTTGAGATTGTTGTTGGATTTCTGGATTTTTGAGGGAAATCGAGCATTCTCACGGCCATCCGTACAAAACCACAGGCGTGGAACCTCAAGAATAGGCCGTGGTTTTCTCTGAAAATGTTTGGAACACGCAAATCAAACCGAAACAAGAAACAAAAAGGTGCATGCTCCTCTTCCCAATCCCCTCCCATTGCTCCACCTATCCTTAGGATCCTTACCATCCTTGGGAACCACCTTGGAGCTTTTGAAAAGATCCACAAACGCAAAGTGATTGCTCCTAGGTACATTGTGCTTGAAGATTTTGAGGAATTTAATGTTGTGATTGGTCTTAGATGGATGCTCGACAGGGTTGGGATGACTACATTTGCTAGCATTAGAGAGGATGCTTATGAGGAGATTACTAGGAAATTCATTACCTCCTTTGACCATAGTGACGTTAAGCAAACGGTCTCCTTCCGGTTGATGGACCACACTCACCATTTGTCCATTGCTCAGTCTGGAGCATTGTTTGGCTTTGAGGACACTTACAATGGTACATTCCCTAGGAGTTCTAGAGCTAGAGAGTTTTGGGAAGAGATTGCTATGGTGGTTGGTCATGAGGATCGTTGGCAACCGGCCGACTCGAAGGCGAAGTTGATCTACGACCTCTCCTTTAAGTTAGCCCATGGGATCCTCTCCGAGTGCCTTTTCCTTAGGACCGAAACTCCCCAAAAGCTCAAGGTTGATGAGCTTTTTATCCTTTATGGTATGGTGGCCGATTGTTCCGGATTGCGCCACTATGCTTGCTTCTACTCTTAGCAAGATCAAGAACAAAGCTAAGGGGAATATCTGTTATGGAGGGATAGTGACTTACATAGCGAAATAGTTTGGGGTTGATTATGCCACTTGTCAGATGGTAGCTTTTGTGAGGCCTTTACGGCTTCAAGGATTCATGACTAGGGGGCCCTTGATTCCCCGCCACCGAGGTCCACCATTTGTATCCATGCCTTGGAAGGACAAGGGAGGAAGAGGTATTCCATGGAGTGCTAAATACTCCATTAGGAACCGGCCGAATTGGAAGGCTACATTTGTTCCGATGCATGCCAACCTCTTAGGAGCTCCAGCTTATTACCCCGAGGATGTGCCAGCTACTGATGATGAGGCTACTGATGATGATGATGATGATGATGATGATGATGATGTTGATGAGAAGATGGGTGGTGATAAGTTTCCGGACATTGGAGCTGCTAAGGGAGCTTTTGGAGATTTTCCGGATCAGCCGGCGGATTTACTGGATCCGGCTAGGAGATCTACCTACCAGCAGCGGCTTTCTGCTTCTTCCTCTTCCCGACGTGCTAGTATGAGCGAGAGACCTACGTGGATGGATGCACCTCCAGCTTGGATGGGTGCTCCTCCAGCATGGATGGGAGCACCGCCGGAAGGGATGATGCAGCGACCGGCATTGATGGATGAGCAGCCGCCATGGGTAGCCGGACTTTTGTAGCGGATGGATGCTCTTAAGACCCGCTTCAATGAATACAAGGATGAGCGCCATGAGAACGCAAGGATCCCCCGTGACGTCTACCATCAGTAGTTTGGGCGCCCGTTCGACCCAAACTTCTACCCGTTCCCGCCACCACCTTCCATCGGATGAGCTGATTGCTTGGTTCGAGCTACTCCACCACTTTTGTGAGTTTCTTTGTGCTTTTTCTTTTCGTTTTTTTTCAGCACATTAGGGACAATGTGTATCTTAAGTATAGGGTGGGGTATGACTCTCGTTGATGTAATAACTTGACATATTTGCTTCGCTTTATCCATGAACACTTGCATCTTTGTTTTCATTGTCACAGGTTTCCTTTTTGCATTGCATTTTTAAGCATTGAAAAACCCATAAAAATTTGAAAAATTTTGAAAAATATTGTGCTTCTAGGATTTGAAATTACCTCTATGATGAATCTACTTGTGGATTGAATTTTTGATGACATTTATGTGCTTGAATTGAGTTGTGAATTGTGAAGAAATTGAATATACTGTTTGATCTTCGTGCAAGTTTCATAATGTGAAAGATTTTTGTCTAAATCATATTGAGGAATGAAGGTTGAAATCACATTATAAGTTATTGCGCCTCTATATAAAATGATTAAGGCACCTCGATTTTTTTTGCTTCTTCTTTGTCAATTCAGCCCCTCAATGAAATTTTTGCCTCCTTTACCCATCTGGGAATTAGGAAGAGTGTAATTTTGGCATGTTTGATGTGGGAGGGCCATGAAAGAAAATTGTGCATTCAAAGTATAGAAAATAGGTTTGGGGAAGTCAATCATGATGATGAGTAACTTGGCACCATTCACATAGCCGGGTGCTTGTGTCTTGCCAAAGTCGGATTGAGCGATATTCCTAGCAGATTATGGTATGTGCATCAAGGGTTTGAGGCATCTCGAAATTGAGAATCGCCGATCTCCTAGGCTTCGGTTTTTGTGCACAGCTGTACATACTTCCAAAATGTAAAGTCGAAAAAGAATTTTGTGCTGAAAAGGGAGAGAAAAGCTGTCAATGGTGGTTGATTCAAGTTTGCAAAAAAGAAAAGAGTTTGTGTTGTGTTGTTCCTTTTTCCCGGATTTTTGCACCACATACCTATATGCATCCCACCTATTCACGTTTCTTGACCCTAAAAGTCCTTAAGATCTTTGGATTGTAGTTTGGCTTAGTAATCTAAATTGGATTTTCACATGATTGATTTTGACATTACTTTTGTAAGAGCCTATTTGCTGAATTGTTGAGTGTGTGAGCTGAGGACCCAGATTAGGCCTAGACCGTCCCAGCGTGACCCAGTGGCCGCCCCTACAGTTTGCCTGGGCCGCACCTGCGGCTGAAAGAGTCCGCCCCTGCGGCTCTGTGTGGCACCAGCCGTCTTCTTTGACCCTTTGACCCGTGCTTTTCACCCTTTTATAACCTTCTTCTCTTTCCTTCTGATGAGGGTTCATCATCTTCAGCTCCATCTCTCTCTCCCTACGTTCTTCTTCTCCTCTTACCTCTCTTCGGGTCATCTTTGATCTTTTCTTGAGTTGTGTGTGAGTTTGAGAGCTTTTATGCTTGGCTTATTGCTAGTTGATGTTGTTGTGCCGTGTTGAGTAAGCTTGAGGTTGTGGTGGTGTATTGTTGATCTTTTGGAGGTTCAGCTTGGTAGGATTTCATGGCTTCCATCCTTTCTTTCATCTTCTTACCTCTTTTCCTATCCTTTCTTAGACTAGCTTAGATTCATTAGGTTTGGATCTTGCTTCAGCAATGATTGGCTTGTGTTGATGTATATATATGTATGTTTATGAATGTATGATGTTGGAGTGAAGAAAGAGCAAAGAAATCAGAGGAAGAAGTGAAGAAAGGGCTGAAGTGGTGTATCCTACTGCCCAGCCGCCCCTCCGCCACCTTGCAGCCGGCCCAGCGCCGGCCAGAGCCGCCCCTGCGCCACCTGGGATCGGCCCCTGCAGCCACCTACATCAGCTAGGTTCTGCACTTGGTTTTGCAGGTGTGTGTTGCTTCTAGGCTTGCTTTAGGATGTCTTTGTTCCCTCCCTCCCTAGTGTGAGTGTATAGGATCATGCTAGATGTGTGAGGATGTGTTTTGATGAGGTTATGGTCGATATATGCCTTGTACGGCTTTAAGGACTTAGGTTGGTGTTGGTTGAGGTTTTGAGGTTGCGTATGATCCCTATGGATCCCTTTGGGTCTAGGTGTGACCCTTGTGTTGATAGGAGGTTGATATATCTCCTTATGCCTTGTTTATAGGTTGTGTTGTTTCTCTAGAGTTAAGGTGATCGAGTTGTGGTTGAGTGAGATACGAGGTTGAGGTAAGTCCGTAGGACTTACTTAGCTACCATCCTTATATTGGGTGTTTGCATGAGTGGTGTATGTTTTATATGCTTGCTATGATAGCACGAGATGTTGTTTATACCGACCTATATTTTATTGACTGCCCTGTTGCGTGGCTGTGATAACCTTTCCCTTTCATCCCGTTGTGGAGTCTGGGAGGTTCTCTCATGTCAAGCCAGACTAGTTTACAAGAAGGGCGCAATCCACTCCCATAGGGTACACGGATTGTGTGACCGATACTCGTACAGTTGGCTATCAGGCTTAGAGGCGAGGATGTATCGGTCCTCGTGTCACATACTTTCATCTATCTATGTATATACGATTTGAGTGAATGACTATTATATTAAGTTGATTAAATGGGTAAATGTGTGATAGCATGCTGATGTGTTTATCTTTCTATGATTGTGTTTTTGCTTATGCATTACTCTATATATGTATGGTTAGCTAATGGTTTATTACCATGTTGTTGATGCCTTGCAGGATAGGCGTGTTGCTGGGAGATCTAGCTGAGTGGCAGGCCGAGGAACTTTCGTACATAGGATGGTTGTGGTCTTTTAGGGTGTTTACATTTCCCTCTTGCGTAAGGATGATCTTTTGTTACCTCCTGTGTGAGGATGTTGTGGTTTATACTCGGCTATGATGCTATTACCTTTTGGTTGTACAGTATATATAGTTTTATGCATTTGAATTTATATTTGTCAGTGCCATGTTGTAAGGTTCAGTGAACTTGTTGCCATGCTAGGGTCAGGATCCATTGTGAGATTCTAGCCCAATCTGGCACTCGGAGTCCCGCGGATTCGGGGTGTTACAGAGTTGGTATCAGAGCCTTAGGTTGACAACATTGGCACTTGCTACCTGCAATGAGGTTTGATAGGTAATATAAACAGAACCTGAAAGGGGTCTAACGTTTTCAAAAGGATTTTGGTTTTAAGTGTGGTTTTGGGTTAGAATGTACGAGAAGTCGCCACATCTGCTATGGATCTCTACAGTATAGATATGTATATATGTATTGTGGATTATGTTTGTATATGTGTTAAGTATATATTTATATCCATACATATGGCCTATATAGAGCTTTAAAAGTTCGGTGTGCATACCCCAGCAAATGGGTTGGACTAGAAAAGTTGTTGTTGTAGGCCGAGGTAGAGGTAGACCACCTCTTCCTCCGGGTGTGGTAGGAGAGGGACCAGTTCCCGCTGCTGATCCACCAGTGGTGGAGGAGATACATGACGAGGTTGTTGAGAGTGTCGTCCCAAAGACAAGGAGTGGTGGATCGAGGAGACATTATTCACATCGAGTCCACTGATGACTCAAATCGTGTCTCTATGAGAGGGCCAGAGTTTAGAGAGTACCTCGGACGCTTTGAGGAGGCTGGCAGAGCTGGAAGACGGGCCCTAGATCTACCAGGGCATGAGGGATCATCTGAGATGTCTCAGGGAGCAACACAGGTGCCAGCTATGCCGGCACGTGCAGTTGAGACTGCTCGGGCTATAGAGGAGACAAGAGGGCCACGACCAAATACCTCGTTGAAGGCGTTCCATCAGCAAGGAGTACCACCCTTCTTAGGGCAGATTGATTTAGAGACCGAGGTATGGATAGGACATGTAGACTCACCTTTATAGTCTATCAGATGTCCTGATGACAGACGGATAGAGCTAGTTCAGTCTCTATTCCGTGACCTTGCACATCCGTGGTAGAGGGTTGTACGTGCCAGAGCCACCAGCTATGATTGTATGAGGAGTACGATCCGAGAGTAGTTCTGCGCTGCCTCACTGAGGAGGGAGAAGTTGTAGGATTTTGTGGCGGCCGGTTTTCAAGATATGCCTATTACAGACGCCATCTACCGCTTCCAGACTAAGTTAGCTTTGCTGGTTCCAACTGCACCATCTGAAGACCAGAATGTGTATATGTTCTCCCGTCGACTGAGGGAGAGCACATGCTCATACATGGTGGGATTCCATTGCGAGTCCCTAGCTGATTATCAGGAATGTGCTTATGCTTTTGAGAGGGAGTGAGCTAGTCAGAGGAGGGCTTCTCAAACGGGACGGTTTGAGAAGAGGCAGCGCACTGGGCAGACCAGTGGAGTTGGAGGATCATCTGGTTCGAGACGAGACCAGAGATGTCAGAGTTACCCCTCGTCTACACTAACTATAGATAAGGGACGACAGTGTTACAACTGTGGTGATCTTGGACATTTGAAGCCAGAGTGTCCTAAGCCAGTTATGACTTGCTTTGCTTGTGGTAGACCAGGACATCGAGCTGCCTTCTGTAGGCAGGGTGGAGTTGCATCTCGGTAGGGTTTTTCCCCTACCAGTGTGGCAAGAGGTGGTCATAGGACACCTCAGTACCAGACAAAGGGACAGAAGAGAGTCCCAGACCGTCCTTCTACTCAAGGATCTGCTCCCGGGCCGAGTAGAGGTAGAGGTCGTGGTGGGAGTGCCACAAACGTCGGAGGAGCTCAAGGTAGAGCTTTTTGAGTTGAGGAGTGCAGAGGATCCACCTGCACCGGCTACTACAGGTACGATTCTGCTTCATGGTTTACTTGTTCGAGTTTTGTTTGATACGGGTGCTATGCATTCCTTTATTTTTGATAAATGTGTTGAGCGTTTGAATTTAGCTACAATATAGGGGATACCCTTTACTATAGGGTTACCTGATGGTAGTGGGGTCAGAGGTACCCGTGACATACGTAGTTGTCCCCTTTGTTTAGGGACTCGTGTTTTGCTTGTAGACTTCTTAGTCATGCCATTGATGTATGAAGAAGTCATATTAGGTATGGATTGGATGCGTAGACACCGTGTACTTTTAGATGTTGGTAGACGGACTGTTATAGTCTCTACCTAGGTTGGTCAAATTGAGGTCTTCCGAGGTTGGGACCTTGGGAAGACGGGTTCTGTTATCAGTGTCGTACGAGTAGATAGACTGATTGCACGGGGATGTGATACCTTCTAGTTCTTTGTCATGAAGGATGGAGAGAGCCCAGCTTTGGAGGACAAACTAGTGGTCTACGAGTTTGCAGACGTGTTATCTGAGCCGCCGAGCTTGCCGCCTCAGAGGAGTGTGGATTTCAATATAGAGTTGGAGCCCGGCAAGAGACCCATCTCGAAGGCCCCGTATCGTATGGCGGTTGTCGAGATGTTGGAGCTGAAGAAGCAAATGGAGGAGTTGGCTAAGAAGGGCTTCATACGCCCTAGCGTTTCACCATGGGGTGCACGTGTCTTCTTTGTGCGGAAGAAGGACGGATCAGCTTCAGGGAGCGACAGTTTTCTCCCGGATTGACTTGCGTTAAGGATATCACCAACTGAGGGTGAGAGAGCAGGACATGCACAAGACGACATTTCGTACATGTTATGGACACTACGAGTTTGTAGTGATGTCATTCGGGCTGACGAATGCCTCGGCAATCTTTATGGAGTTGATGAACATCATGTTCATCGACTTCCTTGATTAGTTTGTGGTAGTTTTCATTGATGACATTCTGGTATACTTTCGTAGCAGAGAGGAGCATGCCGGTCATTTGAGGATGGTTTTACAGATTTTGAGGGATAGAGAGTTGTATGCCAAGCTCTCTAAGTGTGAGTTTTAGATGTATGAGGTTGCTTTTCTTGGACATATCGTCTCCGCCGGCGGGATTATGGTTGACCCGGCAAAGATTGAGTTTGTTGCTGCATGGATAACACCGACGAACGTCAAGGAAGTGCGTAGCTTCCTTGGCCTAGCCGGTTATTACAAACGCTTTGTGGAGGGATATTTTGTGATTGCCCGTCCACTAACGAGTCTTCTGAGGAAGACTACCATATATGTTTGGACCAACCAGTGTGCCCAGAGTTTTGAGGAGGTGAAGAGGCGTTTGACTTCTGCTCCTGTCTTGGCACAGCCAGAGGGTTTTGATGATTTTGTGGTTTACAGTGATGCATCCATGCTAGGCTTGGGATGTGTGTTGATGCAGAGATGTAGAGTGATTGCTTATACGTCTAGATAGTTGAAGACGTATGAGGAGAACTACCCGACTCATGATCTGGAGTTAGCAGCGGTGGTTCATGCTTTGAAGATTTGGAGACATTACCTGTATGGTGCTATATGTCAGATATTCACATACCATAAGAGTCTGAAGTACATTTTCATGCAGCGGGAGTTGAATAACCGCTAGCGTCTATGGCTTGAGTTGATCAAGGACTTTGACCTTGAGATTTTGTATCATCCTTGAAAGGCGAATGTTGTAGCTGACGCCTTGAGTAGGAAGACACCTCGAGAGAAGGTGATTGCCAGATTGACCGTACAGCCTCAGCTTCAGAGGGATCTAGCTTGGCTAGAGATGGACATCTAGTTTCCTGATGAGGATGCCTAGTTGTATGCTTTAGAGGTTTTACCTAGTTTACTGGATGAGATCCAGCAAAAGCAAGGGACCTGCCCGACCTTGACGAGGATCAAAGAGAGGATGTCTCGTGGAGAGGCACCACATTTCTGTATTGGAGTAGATGGAGTGATGAGGCGTTATGACCGTATTTGTGTACTTGCAGATGAAGAGTTGAGACAGATGATCTTACAGGAGGCTCACTGTACACCTTACTTTGTACATCCAGGTATGAGTAAGATGTACCATGATGTGAGACATTCATATTGGTGGGGAGGGCTGAAGCCCGATGTAGCCAGATTTGTGGCTCAGTGTGCAACCTGTCAGCAGGTCAAGATAGAGCATTGCAGACCTGCTGGTGAGCTCCATCCACTGCCAGTACCGTAGTGGAAGTGGGAGGACGTCTCCATGGACTTTGTAACTAGTTTGAGACCTAGTAGGAGTTTTGATGCTATATGGGTTGTGGTTGACCGATTGACGAAGACGGCACGTTTCATTCCTATCAAAGAGACGTGGCCAGTGACAAGATTGGTTGTGGAGTACACTAGACAAATAGTGAGACTACATAGTGTACCGAGGATGATCGTCTCTAATCGAGGTGGACGGTTTACCTCGAGGTTTTGGCAGCAGGTTCAGACTGCTTTGGGGACGAGTCTACACTTCACGACTGTGTTTCACCCCCAGTTAACTGGTCAGTCTGAGAGGACCATCCAGACCTTGGAGGATATGTTGCGAGCTTATGTGTTGGATCAGGGACAAGGATGGTCTAATTACCTCCCACTTGTTGAGTTCTCATACAACAACAGCTGGCATGCATCTATTGGGATGACTCCTTATGAGGCACTGTATGGACGTAGGTGTCGTACACCTCTATGCTGGGATGAGCCTAGCAATATCAGTGGGATAGCGCCAGAGCAGATTCAGAATGATATGGCTCGAGTAGCGCTGATTAGAGAGAGGATGTTGGCTGCACAGATTCGCTAGAAGTCATATGCATACCGGAGACGTCGACCTCTAGAGTTCAGGGTAGAAGCTCATGTGTGGATGAGAGTATCTCTAACGCGTGATGTTAGACGCTTTGGCATAAAGGGGAAGCTGAGTCCCTAATATGCATGTCCTTTCGAGATACTGGATAGAGTTGGGAGCGCAACCTACAGATTAGCTTTGCCTTCGAGGTTAGAGGGTGTTCACCCTGTATTTCATGTGTCTTAGCTGAGGGAGTACATACCAGATCTGAGGCACATAGTGAGTTAGGATGATTTAGTGGTGGAGCCAGACCACACCTTTGTTAAGCATCCGATTGTAGTCTTAGAATGAGGTGTGAGACGCCTGCATTCGAAGGACATTCCTATGATGAGGATACAGTGGTCGAGACGTGGACCTAAGGAGGCTACATGGGAGACTGAGGATAGTATCCAGAGGAACTATCCAGAGTTCTATGCTAAGATAGGTGCACCTAGGGTCGATGAGTAGATCAAAGTGCTATCTTGGTGAGTATATGATTATGTGCTTATATGCCTTGATGTGCTCATTCCATGCTAGTTATGATGTGTTTTATGATCTTATTAGATCTTGCTGTGTTAGCATGATGTATGTTTATAGCTGGAGATGGTTCTTTCCTCCATGCTATTTGAGTGTAATTAGGATTCAGGTGGAGATGGTTCTTTACTCCATGCTACCTTGATGGTTATATTTTCAGTGGAGATGTTATTCCTCCATGTGATGTATATGATAACGATTTGGCTAGAGATGTGCTTCCTCTATGCTTTATGATGTGGTATGGCGAGAGATGTGATTCCTCTACACCTTTGGATAGCGTTATTGCCCTGTTTTCTGGAGTTGATGATTCCTCCATGTTCATGTTTGAGGTTATTGATTGGTATAGGTTATGACCTTCTGAGTGGAGATGTGATACCTCCGATACAGAGAGAGAGTTATACCTCGGCTTATGGGTCCAAGAGGATTTGGGATTTTGCAAGTTTCGAGACGAAACTTCTTTTTAGGGGCGGTGCGATGTAAGAGCCTAGTTGTTGAGTTGCTGAGTGTGTGAGCTAAGGACCCAGATTAGGCCTAGACTGCCCCTGCGTGACCCAGTGGCCGCCCCTGCGGTTTGTATGGGCCGCACCTGCGGCTCACAAAGTCCGCCCCTACGGCTCAAAAAGTGCGCCCCTACGGCTCACAAAGTCTGCCCCTGTGGCTCTGTGTGGCTGCAGCCGTCTCCTTTGACCCTTTGACCCGTGCTTTACCCTTTTCACCCTTTTATAACCTTCTTCTCTTTCCTTCTGATGAGGGTTCATCATCTTCAGCTCCATCTCTCTCTCCCTACGTTCTTCTTCTCCTCTTACCTCGCTTTGGATCATATTTGATCTTTTCTTGAGTTTGGTGTGAGTTTGAGAGCTTTTATGCTTGGATTGTTGCTAGCTGATGTTGTTGTGCCTTGTTGATCCATTTTGAGGTTGTGGTTGTGTTGTGTTGATCTTCTGGAGGTTCAGCTTGGTAAGCTTTCATGGCTTCCATCCTTTCTTTCTTCATTCTTTCATCTTCTTACCTCTTTTCCAATCCTTTCTTAGTCTAGCTTAGATTCCTTAGGTTTGGATCTTGCTTCAGCCATGATTGGCTTGTGTTGATGTATATATATGTAAGTTTATGTATGTATGACGTTGGAGGGAAGAAAGAGCAAAGGAATCGAACGAAGAAGTGAAGAAAGGCCTGAAGTGGTGTCTTTTGTTGTCCATCCGCCCCTGCGCCACCTTGCAGCCGCCCCAGCACCGGCCAGAGCCATCCCTGTGCCACCTAGGATCCGCCCTTGCGGCCACCTACATCAGCTAGGTTCTGTACTTGGTTCTACATGTGTGTGTGTTGCTTCTAGGCTTGCTTTAGGATGTCTTTGTTCCCTCCCTCCCTAGTGTGAGTGTATAGGATCATGCTAGATGAGTGAGGATGTGTTTTGATGAGGTTATGGTTGATATATGCCTTGTACGGCTTTAAGGACTTAGGTTGATGTTAGTTGAGGTTTTAAGGTTGCGTATGATCCCTATGGATCCCTTTGGGTCTAGGTGTGATTGTTAGAATGAAATATTGTGATATTTTAGGCACGTTTTCTAAGTGTACTTCATCTACTTTGGTATTCATTGATAAAGCATTGAAGCATTTGTGAGTTAGTTTATCTATTTTGTCAATATAGAGGTCTACATAAGCTTTGTGTTGATTGTAGGAAATTAAGAGCTAATTCCGAACAGATTGTGAGAGAATGAAGTTAGATTGAGCATGTCCAAGGATTGAGGACATCACTAGGAGCTAAGGAAGGTGCTTACATGAAGAATAGCACGAGACTAAGGAGAATTACGAGCTACATCTATTCCACGCTCTAAAATACGGCCGTACTAGGTTCCACGTTCTATTCCACGGCCGTGGAACCTTGGCAAGAGAAGCGTGGTGCATTCCAGCAACTTACACGGCCGTGGAGGGTTGTGACAAACCGTGATCCAATTCCACGCTCTAAATTACGGGCGTGGAACCCTTCCACGACCGTGATCTTGATGATCTTTTACGCAATATTTTAAGCCACGATCTTCTACGCAATGGGCCGGGCTCATATTTTTTCTTACACTATAAAAGGACGGAAGAAGGGAGATTCCGTCACCTTTGCTTACACCTTCGCTTACACCTTCGCTTACACCTCCGCTTACACCTCCGCTTACCCTAGTTTTACGCCTACGCTTAGATCGTTGTTGGGAGATTTGCGCTTTGCCCTATTGATATTTCCAGATTGACGGAAAAAGTGAAGATTTGGAAGACTTGTTCGTAAGGAGATTACGCTTCATCTTTAGGTTTGATTAGAAGACGGATTGACATCCCGTTCTTCGTTCTTATCTAAGATTTGTGATTGTTTGTGTTATTCCGAATCTATTGACATTATTGTTCTTGATTTGTGGATTTGAGATTGACTTGAGATTTATTCAAGGTTTTCGGAAGTTTTCATCTTTCATTCTTTTAAATCTTGAATTTGATATCAATATGACTGTTGTTGGCTAAAACCCTTTAGCAATTCTAAGGTGAAGGGTTGATAGTTGTGGCTTAGATGATGATAGATCAATCGTAAGCAGATTGGACCCTCAGAGTTAGAGAGAATCGCCAACGAACCTAATCCACGGTCTGTTCTTGAGCTTCCACGGCCGTGGAACTCAAGAACTGCCCGTAATTTTGTGTTAGTTTACGAACCTTGCTTTTACTTTAATCCAAAGTTAAAGATTTGCTTTAACTTTGTCTTAACTTGCCTTCTCTAGGTGGTAGTGAAGCCTCAACAACCTCTACCTCGATTCTGAGTGTCACAACCTTAATCGGTTTAGTTAGTCTTGATCCTTGGATTATAAGTTTGGGTATTTGACGTTAATTCTTGTCTTTAGATTCTTTCTATACTGAAGCCTCAACAACCTTTATAGAGAGTGTCTTTAGGTGGGTCATATAAGGTTTTTGGAACTTCACCGTACAATTACCTTACATTCGTATACCTTTGCAAACCTCAACTCTGTCCTTATATCTTTAGTATATCTTGAATCGATTGCTACAGCTGGATTCCTGGATCTTTAGGATTGTTGTTTTCCCAATAATTTGAAAAGCTTCATACATTTACTTGCTTGATAATCTATAACTGGATTTAACCCCCCAAATCCCTGTGTTCGATACTCTGGAATTCTTGCTTAACTATATCGATCCGTACACTGCGGGTTCGCTTGCTTGATTCTAGTTTTATAATTAAAGCTTATTTGCACGCACGCTAAGTGGCGAACAAGTTTTTGGCGCCGTTGCCGGGGATTTGTTTTAGGCCGAATTCGGTTATCGGTTGTCAAGCTTGGGAGCTTCTCCCTTGTTATTTGATATCTTTTCGAGTGTATGCGCAGGTCTAGGAATAACGAAGACCTCTTACCTCTTGATCAAGAGCTTGAGAGGACTTTGAGGAGAAAGCTTAAGGAAAGGAAAATAGCTTAAGAAAAAGAACGTGATCTCCAATCGGAGTTAGCGGAAAAGGAAGCTCAACTCCAATGGAGTGAGAAGACTCGTAGGGAAGAAACGGATCGTCATCAAATGAAGGTTGATGATCTAACGGACATGATGTTCCAAATGAGGTTGGAAATAAACAACCTCAAGGAGAAAAAGAAAAGGAGGAGACCGGGAAGATCGGTTAGAGCCAACTCATCCAATGAGGATAGCGACTCCTCCATGCCACCGCTAGAGGAAATTGATCCCACGATCAATGTGAATCCATTCTTTCCACGTCCAGCTGCAAATCGCCGTATTCCACCTAGGAATGCGAGGGTCGAACGTGTAGAAGAGGAGCCAAGAACTCTTGGCCAAAGGATGGATCCAACACAACAACCACGCCGTTTAGGTGTGAACTTTGATGCTGACGATGTACAAGGGTTTAGCTTCAACCCTCAAGTTATTACCATTGTTCGCCAAAACCAATTTGGTGGAACAAGTGCTGAATCTCCACACCAACATCTACAAAACTTTGAGATTATGATGGAGACAATGAAGCCTAAGAACGCAACTACCAACAGCTACAAACTCAAGTCTTTCTTCTTCTCCTTGAAGGGGAAAGCATTGTCTTGGTATCAAGCTCTTCCAAGTGGAAAGCTTGAGACATGGGAGGATCTTTCCGCGCAATTCCTCACTAAGTTCTTTCCGCCATCCAAAACGGCGGAGCTAAGAGGTAAGATTAATGCATTTTCTATGAGATCTAACGAAAGTTTGTTTCAATCTTGGGAAAGATTTCAGGATTTGCTATTGGATTGCCCTCATCATGGCATATCCAAGCTTGCATTATTGGAGATATATTATAAGGGGCTGGATGTGGAGACACAATTCAAGCTCCAATCCCTTTCATGTGGTACATTCATGGACATGAGGGAAGATGACGCTTGGGACTTCATTGAGAAGCAAGCGCGAGTCATAGAGAAGTATTCTCACCGGAAAGTGGATGGGAATCGTGTGGATCAAGGAGCAAAACTAACACACGAAGCTCAATCTCAAATCTTTTCTCTCAACAACTAGATTAAAGAGTTGAAGGAAGCTATCAAGACCAACTTTCCAAAGCAACAAGGAAAAGATGTGGGTTATTTAGGCAACAACAATAACCACAACGGTGGTGAGAATACAAACCGCAACAACAACAACAACAACCGGAACAGCAACCGGAATAATTGGAACAACAACAACAACAACCGGAACAACAATTGGAACAACAATAGGGGTTCAAACAACAACAATTGGCGCTCCAATCAACAAAATTCCGGTAATTCTTATCCTTCCAATTCAGGAAATTCACTAACTCCACCTTCCTCTTCTTCCACTCCTTTGAAAATCCAAGGGCAAACATCTAATGGTGGAAGCACTTCGGGGAAGGAGAAACCCGATCCCATGTTGGAAACGATTTTGGGGAAGCTTCAAGGGTTGGAGACTCGCATCATCAAGGTTGATGATCACATTACTAAGGTTGATAAAGCCCAAAAAGTTTTAGAAAACCAAATGTTCAGCCATACGGAGGAAGTTCCTAGGAATCAAGGGAAACTTCCAGGAAAAACGGAGGACAACCCAAAAGGAAGGGTGATGGCAATCACAACTAGGAGCAGGGTGACAACTACCGACCCGCAGCCTAAGTTTGTAGAAGTCCCCGTTGAGAAAGAGAAAGAAAAGGGGAAGGAGAAGGAAGATGTCTACGTTCCTCCTCCAGCTTACAAACCTCCCCTACCATTCCCGCAATCTAGAGTAAGAGCGCGTCTAGATAAACAATTCGGTAAGTTTATAGAACTCATGAGCAAATTGCATATTAATATACCTTTCATTGATGCTATTGTAGGTATGCCAGCTTATGGTATGTTCTTAAAGGAGATCCTCTCTAACAAGAGAAAGTTAGAGGATTTTGGAGAGGTTAAGATGAGTTCGGATTCTTCGGATCTCATCAAGACCATGAAAGAGAAGATGCCCCCAAAGCTAAAGGATCCGGGGTCATTTTGTATTCCCATAGGAGTGGGAAATGTCACATATGATGCATTATGTGATTTGGGAGCAAGTGTGAGTATCATCCCACTTGCATTATGTAGGAAGATCGGTTTAGGCGACCCTAAACCGGTGAAGATGACGTTGTACATGGCGGACCGTTCCATAACTCGTCTCGTCGGTATTGTTGAAGACGTCCCGGTCAAGCTAGGTAAATTCTATTTTCCTATAGATTTTGTAGTGCTTGACATTCCTACAGATAGTCCGGTCCCGATCATTCTCGGAAGACCTTTTCTTGCAACATCCGGCTGCATAGTCGATTACAAGAATGCTAGACTTGCCTTTGACATAGGAGAAGAGAAGGTAGAGTTCGTTCTTTCCACTCTAGTGAAGGAACCAATCTTTGATGAGGATATATTCAATATCCAAGATGAAGAAGGGTTGTCTAGAGAGGAGGTAAGTGCTATTCTCTTCAAAGATCCTTTGCAAAAGGTTACTACTATGGGTCTAATGGATATAGGGGAAGAAGAGGAATGCAATGAGGCAATTGAAGCCTTAGAAGCACAAGAAGAAGTGTGCGAAGAGGAGTTTGAGAAACTCCACGACGAGGTAGAAAACGTACGGATCCACGGTCATACACTATATTCCACGGCCGTGGATTTCACCAACAAAAGCGTGGCTCACTCCAGAGGGTTACACGGTCGTGGAGAGAACAGAGCAACCGTATTTCCTTTCCACGCCCAAAATCACGGCCGTGGAGGATGCAGAGAGGCCGTAATTTTGGGTGATTCCGAAGGCAATTGTGTCTCTTCCTCAACTTCTCTTGACTCTTCTCCAACACCTTCTACATCCTTAGACACTTCTAAGGAACGATCAGATATTCCTCAAGAGCCATTGGAGACTCCTAAAGCTATGGAACTAAAGCCGCTTCCTACACATCTAAGGTACGCATTTCGTGGACCTAATTCTACCTATCCGGTAATTGTTAGTTCCGATTTAAGCATAGATGAACATAGTAAGCTTATGGTTGTCCTTAGGAAACATAGAAAAGCTTTAGGATATACTATAGAGGACTTAGTTGGAATTAAACATTCCCTATGCATGCATAAGATCTTAATGGAAGAGGACTTTAGGACTTCGCAACAACCTCAAAGGCGGTTAAATCCGACCATGAAGGAGGTTGTCAAGAAGGAAATTCTTAAACTTCTTGATGCAGGTATCATCTACCCTATCTCCGATAGCAAGTGGGTGAGTCCGGTACAAGTGGTTCCGAAGAAGGGAGGAATGACGGTCATCACCAACAAGAATAACGAACTCATTCCTACCCGAACCGTAACAGGATGGCGGATGTGCATAGACTACCGCAAGCTAAACAACGCGACGAGGAAGGATCACTTCCCACTACCCTTCATCGATCAAATGCTTGAAAGGTTAGCGCAACATTCGTACTTTTGCTATCTTGACGGTTATAGTGGGTTCTTTCAGATTCCAATACACCCGGATGATCAAGAGAAGACCACGTTGTTCGCCCCTAGAGGTGTGTGCAAATAAGCTTTAAATTTATAAAACTAGAATCAAGCAGCGAACCCGCAGTGTACGGATCGAGGTAGCTAAGCAAGAATTCCAGAGTATCGAACACAGGGATTTGGGTGGGAACAAATTCGATTTCAGATTATCAAGCAATAAATATGGGAGTTTTGCAAATATTGGGAAAACAACAATCCTAAAGATCCGGGTATTCAGTTGTGGCAAAAGATTCAAGATATACTAATGATATAAAGACAGAGTAGAGATATGCAAAGGTATACTAATATAAGGTAATCGTACGGTTGAGGTTCCAAAAACCTTATGTAACTCGCCCAAAAGATACTCCCTATACAGGTTGTTGAGGCTCAATATAGAAAGATTCTAAAGGCAAGGGTTAGCATCAAATACCCAAACCTATAATCTAAAGATCAAGACTAACTTATCCGATTGAGGTTGTTGAGGCTCACAATCGAGGTAGAGGTTGTTGAGGCTTCACTACCACCTAGAAAAGACAAGTCTAAACTAAGCTAAAGCAAATCTTTAACTTTGGATTAAGGTAAAAGCAATTCGTAAACTCAGGGAAATTACGGTTGGATCTTGAGATTCCACGGCCGTGGAACTCAAGAACAGCCCGTAATTTAGGGTTGTCGGCGACAATTCTCTAACTCTCAGGGTCTAATCTGTTTGCGATCGATCTATCATCATCTAAGCCACAACTATCAACCCTTCACCTTAGAATTGTTAAGGGTTTTTAGCCAATAACAGTCATTTGATATTAATTCAAGATTTAAAAGATAAAAGATGGAAACTTTCAAGAACTATCAATAATCTTCAAACGAATCTCAGAATCACAATCAAGAACAAGTGTTTATCAAAAGATTCAATAGGAATAAGCAATCACAATCTTAGGAAAGAAAGGAAACGGGATGTCAATCCGATCCTAAATCAAACCTAAGCAAGAAGAGAAATCTTCTTGCAAAATCCTCCAAGAACTTCGATCTTGCACAAACGCAAAGATCGCTAGCGGCAATTCTTCAATTCCGAACTTTGATCTTCAATGAGATCTCCCAAAATCACCTCCAAGAATGAGGGTTTGTGCGTTGCTAAGCTTGCGTTATTGCCGCTAAACTTAGGGTTGAAGAGTTGTAAGCGAGGTAGCGAGGTGACGGAATCTTGCTTCATCCGTCCTTTTTATAATGCAGGGCAAAATGTCGGCCCGGCCCAGATCTTCAAAAGATCATGGCTTCGAAACGTGGCGAAAGGATTCGCCAAGATCACGGTCGTGGAAGATTCCACGACCGTAATTTTGAGGCGTGGAAACAAACACGGATAGTTTCCACGGCCGTAATATCCCCTGGAATGAACATCGAATTCTGACTCACAATCCATGGCCGTAATTTAGGGTAAAACCGTGATTCTTGCCTTCATTCGTGCATTCCTTAATCTAATACTTCCAAAATGCTTCCAAAAGGTGTCCTTGATCTAGAGGTACATCAACTCAACTTTCCCTTGCTCGATTTCGTTCGGAAATAGCTCCAAATCACCTATAATCAACATAGAACTCGTGTAGACATCCATATCGACAATATAGGCAATACTAGCTCATATATGCACAAAGCTTAATCAAAGACTATCAATATGAATCAAATACGCTTAGAAAACGTGCCTAAAATATCACAATATTTCATGCTAACAAATAACCCCATACTTAACACTTGCTTGTCCCTAAGCAAGGTCTTTCAAAAAGCTTTAAACAAGAGTTAGGATGAAATATGTGTACCTTCTTTTGGATGAAAGTGACTTCTAAAGAATAGATCATTCTCAAACCTTGCTTCAATCGTTTTCAAACTTTCACACACTTAATTAGAGAGTAAGAGGTAAAGAAAGCTCATGAAACAATTTAACTTCCAAACAAGCATTATAACCTTCAAACATTATCAAAATCAATCATAAGAACTTCAATTTAGATCACCAAGCCATATAACATTCTTTTGATCTTAAGGACTTTCAAAGAAAAAGGTCTAGAGTATGGAAGGGAAGGGAAACTTTAAGGGAGAGTGGTGCATAAATCCGGGAAAATGGACTACTACCTTCTTCTTCTTTTGCGATTTCCGCAACTCTTCACTTAGAGCTTCGCTCTTACTTTTCATTTTTTGACTTTACTTTTGGAGTTATGGATAGAGGTGCACAAAAACCGAAGCCTAGGAGATTGGCGTTTCTCATTTTTTGCGAGATGCCTCAAACCCTTAGCGCACATACCATAATCCGTTAGGAATATCGCTCAATCCGACTTTGGCAAGCCACAAACACCCGGCTATGTGAATGGTGCCAAGTTACTCATCATCATGATTGACTTCCCCAAACCTATTATTACTTTCTATTCAATTGATTGCAAACATTTGCTCTCATGGCCCTCCCACATCAAACATGCCTTTTTCTCATTCACTTTCCAAGTTCCCGGATAGGTAAAGGAGGCTAATATTTCAATGAGGAGCTAGATGATCAAAGAAAGAAGAAAGAAAATATCGAATTGCCTTAATCATTTCAACAAGAAGTATAGGAACTTATAATGTGATTTCAACTTCAGTTTCTTAATATGATTTAGGTAACGTTTTCACATTATAAAACTTGCAAAAGAGGTGAAATTTATTCATTTGCATCCTTTTCGATTTACTATCCTTTTAAACATGCAATTGTTGTCAACTTTATTCGCAAGTAGTGTTTATCATAGAACTCATCTCAATTCATTAGAAGCATCAAATTTTTCAAAAATTTTCAATTTTTATGGGTTTTTAAAGTTCTTTTTCATGCAATGCAAGAATGAAACGTGTAACATATGATGAACATGCAAAGATAGTCTCGTAATAGAGGCAACACATAGAGTAGAGTTATTACAAACATTTAGTACATCCCACCCCATACTTAGGACGAACATTGTCCCTAATGTTCACATGAAAGAACAAAAGAAAGAAAAGAAAAGAAACTCACAATGGTGGCGGGAATGTCTAAACGAGCTGCCGGTCATCAATCACTGCGGTGCCGGTGGAGGTGGAAATGGAGAGAAACTCGGGTCATAGTACCGCCCAAACTGCTGGCGGTAGACGTCCCTCATCATGTGGTCGAGGTCATCCAAACGTCCATCTCTAGCGTCCGCCCGGATCTCTAATGCTCCGACTCTCTCTGAAAGTCCGGTAGCCCACTCCGGCATCCTCTCATACCATCCCGGAGCATGATCATACCATCCGGGAGCATCTGCTGGTGCTGGCTGTGGTGGTGGTGGTGGTGGTGCTGCTGGCTTTTATACTCGCAGGCAAATTTTCAAAAATCACGGTCTGTCGGGGCATTCCACGGCCGTGGAAATGTACGGACCCGTGATTTTTGTGATTTTTCACAGGCCTTTGAGAATTACGGTCACTGTAGCAATGACGACCGTAATTTAGACCGTGGAACCCTCTGTAAAGCTTCAAAGTCCAAATTTCGTCACTTCTATTCGACATTATCCCTCCGTTCTCCCTTTTCATCGATCCTACAACCAAAAACACGAACATACCGGAAGGAATCGAGGCAAAAATAAAGCAAGAACTTCTATTCTAAGCTAATCTATGAATCGAAAGCAAAAACGAAAATGCAATACCTTGGGTTGCCTCCCAAGAAGCGCTTTGTTTAAGGTCCGTAGCTAGACCATTATCCATAGATGACTCAATGCACCTTGAACATCTTGGATTGCTCTTCAAATCCATCATTAAACTCCTCCAAGAAATCTCCGGTTCCTAATTTCACCGGCAAGTGGTAAGATCTCCCACGTACAAGCTTGTACGGTTTGATTCTCACCGGAATCCTCCTAGCTTTCCTATGCTTTAATGGGACATAATTCGGTCTTCCATCCCATCCTTTCCTAGATCGAGAAATCAGTTTTTCGAGAATCCTCCTAGCTTCCCCATCTCCAGTTTGGGGATGATGTATGGTCTTCGTCATGTGAATGACCCCATACTTGAACAAAAAACACTTATTGGCATTGGCGTTGAAGCTCTTGCCAAATTTACTCCTTATAGTCCAAGGAGCATCTTCTTCCAGCAATTTCAATAGAGGTTTCATCTTCACCTTAGGAGGTTCTTTTGGAAGAGACCTCCAACTCTCCGGTGCATTCCTGGAAAAATCAGAAATTTTAATAGGAATAACAAAGGAAGTAAGACAGTATACCTTGTTAAGTTCTTCAAGGCTTGGGACAAGTTTCATGTTGGCATGATGATCCACACATGAAATATCTCCCAACTCAGCTGGATCTTCTTCAACCTTGGCCACAATTTCAGTAATTTGGCCAAGGTTCACCACTTCTTCCTCTTCTTCAAGCACAACTGACTTTTCTTCAATCTCGACCACAATATTAGCAATTGGGTCTAGGTGTTCCACTTCTCTCTCTTCTTCAATGCGAACTTCAAGAGGTTCTAGAGGAACTTTGGGTTTGATAAGAGCATTCCTCGAGACTTGGAGTTCTTCCTTAAAGGCTTTCAATTTTTCTTCGATCATACCAAGTTCCTTCTTCAATTCTTCAAGTTTCGAGTGTTCCGCATCTTTGGGACGTTTCTTCTTAACCTTCTTTGGGTAGTGCAGCTTTTCCCATTTTGCAAATTCATATTCAATGGTTTGTTCACGTTCTCTTTCGCTGTCAAACCAATAGAAGGCGTATTTCTCTACCAAGTATTCATAATGGTCTGCTCTAGCCGTATGCTTCGCTACCCATATTGGATCGTATGGAGCCATACTTAGCTAGTGGAGCCTCAAAAACTCATACCAAGAGATTAAAAAAAACAAAAGCTCCCAAAACTTGTTCTTTGGCGAAACTCTGTTCCGTTGCTGGAACAAGAACTTCGTATGTACCTAAGAACACAAACCTGCAAGAACACTCAAGAAAAGGATATCAAATAACAAGAGCAAGCTCCCAAGCTTGACAACCGGCAACCGGATTCGGCCGAAACCAAATCCCCGGCAACGGCGCCAAAAACTTGTTCGCCCCTAGAGGTGTGTGCAAATAAGCTTTAAATTTATAAAACTAGAATCAAGCAGCGAACCCGCAGTGTACGGATCGAGGTAGCTAAGCAAGAATTCCAGAGTATCGAACACAGGGATTTGGGTGGGAACAAATTCGATTTCAGATTATCAAGCAATAAATATGGGAGTTTTGCAAATATTGGGAAAACAACAATCCTAAAGATCCGGGTATTCAGTTGTGGCAAAAGATTCAAGATATACTAATGATATAAAGACAGAGTAGAGATATGCAAAGGTATACTAATATAAGGTAATCGTACGGTTGAGGTTCCAAAAACCTTATGTAACTCGCCCAAAAGATACTCCCTATACAGGTTGTTGAGGCTCAATATAGAAAGATTCTAAAGGCAAGGGTTAGCATCAAATACCCAAACCTATAATCTAAAGATCAAGACTAACTTATCCGATTGAGGTTGTTGAGGCTCACAATCGAGGTAGAGGTTGTTGAGGCTTCACTACCACCTAGAAAAGACAAGTCTAAACTAAGCTAAAGCAAATCTTTAACTTTGGATTAAGGTAAAAGCAATTCGTAAACTCAGGGAAATTACGGTTGGATCTTGAGATTCCACGGCCGTGGAACTCAAGAACAGCCCGTAATTTAGGGTTGTCGGCGACAATTCTCTAACTCTCAGGGTCTAATCTGTTTGCGATCGATCTATCATCATCTAAGCCACAACTATCAACCCTTCACCTTAGAATTGTTAAGGGTTTTTAGCCAATAACAGTCATTTGATATTAATTCAAGATTTAAAAGATAAAAGATGGAAACTTTCAAGAACTATCAATAATCTTCAAACGAATCTCAGAATCACAATCAAGAACAAGTGTTTATCAAAAGATTCAATAGGAATAAGCAATCACAATCTTAGGAAAGAAAGGAAACGGGATGTCAATCCGATCCTAAATCAAACCTAAGCAAGAAGAGAAATCTTCTTGCAAAATCCTCCAAGAACTTCGATCTTGCACAAACGCAAAGATCGCTAGCGGCAATTCTTCAATTCCGAACTTTGATCTTCAATGAGATCTCCCAAAATCACCTCCAAGAATGAGGGTTTGTGCGTTGCTAAGCTTGCGTTATTGCCGCTAAACTTAGGGTTGAAGAGTTGTAAGCGAGGTAGCGAGGTGACGGAATCTTGCTTCATCCGTCCTTTTTATAATGCAGGGCAAAATGTCGGCCCGGCCCAAATCTTCAAAAGATCATGGCTTCGAAACGTGGCGAAAGGATTCGCCAAGATCACGGTCGTGGAAGATTCCACGACCGTAATTTTGAGGCGTGGAAACAAACACGGATAGTTTCCACGGCCGTAATATCCCCTGGAATGAACATCGAATTCTGACTCACAATCCATGGCCGTAATTTAGGGTAAAACCGTGATTCTTGCCTTCATTCGTGCATTCCTTAATCTAATACTTCCAAAATGCTTCCAAAAGGTGTCCTTGATCTAGAGGTACATCAACTCAACTTTCCCTTGCTCGATTTCGTTCGGAAATAGCTCCAAATCACCTATAATCAACATAGAACTCGTGTAGACATCCATATCGACAATATAGGCAATACTAGCTCATATATGCACAAAGCTTAATCAAAGACTATCAATATGAATCAAATACGCTTAGAAAACGTGCCTAAAATATCACAATATTTCATGCTAACACACGTTCACGTGCCCGTGGGGTACGTTTGCCTATAGGAGGATGCCGTTCAGGCTTTGCAACGCCCCAGCCACCTTTCAAAGGTGCATGATGGCCATTTTCTCCGAATATATAGAGGAAATCATGGAGGTTTTTATGGATGACTTCTCCGTTTATGGTTCCTCTTTTGACAATTGTCTTTCTAACCTTTCTCTTGTATTACAAAGGTGTGAAGACACTAACCTAGTTCTTAATTGGGAGAAGTGTCAATTCATGGTGAAGGAAGGCATTGTATTAGGACACTTAATCTCTAGTAGAGGGATTGAGGTGGATAAAGCTAAAATAGAGACAATAGAAAAGCTTCCTCCCCCAACTTCGGTGAAAGGGATAAGAAGTTTTCTAGGACATGCTGGATTTTATAGGCGTTTCATAAAGGATTTCTCTAAAATATCAAAGCCGTTAACTAATCTATTGATGAAGGATGCAGTTTTTGAGTTTTCGCAGGAATGTTTAGATGCGTTTAACATGATTCGGGAAGCTCTAATTTCAGCCCCTATTATCCAACCTCCGGATTGGAATCTTCCCTTTGAGGTTATGTGCGATGCAAGTGACGTAGCTATAGGAACTGTTCTTGGACAAAGAAAGGAAGGGCGAACCCACGCTATCTACTACGCTAGCAAGACGCTAGATGAAGCGCAGCTCAACTACGCCACTACGGGAAAGGAATTTTTAGCCATTGTTTATGCAATTGACAAATTTCGCTCTTATCTTGTAGGTGCAAAGGTGATTGTGTACACGGATCATGCTGCGATCCGGTATCTCCTTGCAAAGAAGGATGCGAAGCCAAGGCTAATTAGATGGATTCTTCTCCTACAAGAATTCGATCTAGAGATCCGCGACAAGAAGGGTTCGGAAAATTCTGTTGCGGATCATTTGAGTCGTCTAACACATCTAGAGGACGACCACCTACCTATAGATGACTCCTTCCCGGACGAACATTTACATATCATAGAGGAGGGCATCGATGTGATCTCCAAAGGTAACGAACCATGGTTTGCCGATTTTGTTAACTATTTGGTTTGTCAGGAAATACCGCCCGGATTATCCTACGCACAAAGAAAGAAGTTCTTGAAGGATGTTCAGGAATACTTTTGGAATGAACCTCTCATCTTTAAGAGAGGTCCGGATGGCATTATTCGGCGATGTGTGACGGAAGATGAGATGCAAAGCGTCATCCGCCATTGTCATTCACTACCATGTGGAGGACACGCTAGTTCGAACAAGACTAGCGCTAGGGTATTGCAATCTGGATTCTTTTGGCCTACTCTATTTAAAGATGTGCAAACCTTTGTTTCTTGCTGTGATGCTTGTCAAAGAACAGGAAATATCTCTAGGAGGAATGAGATGCCTCTCAACAACATCCAAGAGGTGGAGATCTTTGACGTTTGGGGAGTAGACTTCATGGGACCATTCCCAGCATCTTGTGGTAACCAATACATACTTTTAGCGGTTGATTATGTTTCAAGATGGGTTGAAGTGATTGCCTCCCCCACCAATGATGCCATGGTAGTGGTTAAGTTCTTTAACAAGACCATTTTCCCGCGATTTGGGACACCACGGACCATCATTTGATGGAGGCTCTCATTTCAATGCCCGGCGTTTTGAAGCTCTTCTAGCTAAGTATGGGGTGACTCACAAGATCGCCACCCCTTATCATCCACAAACTAGTGGACAAGTTGAGATCTCAAACCGGGAGATCAAAGAAATCCTAGAGAAGACGGTTTCAAGGACTAGGAAGGATTGGTCCTTGAAGCTAGATGATGCATTGTGGGCGTACCGGACTGCATACAAGACTCCCATCGGAACCACAATATACATGTGTATGGGAAGTCTTGTCACTTACCGGTAGAGTTGGAGCACAAGGCGTTTTGGGCAATCAAGTGGTTGAATTTCAGCATGAAGGAAGCGGGAGAGAAGCGTCTCTTGGACCTAAATGAGCTTGAAGAACTTCGCTTGAACGCTTATGAAAACGCCAAGATCTACAAAGAAAGAGCAAAGCGTTGGCATGATAAGCATATCATTCCAAAGGACTTCAAAGAGGGAGATCAAGTTCTCCTCTTCAATTCAAGGCTTCGTCTCTTTCCAGGTAAGCTTAAATCTCGTTGGACCGGACCTTTTCTAATCAAACGTATTTTCCCCCATGGTGCAGTTGAAGTATGGGGTGAAACGGGTGGAAGCTTTAAGGTGAACGGTCAACGACTCAAGAAGTATACACCGGAACTCCAAGCTGAAGAGTTCGCGCCCACCGCACTCGAATAAGTGCGAATTTGGTCTAGCTACGGACCATAAAGAAAGCGCTTCTTGGGAGGCAACCCAAGGTATTACATTGTCGTTTTTGTTTTTATTCATAGATTAGCTTAGTTTAGACGTTTTTGCTTTGTTTTGCCTTCGATACCTTCCGGTATGTTCGTGTTTTTGGATGTAGGAACAGTGGAAAAAGGAAAGGGGAAGAGAAAGTTTGAAGAAAATTGACAAAACTTGGACTTTGGAGCATTACAGAGAGTTCCACGGCCGTGGTTTAGACCGTGACAGCAACAGTGACCGTAATTTCCAAAAGCCTGAGAAAAATCACCAAAACCACGGTTCCGTACATTTCCACGGCCGTGGAACCCCCCGACAGACCGTGATTTCAAAAATTTTTACGGCCACTATATAAACCACATTTCTTCACAAAACACAACACCACAACCCAAAATTACGCCCAAAACGCCGATTCCACGCCCTTCCTCCCAAATCTTCGTTCGTTAATCGTTTTTAACGATTCTTTGACCTAAGCTGAAGCAAATCCGATCACCAACAAGATCCAAGCAACGATTCGAGCGGCAAATCACCGGAGAAGCCACAATTCGGATTCCAAAATCCGAAAACCTAGGTTTTTGGCTCTTTCTCTCTCTTTGTCGATTCGGCTTTGTTTTTGATAGAATTTGTAGGAGAACTGATTGAAATTGGAAGAAATTAGTCTAGGACTGATTGTTGCTGAAGTTTGGTGAATTGCTGTTGAGTTTTGAAAATTTTCGAGATGAACCACGGTCACTATACGTTCCACGGCCGTGGAAAGCCAAGAACAGACCGTGGTTTTTGACAGATCATGGATTTTGTGAGGAGAGTATCCGGTAGGAACAAGGACAAGAATAAGGATAAGGATAAGAACAAAAAGAGGAAAGACAATGATGCTTCCTCTTCTAGAGTACCACCTCCTTCATCCCCTTCACCTCCATCATCACCATCATCACCATCACCACCTCGCCCTAGGATCCCTACCATCCATGAGGATCATCTCGATGCCTTAGAGAAGATCCATAAGAGAACTGTCATAGGACCTAGGTACCTATTGCTTGAGGAGTTAGAGCCTCTACATGTGGTAGGAGACATCACTTGGCTCTTAGATAGAGCCGGCTTAGTCATCTTCTCCGCTATTCGGGAAGATGCTTATGAGGAGATCACGAGGGAGTTTGTGGTTTCCTTCGAGCATAGCCATGTAGACAGGACAGTTTCTTTCCGGCTAATGGAAAGAAACTATGATTTCTCCATCAGGGAGTTTGGAGCCTTCTTTGGGTTCCACGAGACCTTCAATGGTCGTTTCCCCAGTGGCGTGTACGCCAAGGATTTCTGGGAAGAGATCGCTATGATCTACGCCAGCGAGGACCGCTGGCAGCCAGCTAATACCAAGGCTAAGTTGATGTATCACTTAGCCTTGAAGATTGCTCATAAGGTACTTTCTGAGTGTCTCTTCCCTAGGACGGAGACACCTCAGAAAATCAAGACAGATGAGCTTTTCCTTCTCTACTGTATGCTATACGGTATACCTGCTGACTGCGCCACCCTCTTAGCTGCTACCATGAGCAAGCTAAAGAATAAGAGGGCTGACAACATTGGATATGGTGGGATGGTCACCCACCTTGCTCGACAGTTAGGGGTAGATTTCTCTGTTTGCACACGTATTGCTGCTACACCCCTAGGACTACATAGCCTCATGACTAGAGGCATCATCTTCCCCACCCATAGAGGTCCACCATACGCTGCTATGCCATGGGAGAGTAGGATCGGGAGAGGTATAGAGTGGCTCCCTGAGTATTCCATTATGGCTGGACGCCATAACTGGAAGGCGACGTTCGCTGCCATGCATGCGAACAGATTGGTAGCCCCTCCTTATGTTCCACCACCACCAGTTGTAGAGGAGGAGATGGGAGGTGGAGATGATTATGAGGGAGGAGGAGGAGCTGAGCAGGACTTTGGTACATTCCCGGATCAGCCGGATGCAGTTCCCGACATGCCTAGGCATTCTCCCCACCCCACTAGAGCTTCAGGATCATCCTCTCGCCGTGCTAGTGTGAGCGAGAGGCCGACTTGGATGGCAGATCCTCCTGCTTGGTACAACACTCAGCCGGATTGGATGGGAGCTCCACCGCCTTGGCATTCACAGCCGCCGTCAGCACCAGCACCTTCAGATGCACCGGCGTGGTACAGCCAGCCGCCTGGCTGGTACGAGCAGTTGCCAGAGTGGGCTACCGACCTTTCCAGCAGGGTTGGAGCTTTGGAGATTCGTGCAGATGCTAGGTATGCACGTGTGGACGATCTAGACCACATGATCAGAGACGTTCACCGCCAGCAGTTCGGGCGGTACTATGATCCCAGCTTCTCTCCGTTTCCGCCTCCACCGTAGTGACGACTTTGATGATCGACAGTTTTAGCAGCTCCACCACCATTTTGTGAGTTCTTTTTCTTTCTTTCTTTTCTTCTTTTTCTTTTCTTTGAACATTAGGGACAATGTTTGTTCCAAGTATGGGGTGGGGTGTGACTAATAGTTTGTAATAACTCTTACTCACTTTGTATGCTTTATCGAGACTATCTTGCATGTTTCATTCTATTGCTAAACGTTTCATTATTGCATTGCATGAAAAAGAGTTTGAAAAACCCATAAAAATTGAAAAATTTTGAAAATTTTGTGCTTCTAAGGATAGAGATGATTTCTATGATAATCACCACTTGTGAATTGAGTTTTGATGAAAATCGCATGCTTAAACAATTAGTGAATTGAAAAGAAATTGAATGAGTTGATTATCCCTCTTTTGCAAATTTCATAATGTGATGAATGTTACTTAAATAATGTTGAGAAATTAAGGTTGAAATCACATAATAAGTTCTTATGCTTCTTTTTGAGATGATCAAGGCAATTCGATTTTCTTTCTTCTTTCTTTGATCATTTAGCCCCTCATTGAAATAATGACCTCCTTTACCTATCCGGGAATTTGGAGGAATTGAATGAAAAAGGCATGTTTGATGTGGGAGGGCCATGAAAGCAATATTTTGCATTCAAAGGAATAGAAAGAAATTATAGGTTTGGGGAAGTCAATCATGATGATGAGTAACTCGGCACCATTCACATAGCCGGGTGTTTGTGTCTTGCCAAAGTCGGATTGAGCGATATTCCTAGCGGATTATGGTATGTGCGCTAAGGGTTTGAGGCATCTCGTAAAATGAGAAACGCTAATCTCCTAGGCTTCGGTTTTTGTGCACCTCTATCCATAACTCCAAAAGTAAAGTCGAAAAATGAAAAGAAGAGAGCGAAGCTCTAAGTTGAAAATGCTGCGGAAACCGCAAGAGAAGAAGAAAAGAGTAGTTATCCACTTTCCCGGATTCATGCACCACATCCCTTAAAGTTTTCCTTCCCTTTCCACATTCTAGACCTTATTTGAAAGTCCTTAAGATCAAGAGAATGTTATATGACTTGGTGATCTAAATTGAAGTTTCTTATGATTGATTTTGATAATGTTTGAAGGTTATGATGTTTACATGGAAGTTTGATTAATTCATGAGCTTTCTTTACTCTTTACTCTTTGATTATGCATATGAAAGTCTTATAAGCGAATGAAGCAAGATTTGAGAATGATCTATTGATTAGAAAGCACATTCATCTAAGAGAAGTTTTTGCTTTGAGAAGGTACACATATTTCATCCTAACGTATGTTTTAAAGCTTTTGAAAGACCTTGCTTAGGGACAAGCAAGTGGCAAGTATGGGGTTATTTGTTAGCATGAAATATTGTGATATTTTAGGCACGTTTTCTAAGTGTATTTCATCTACTTTGGTATTCATTGATAAAGCATTGAAGCATTTGTGAGTTAGTTTATCTATTTTATCGATATAGAGGTCTACATAAGCTTTGTGTTGATTGTAGGAAATTAAGAGCTAATTCCGAACGGATTGTGAGAGAATGGAGTTAGATTGAGCATGTCCAAGGATTGAGGACATCACTAGGAGCTAAGGAAGGTGCTAACTTGAAGAATAGCATGAGACTAAGGAGAATTACGAGCTACATCTATTCCACGCTCTAAAATACGGCTGTACTAGGTTCCACGTTCTATTCCACGGCCGTGGAACCTTGGCAAGAGAAGCGTGGTGCATTCCAGCAACTTACACGGCCGTGGAGGGTTGTCACAAACCGTGATCCAATTCCACGCTCTAAATTACGGGCGTGGAACCCTTCCACGACCGTGATCTTGACGATCTTTTACGCAATATTTCAAGCCACGATCTTCTACGCAATGGGCCGGGCTCATATTTTATCTTACACTATAAAAGGACGGAAGAAGGGAGATTCCGTCACCTTCGCTTACACCTTCGCTTACACCTCCGCTTACCCTAGTTTTACGCCTACGCTTAGATCGTCGTTGGGAGATTTGCGCTTTGCCCTATTGAGATTTCCGGATTGACGGAAAGAGTGAAGATTTGGAAGACTTGTTCGTAAGGAGATTACACTTCATCTTTAGGTTTGATTAGAAGACGGATTGACATCCCGTTCTTCGTTCTTATCTAAGATTTGTGATTGTTTGTGTTATTCCGAATCTATTGACATTATTGTTCTTGATTTGTGGATTTGAGATTGACTTGAGATTTATTCAAGGTTTTCGGAAGTTTTCATCTTTCATTCTTTTAAATCTTGAATTTGATATCAATATGATTGTTGTTGGCTAAAACCCTTTAGCAATTCTAAGGTGAAGGGTTGATAGTTGTGGCTTAGATGATGATAGATCAATCGTAAACAGATTGGACCCTCAGAGTTAGAGAGAATCGCCAACGAACCTAATCCACGGTTTGTTCTTGAGCTTCCACGGCCGTGGAACTCAAGAACTGCCCGTAATTTTGTGTTAGTTTACGAACCTTGCTTTTACTTTAATCCAAAGTTAAAGATTTGCTTTAATTTAGTCTTAACTTGCCTTCTCTAGGTGGTAGTGAAGCCTCAACAACCTCTACCTCGATTCTGAGTGTCACAACCTTAATCGGTTTAGTTAGTCTTGATCCTTGGATTATAAGTTTGGGTATTTGACGTTAATTCTTGTCTTTAGATTCTTTCTATACTGAAGCTTCAACAACCTTTATAGAAAGTGTCTTTAGGTGGGTCATATAAGGTTTTTGGAACTTCACCGTACAATTACCTTACATTCGTATACCTTTGCAAACCTCAACTCTGTCCTTATATCTTTAGTATATCTTGAATCGATTGCCACAGCTGGATTCCTGGATCTTTAGGATTGTTGTTTTCCCAATAATTTGAAAAGCTTCATACATTTACTTGCTTGATAATCTATAACTGGATTTAACCCCCCAAATCCCTGTGTTCGATACTCTGGAATTCTTGCTTAACTATATCGATCCGTACACTGCGGGTTCGCTTGCTTGATTCTAGTTTTATAATTAAAGCTTATTTGCACGCACGCTAAGTGGCGAACAGTGACCCTTGTATTGATAGGAGGTTGATATATATTTTTATGCCTTGTTTATAGATTGTGTTGTTTCTCTAGAGTTGAGGTGATCGAGTTGTGGTTGAGTGAGATACGAGGTTGAGGTAAGTCCATAGGACTTACTTAGCTATCATCCTTATATTTGGTGTTTGCATGAGTGGTGTATGCTTTATATGCTTGCTATGATAACATGAGATGTTGTTTATACCGATCTATGTTTTATTGACTGCCCCGTTGCGTGGCTGTGATAACCTTTCCCTTTCATCTTGCCATGGAGTCTGGAAGGTTCTTTGATGTCAGGTCTTACTGGTTTACGAGAAGGGCACAATCCACTCCCAAAGAGTACACAGATTTTGTGACCGATACTCGTACAACTGGCTATTAGGCTCAGGGGCGAGGATGTATCGGTCCTCGTGTCGCATACTTTCATCTATCTATGTATATACGATTTGAGTGAATGGATATTATATTAAGTTGATTAAATGGGTAAATGTGTGATAGCATGTTGATATGTTTATCTTTCTATGATTGTGTTTGTGCTTATGCATTACTCTGTATATGTATGGTTAGCTAATGGCTTATTACCATGTTGTAGATGTCCCATAGGATAGGCGTGTTGTTGGGTGATCTAGTAGAGTGGCAGGCCGAGGACCTCTCGTACATAGGATGGTTGTGGTCTTTTGGGGTGTTAACTTTTCCAACCTGCGTGAGGATGATCTTTTCTTACCACCTATGTGAGGATATTGTGGGTTATACTCGGCTATGATGTTATTACCTTTTTGTTGTACAGTTTATACAGTTTTATGCATTTGTTTTTATATCTATCAGTGCCATGTTGTAAGGTCCACTGAACTTGTTGTCAGGCTAGGGTCAGGATCCATTGTGAAATCCTAGCCCAATGTGGCACTCCGAATCCCGCGGATTCGGGGTGTTACAACTTTGGGTTAAGATGTTTGTCTTGGAGCTTCTTCAATGTATGATGTTGCTTTTGCTTGACATGATTCGGTTTATGTACATAGAAGTTTTCAAGGAAACATGAAGCTGGATTTGAGAGTGATCTATTGAATAGAAGCACAATACCAAAAAGATTTGCTTTCCCTTGTTTTGCATTCATATATTCATCCTACCTTATGTTCTAGCTTTTGAAAACCTTGCTTGGGGACAAGCAAGAGACAAGTATGGGGTATTTTTATAGCATGAAATATGACGATATTTTAGGCACATGTTTTGGTTGTTTTTTCCCTTCTTTTGTGTATATGGATATGAGTTTGAAGCATTTATAAGCACATTCACCTATTATGTTGGTATAGAGATCTACACAAGCTTTGTTGTGTTTTTAGGTGAATAAAGGCTTGGATTGGAGCATAAATGGAGTATGTAGGAGTATTTGATCATGCTAAGCATCAAGAGGATGCATTGGAGTAGCTAAGGAAGGAGCATGATTAGAAAGCTTTACGAAACAAAGGTTTTTACGAAGAATTTGGACATTCCACAACCAAACACAAAGGAACCACGGCCGTGGTTTTGGGAATTAAATTAATTATGGCCGTGGAAAAGTATGTCGAGAGCAAAGGAGTCATTCTACGTTGGTTCCACGGGCGTGGAAAGTTGCTCTTGATCGTGGTTCTTCTAACGGCCTCCACGTGTCATATTTTCCACTTCAGCAGCGGTTATGGGCTTTTGTAACCCTATTGTCCTCCTATTAGAAGGCTGAAGAAGGAGAGATATTATACAATCCGCATCCCGTGTTACATTGCAGCCTTGCAAGAGAGAACAAAGATCATTTGGAAGATTTTATTGTGTGAATGGAAGATTTGGAGAAGTACGCACTTGAAGATTGCGTACTCGAAAAAGATTTTAGGGTTTCACCTTGAAGGAGGATTGAGATCCCGTTCTTCTTTGTCCCTTGAGATTTCTGAGAGATTCTTACTCTATTCTACATTCATTGAACGCAAGTTACGGATTTTGTGTTTAATTAAAATTGGTTTTGTGTTTGTTATTGAGATTTCAAGGTTCTACCTTTTCTCTCTTTTATATTTGATTTTGGATTTCATTATGATGATTGTTAGCTAAAACCCTTATGGGATTCTAAGGTGAAGGGTTGATAGTTGTGACATAGATGATGATAGATTGAACCAAAACAGATTGGACCATGAGAGTTGCGAGAAACCTCGTCGTCGAGGTTTTCCACGGCCTATTCTTGAGTTCCAATGTCGTGGTTCTTCAAGATTTGACCTTGGTTTTCCTTGGTCGTACATTCTTTGCTTTTACTTTGATCCAAAGTTAAAGATTGACCTTATCCTAGCCTTGGCTTACCTTTTCTAGGTAGCAGTGAGACTAAACATCCTCTACTTTGGCTTATCTTGGATTCCCTTGGGTTTGGGCATGGGTATTTGAGAGTTTAATCTTGTCTTTTTATTCTCTTTATAACGAAACTCAACATCCTTTATCGAGAGAGTCTTTGGGTGAGACTTATGGGTTTTGGAACATCATCGTACAATTCCCTACCTCAGATGTATACCTTTGCAATCCCAACTCTGTCCTTATATCTTTAGAACATCTTGAATCGATTGCCACAATTGGATACCTGAATCTTTAGAATCATTGTTTTCCCGATTATCTTTACAAAAGCTTTTTATTTTGCCGGATAATTTACGAACTGAATTTGATCCCCCAAATCCCTGAGTTCGATACTCTGGAATTCTTGTTTTACTATACCGATCCGTACACTGCGGCTTTGCTTTGCTTGATTTCAGATTTTATAAATTTAAGACTTAGTGACGCACACTTTTGAGCGAACAAGTGACTCAGATGAGTGGACAATCGGGGTTCCCGTACATTATAGGACGGGGTTTGGGATTTTATATTATGTATTGTTGTCATATGTTGTTGTTTTGAGAACTCGGCTGGAGTTTCCGCTTTGTATTTTATTTCGGTTTGCGTCACATTGCATTCAAACTATTTGGTTTTGCCTATTATTTGTGTCTTGTTGGAAAGATCCGGTGAAATTGTTGTCAAGCTAAGGGTCGGCACCCATTGTGAGGTCCCAGCCCGTAGCACTCCGAGTCCCGTGGATTCGGGGTGTTACAATAAGCATTATTTGGATGCGATGTTTGAATTCAAAAAGTTGTGGGTGGTCATCTACATTTTTGCTTATATTTCTGTTGTTGTCGTGCATGCTTATGTGTGTAAAAAATGTTGTCTATGATTGTTAAATGGATATGGAACATCAAGTATAAACAAAGAAGTTTTTATGTTATGGTTCGGCGTTATGTTTGTGATTTTGTAAACCCTACTCATTGTTATTTCGTCTAAGTTAATTTGGTGTATCTTGCTTCCTCTATTTCAATGCTTTATGTGTCTCTCGCTCATTATTGATAATGAATTCATTTAATAGGTTGTTAAAAACCATATCAGATTTGGTAGATTGGTGGTTCCAACATTAACATTTAACAACTTAAAATTCTATGTGATTGTCGCTACAAATTTGTAACATTTATTTCTAGGCTAATCTTAACTTATCTTATATCTATTGAAGCAGAAATCTCTATTGCCACGTGTCAACGCCATGCTTCTCGAAGCCTAAAAAATTATTATAAAAAGTGATTTCTAAATGTTAATATAAATTGGAAATTGATTTTTAAAATTTTTAAAAATATTTAAATAAATAGTTTTATAAAAATAGTTTTTAAACTTTTAAGGATTTTTTTAACCAACGAGCATATCTTAACATATCAGTTTAAATATATAATTAATTAGAAGAGATATATATTTGAAAGAGAATTAAAAGTCATAATAATAATTATAATTTCATTCTTCGGATTTTTATTTTACAAAATTATACATATCTTATCTTATATATCTATTAAAGTAGAAGCCTCTATTGACACGTGTCAACGTCATTCTTCTCGAAGCCTAAAAAATTATTATAAAAAGTGATTTCTAAATGTTAACATAAATTGGAAATTGATTTTTAATTTTTTTTTAAAATATTTAAATAAATAGTTTTATAAAAATAGTTTATAAACTTTTAAGGATTTTTTTTAACCAACGAGCATATCTTAACATATCAGTTTAAATATATAATTAATTAGAAGAGATAAATATTTAAAAGAGAATTAAAAGTCATAATAATAATTATAATTTCATTCTCCGGATTTTTATTTTACAAAAATATACATATAAATTTCTAAGTATTAAGTATTTATTAAAACTCAACCCGCACAAAGTGCGGGTAATACACTAGTTTTAATTATGCCAAGACAATGTCAAATTTGTAACATTTACTAGTTTTCATGGAATCATGGCGATTTTTCAAAATATTGAAAGGGGAAACTGATAAAATATTGTGTCTTGTCATTTTAATTTCATGCAACAATGACCGGGGTATATAGATGATTGTTATTACAATCTAAGCAAGCAGATTAGCAATACAGGAACACAAAGGAATAATATACGTTATAGGAATAAAATACGTGTTCTCTAAGCACAACTCTGTGGTCGAGAAAGTGACAGTTGAAATGACGAAGTTGATAAGGTTCCAAGAGTATCAACCTTAATTGATACATAGGACTCTAGAAGGCATGAGTTAAACACAATGAGCAAAAACAGTCTTCAATTGAACTAATGAATGCTTGATTGGCCAAAACATGTCAAGATCAACCCAAAGAATTATAATCTTACTATAATCCATCATTAGAAGGCATAAGTTGAACTCGTTGACGAAAAACAATGATCAATTACACTAATGAACACTTGATTGACCAACGCATGTAAGGATCATAAAGGATCATAAACTGAGCATAAGTTGTCATTAGGTGACTTTAGCTGAACTTGTTGACTAAAAACATGCATAAAAAATAACTAACCACTACATATTTACCGAAAACAATCATCACTTGAATTAATCATCAATTGAATGACGAAAACATGTCATGGTCAACCTAAATGATCATAAACTGATCATAAGTTGTCATGATATGGCATAAGCACCTTAATTGAATTTGGAGGTCGAATAAGAATCGAGCATACATATAATTTCATAAAATGCCATAAAGGTGAGTCATCAATTTGTTACTACACACAACAAACAAAAAAGGTCGGTGATAACTACACCTTGTTTATATATTTGTATATGTAGATGATGGAAGACTTAACATCTAAAGCGGTTTTATAAACTAACAAATATCAATTGTTTTTCTAGATTGCATGGTTTGGTTTGTGTTTGTTAAATGTGTGCAGGCCTTTAAAAGCATTTCAAAGGATGAACGCAAGCCTTGAAACTCATTACAAGGGACAAGCACGGAGATATTGAAAGGAAGTTCAAGGGTTAAACGTGGAGGCCTTGGAAACAGTTCAAAGGATAAATGTCAAAGCCTTGAAAAGCGATACAAGGGAGAAATCGGCTGAAAGATTTTCAAAATCAAGATTTAAATCTCAACAACGAAATCTACCAAGGATCAAGAGAAGAACTTCAAACAAGATATCAAGAGAAGATCTCGGTCAGCTCAACTAGAAGATCTTCAACGGATTTGAAGAGGAGATCTCGGCCCAACAGTAAGATCTTACAAAGATCTCAACGAACTGACGCAAGAGATTAGAAGATCTTTTCCAACGAATCTCACACAAAGATCTCGGATCCAAGGAAGATCTTCAACGGTCCTCAACAAAGATCTTCAACAACTTGGAAGATCTCGGAGCATGAACAAAGGGCTTCAACGACAAGATCTTCAACAACTCTTTCAAGGAGAAGATCTCGAAGAAGAAGACTCTCAATATGCGTCAAGGAGAAGAAGTAGATAAAGAAGATTTAAGATCTTAAAATGGCTAATTTGTCTCAGCCAAACACCGTTTTCTATGGAGAAAGAAGAAACATCACAACGGCCCTTTTTACAATGGCTAGAACAATACTCCATAGAAGACTATAAATGAAGATGACGATTGAAGAGAACAACAACAAGCTTACACTGAAACATCTAAGTTTTCAAGCGATCAAAGCATCTTCATTCGTTCCAAAAGTTTTTCTTCTTCTTAGCTTACAAAAATTTACATCCTCGGAGACTATAAAACACTAGAGCTCTATTGGAATATCTAGAGAGTTGTTATACTCAAGTATGTGTTACTCTTCAAAGTAACTAGGCTATTATTGCTAGGTTAGAGTTGGAACTAGATCATAGCATTGGCTACAGTGAGAGGAGAAGGGGATTTCTTCTAGGTTGTATCTAGGACTCTTTGAAGCAGATAATAGACAGTTAGATCCAACGGGTAAAGAAACCATAGGACGGAGACGTAGGTTGTTAGAGCTGAACTTTGTTAACATATCACCGTGTCGATCTTTTAATTTTGCACAATATATTGCTTAATTGTGACTAACGTTGTTTTGTAGGTTTTCGGATTCAAGGCCTTGAAATCATTTTCAAAGCCCTTGAAAACTAGTTGTCTCACAAAGAACACAGATCGACATCAAGGCCTTGAAATCAATTTCAAAGCCTTGAGATAGGTTTTTGCAAAAAGTTCTCATACTCTATTCAACCCCCCCCCCCCCCCCCCCCCCC